>JBAMBO010001176.1:0-137897 GCA_037044535.1 Lordiphosa magnipectinata
GTTATAGCTAGATGAACACACTGGAAAGTCTGGATTCGTAGTAGACGGGGTGTTGTGGTGGAAGTGATTCGTGTTGGATTGGGTGATAAAGTTAATGCTGAAGATACTGTTACTATATAAGGTTGACGAGAGGGTTTGGCATGATGGGGTGTCATGTTGCATGAAATAGATATTGTGAAACAAGAACTAAATATGATTAAAATGAAATAATATTGAAGTACACACACACAAAGTGAATGAAGGTTATTTTTCTATATTTTTTTTACTTTTTCATAGTCATAGAATAACAAATTTAACAAAAATACTACAATACAAATAAATAAGCACACGCAGAACATTTTCGGAATGAAAACAAAAACCAGTCCAGAAATCGAATATTTGAATAAAAAAAAACATTTTTGCTTAAATTCAAAAGAAGAAAATAAAGAAAATGACTTTTTAGAATATACTTACATACATCACACGCATGCAATACATACAAACATACATATTTAACAGGACTTTTATAAACCAAATGCAATAATTAATACAACAACAAATGAATATAAATATACATAAATATATTTCTTTGCATATTTTTGTGTTGCTTTTTATACAACAGCAAAAAGAACAGTCAACAAAATAACTGGCAACCGTCCAGTCTACAAAAACAAAAACACAAGAAACAACATGTTTAATAAGCGACAAACAAAAGATTTAAACAAAAAAAGCATAGAGCTAAGCAAACGGAAAACTAAATTTACAAAATTATTTTCGGTTCTTCTTAGTTTTGAGTAGAAAGTTTCCCTGCCTACGATAGTAAGTAAGCATGAAATCTAAATACTTACTAACTTATTATGCTTTAATCCGAGTCAGTGATAGGTACTCACAGGCATAAAATTTTTCCAGAATTTGGTATACACACACACACACACTTACAGACACATCACTGAGTTTTTATCCCAGTCGGAGCTAGCCTCGTTCCAAAGAACTAATTTGGGGAAAAAAGCCTTGTTGTCATTTCTGCTATTCCATTATAATACCACTTTAATACTTAATTACTATCGACATAAAAAAAAGTGCTCGAAAAGAGAAAACTCCATTTAAAATAGACGCTGTCAAGCAACTTGGTATACAACAGCTGTTAACAGTCCGTAAGCACGTGACATAGTCACAACGATAGAATTTACAGGTTCAGCAGATATCCATTAAAGAGGCAATAACATCCAAGGCATATCGATATCAACATATAGAGAAACACAGGGTAAAGATTGGGGTGATTTGATTAGAAGTATAGCTTCAAAAATTAAAGCCCAGGTTTAAGAAACATAACATGCTGGACTTTCTCAAGTCCTGCCAGAAAACAATTTTCCTTCCAAAGGTACCAAAATACGAGAGAAACCGAACGAACAACCCATTTCTGGCCATGGATCTCTCTTAACTATGTCAAATCACAGCCTAGATTGATGAAATTAGACCTTTTGGATTCCCTAAAAATTAAATACCGGCTACTCCTTAAATTGATCGATATTATACTTCTTCTGAACTTGCCAAGTTCTTTTTACTTCAATATTTCTAACATATTCGAAGCAGGGATCAAAATTTTTCTTCTTTCCCACAGGCTTGTAAGCAGCTGATCAAGTTTGTTTTGTACGTCCAAGCCAATTAGTTTCATTTATTTCCCAAAACATATAATTTGATAAGCCATTAGGATGGTTGAAGCCCAAAAAAAATTGCGCTGGTTAAGAATTTTTCGATTAAACAATCGTCGATCTCCATACTAGAGACATAAACCAAAATAATAGTGGTTCTTTGATCAGCTCTAATGCGCTTTGACACAAGGACATTAGTTATAGTTTTGGAACATTAATTGCAGATGAGAAGCAGGCAGAAATTTTCATTCTTGCAAAACTTCTGCACGAATATACTTTATGCGTGATTCCCGGTAAAGTTTTTTACATATTATAAATCTAGCACATATCTTTTTCAAGATTGATTCTCTAGCAAATAGTTTACTGGAAGCTAACTTGGACCAACCGTTTTCATTCATAGTTCTGGTAAAAAATGTTTACACGAAAAAATCCTTCGCGAAACAGAAGTTACAATTCTTGCAAAACTTGTTTTCAGAAATTATGCCATAAATTTTTTTCCAGAAAGATATTTGCGAAACTTATTTACTCGAAGAAATCTGGCACGAATCTTTTTTCATGCATGATTCCCTCGTAAATCGGTCGTAAACATTCGATGTTAGTATTGTATTTTTCATGTAGAATTCAAATGTATTGCAGAAGTACCTTGGATTTTCGCATACGTTCTTTAGATAAGATTTGTCAGATGGAGCTTACCGAAGGAAGAGCAGAACTCAAGTTAATGGAATGCGAGACAATGCACAAAACATTATTAAGAATGGTCACTGGATTCCCTGCTGTTAAAATAGTACAGACCAATAGAGTTATACTATGCCTAAATGATAAAAGTCGTGAGTATACAAGATTCTCAAAAATACCAGTCATAAGAGAGATCCAAGTCCAGGGAAAACTTTTCTTTTTTTTTTCCATAAACACTTCCTACTAACGTTTTAAAAATTTACCAATAAACTACAACTTTGGTCAATTGAATAGATATATATTTTTTTCACAAAAATATAATTCACTGGTCCATAGAGAACAGCAAGCGGCTTGGTTCGAATTGACCGACTGGGATCGAAATGTATACACAATACACACACACACACACACCAACGCATACGAGTATACCTAAGATAAGATATATGTCAAACTATATACACACTATCAATTTAAATGTATGAATGTTTGCTTATATAACAATATGTTGAACAATTAAAAAATTTGTGGATTTTTTTTTTGTCAAATTTGTTTTTGTGGTCTCCCATTTGCCTTATCCGAAAAATCAAACAAAATATAACGCATACCTTCTATATATACATACATAATATGTAAGAGAGACAAGAGAAACACAATTTGTTTGTTGAATTTGCTATATGAATTTGCTTTTACTTATTAGCAGCTTCGATTTAAATCAAATATACATATTGATATATATATATATATAAACTATATGACCACTATATAATCATTAGAAGAATACAAAAAGGGAAAGCTGCAGCCAGAAAAACAACAACAATTTCAATCGCGATTCCGTAATGCTGGCAAAAGAGTAAAAACTAAAAATTAAAGCGGAATGCCAGCACAAAGAGAAATCTTTCAAATACAAAACAAAAATGAATGCGAAATTTATTACAACAAATTATATATACATATATGTATTACATTTTATGAAAAACGTCAAATCAAGCTTATCTCAAGAACTATTTCCAAAGAACAAAACCAAATCGAAATCTAAAAATTATAATAAAGGTATTTATGTGAAATTACAAATGTGTTTTAATTTTTGTCTGCTTACTGTGGAGAAGTACTAAACAGTCGGGTTTTAGAAACGGTTTTCCGCATGATTTGAATTTGAAACAGGAATGAAAGTGAAATGTCTTTATTTCCAAACTGTTTCAACTGAAATTTGATTGATAAGCCAAAAGGGCTAATTTTTCTGTTAAGCTTGGTACGGAGATACTTGCGAAATGTGTGCAAAATCTCTGCACATTATTCCGCCGATAGCTCATCTCTAGTTGCTTTGTTTACAAATTTAACTTGGCGGCAAAATTTAAATTAATTAACAGCGAATAGTTATGGTGGCCTCCAATAATGCTATAGTTGTTACAATAGCTTTCTGTGATTTGTAAGAAGCGGTAGTGAAGGCACCTAGGGTTCTATAAAGTTTGCTTAATCCTTTTTGCAAATAATTCAATGGATTTTAGGTCTATCGTGACCTTTATTTTTAATAGGCAAATGGTGCTCTATGGACACGACTAGGGAAGGAGCTGAATCGACTGTTTGGGCCATGGCATCTCATTATTAAGTACTCAAAATGCAACGGCATAGATTAGGAGATGTCGCCTACGACTTGGTGCGACAAAGAAGTCCCAAGTCCGACCATTCCAAAGTTGTGCATCTCATCCGTTCGACATACAGAATCGCCGACGTCCACAAATGGATCACTTAAGGTTGTCGCACACAGACAGCGGAGCGGAGCAAAGCTAGCTGAGTTTATGAATTTTACATAAAAAATGCACCGCTCAGCGAAGCTGTTCTTATGCGGGCTCGCTATGTGCTAAGTGCGTTTGATTTTCCAAAGCTGATACGCTCCGCTCGGCTTTCTATGTGCGGCGGGCCAAAGTTCCTCATCCGCAGCAGTCTCGTACAAGGAGCTATAGGTTCTGTAAAAGATAATTGACGCCGACAAGTCTAGTAAGAAAGACACATGTAGAACTGCCCTCACTCCACATCGCTGCCTCCTTGAGTTGCGATGGGTACGCCACCATCGCTTTTACTCTTGGCGTGCTTAGCACGCCGGCAGCGTAAGCTGTCCATCCTTTTCAAGAACAGCACCTTTACTTCCCCAGATGATTTTTGTCAAGCCGCTTTCATAATGCTGCCACAGCACAATTTTCTCTTTTTCAATTCAATTCTCAAATACTCAAATTCTTTTTCAATTCAATTTAATTCAATTAGGGCCACCTTCGCCTTCAATGAAAAGTTGCCCATTTATTACTAATTTTTAAACACCGCGCCACACACTTGTATGTATTTGTGGGTACACCGTCACACACTTGTGTGGCGTGACAACGAAAAATATTGTTTACAAATATTTCACACTTTCGAAATAATCACTCATCGAGTGACTATCGGGTGACAATCAGTGTTACATACCTAGATAAATATTTTGTGTACCTCTAACCTTACCTAGGTATTTTTTAAATTCCAATACCTTTTACCTTACCTAGATCCAACTTTTCATTTACCTTGTCAAAAAGTAAGGTATAAGGTACTTTAATATGAATGAGAATTTAATTTTAAATGATAGCCTGAGTAGGAAACTAATCTAATTTATTTATTTTTTCAATTGGATTGTCGATGTGACTATTAAAATAACATAGTCTTGAGCTAATTACTGTGTTGATCCTTAAAACGCTTTAAGTCAAGGAAATACAGAAAGCTGTCGCACAACTAGCATGGAAATAAGGAACATGAACTATCTTTTGAATGGTTTCAAATGCGATTGCTATTCAGAGTTGATTATAAATGACAGCATTTTATTTAACAAACAAAAAACCAATTTATATTCTAGGGCCCTATCACCAGTAGACTTTGCTATCAGCTTTAATAATTAGGTCGCTAATTTTACTATTTAAGAAGTTTTAAAAACTTGTCCATATCGCTTTACTTCCTATGTATCTAGGCCAAGACCAAGATCAAATACGTAGACCAAGATTAAATATGTAGATAAAACCATTTTTGAAGTTGACGCGAATGTGGAACTTAATGATAAATGTTAATTTTTAAAAATATATATTGTAAATTATGTCGAAAATTCAAATAATAGGAATTCTAGCCTAAATAGTCGGGAAGAAACAAATAAAAAACATATTTTTCTTAAACTAAAAAGTTGTGTTTATCCCTGTAGAAATTTTGGGAGTCTCGGAACACAGATTTGTTGTACTAATTCCTGAGAATCTTTTGTTCTTTTTCCGTACACTTTTGTTGAAATTTCTATGAAACCTCAAAGTTTTGGTTGGATCAATCAGTTCAAAACATTTTCGGGTAGGTGATGTTGGATAAACCATGCTTTAAAAGGCATTTAAAAAGTACATTTTTTGTACCTTTACCTTTACCTAGGTACTGGAAATTTCGTATACCTTTTTCCATACCTAGGTATATTTTTTGACATTTATCTTGTACCTTACCTAGGTAAGAAAATTGAGTACCTTTCCAATCACTGGTGACAATCGCGTGACACGTTGACCTCGGTTGGCAGCGCCGTGATATCGATATGACTATTTCGCGCGTGAACTCCCGATCAACTCACGAAACAGCAACATGCGAAATCCGTGCGAAATCATTTTTTTATATGGGCATTTCCGCGGGTCGCGAACGTACGTTCGTACACTTTTGATATAAAAAAAGATGGAAAACAAAAATCTTCCCCACCTTTTTTTGTGGTTCGATAGCATTTTGTGAGCTCTATGTTTAGTTCAAAAGATGGGGTTCATCGAGTTTTAGTTTTCATAATGATAGCCAAAAACATGTGGTCGCGAACGTACGCGAAATAGAAGTCGACTTTGGCTTAATCTAGTAAAATGCAAAAATCTGCGAAATGGGACGGAATATTCAAAAGCGATTAATTTATTTTAAAAGAGATTTAATGTAGCATTCTACCGAGTATTTACACAATAATTTATCTCTATTGGTTTTTTCAAATTGAATTAAGTACCGGTCGCGAACGTACGGGTCGCGAACGTACGATTTTTCCATATGTTTTTATACTCTGTACCGAAGGTACATAGAGTATATTAAGTTTGTGCAAAAGTATGTAACAGGGAGAAGGAATCGTTTCCGACCCTATAAAGTATATATTTTCTTGATCAGCATCAACAGCCGAGTCGATATAGCCATGTCCGTCTGTCCGTCTGTCTGTCTGTCCGTCTGTCTGTCTGTCCGTCTGTCCGTCTGTCTGTCTGTCCGTCCGTATGAACGAAGAGATCTCAGAGATGGTAAGAGATAGAGGTTTGACATGTATGGGACATATATTTCTTATACTTGTAGGCAGATCAAGTTTATTTTCAATTTTTGCCACGCCCCCTCCCGCCCCCGCAATTTGGAAAAAACTTCATATCTCCTACAGTTCGTTCCTTCTAGAGATACCTTGTAAACAAAATTATTTATCGATTTGCTGAAGAAATGATAAAGATCGGATGAACGATACTCAAGTTTTGGGCAAAAAACGGCCAGTTAACTCCACCCACCCCCCCACCAACAACCACAGCAACATACCCTAACCGTTCAACACAGGCAATCTTAGTGCGAGGGAGAAAGAGAGAGAGAGAGAGAAACTTAGAGAGCGCACCGCGTTGTGCGCGGGGTGTTAACTGGCCGTTTGACTCCTGAGCAAATGCGAGTGTAAGGTTACAGAGTATGTTATAGTCGGGCTTGACCGACTTTCTTTCTTGTTTTTACTATTATCACCTCTCATTTTCCCATAAATCACTTCATATTTCCTTTAAAAACAACTTAATACTCAATTTATTGTGTGTAGTAATATTTATAACAAAAAATATTAAATTTGATTTAATATGAAATATTAACCAAAAATTTATTTATTACAAGAAGTATAACATTTTATTTAATACGAAATATTAAAATATTTATGATATTTTTGTTTTTAATAGAAACATTTATAACAAGAAGTATAACATTTTATTTAATATGAAATAATGAAATATTAAAAAAGAAAATTTATTATTTAACAAAAAAAATAAAATTTTATTTAATACGAAATGTTAAAATAATTTTATTTTTTTAATGAATGCAGAGCTGCGCTTAATTTAAAGTTTTCATGTATTATTCTGATACCTTAAACTTTCGGTATATCCTATTTATATTTATTTGCGTGTTAAAAAAGTTAAAGCATTGCTTATGAAAAAAACTATACTTACGGTCGCGAACGTACACAACTTTGAAAATCAAAAATAAAAGTTTGGTTAATAGTAACCCCAAAGTTATTTTATATTTAAATTAGAGACACCTAACTTATTTGAAACGTGTTGTGTCAGCTACCTGCTTGCATTCAATGAAAAGCAATTACAATAAAATGATGTTTTCGGTCGCGAACGTACGATTAGAACATAGATAAGAAGCAAAATAAAAATTAATCGTTAATCAAACTTTTTTTGGTCTCTTTACATTTTTCTCTTCTTAACTGATTACAATAAAGAGATTTTGTAGAAAGAGTGCAAACATAACATATGTTTTGCATGTAAAATAATTAAATATAAAAATGCCTTAAAAAGTAGCTTTAAGTGAAAAAATAACATATTTCAGTTTTTAGGCCAATTTCCTCATGAAAACAACTGAGATATGCTATGAATCCATTGTATTATAAAAATTTGCACATTTTTGTATAATTATACACAAACAAATACGATGATTATCAACATTTTATTTTTCGGTTCTGGATGACCATTCGGCGGAAATGCCCATGGGCATTTCCGCGGGTCGCGAACGTACGTTCGTACACTTTTGATATAAAAAAAGATGGAAAACAAAAATCTTCCCCACCTTTTTTTTGTGATTCGATAGCATTTTGTGAGCTCTATGTTTAGTTCAAAAGATGGGGTTCATCGAGTTTTAGTTTTCATAATGATAGCCAAAAACATGTGGTCGCGAACGTACGCGAAATAGAAGTCGACTTTGGCTTAATCTAGTAAAATGCAAAAATCTGCGAAATGGGACGGAATATTCAAAAGCGATTAATTTATTTTAAAAGAGATTTAATGTAGCATTCTACCGAGTATTTACACAATAATTTATCTCTATTGGTTTTTTCAAATTGAATTAAGTACCGGTCGCGAACGTACGGGTCGCGAACGTACGATTTTTCCATATGTTTTTATACTCTGTACCGAAGGTACATAGAGTATATTAAGTTTGTGCAAAAGTATGTAACAGGGAGAAGGAATCGTTTCCGACCCTATAAAGTATATATATTCTTGATCAGCATCAACAGCCGAGTCGATATAGCCATGTCCGTCTGTCCGTCTGTCCGTCTGTCCGTCTGTCTGTCTGTCCGTCTGTCCGTCTGTCTGTCTGTCCGTCCGTATGAACGAAGAGATCTCAGAGATGGTAAGAGATAGAGGTTTGACATGTATGGGACATATATTTCTTATACTTGTAGGCAGATCAAGTTTATTTTCAATTTTTGCCACGCCCCCTCCCGCCCCCGCAATTTGGAAAAAACTTCATATCTCCTACAGTTTTGGAGATATATCGTTTGTTCCTTCTAGAGATACCTTGTAAACAAAATTATTTATCGATTTGCTGAAGAAATGATAAAGATCGGATGAACGATACTCAAGTTTTGGGCAAAAAACGGCCAGTTAACTCCACCCACCCCCCCACCAACAACCACAGCAACATACCCTAACCGTTCAACACAGGCAATCTTAGTGCGAGGGAGAAAGAGAGAGAGAGAGAGAAACTTAGAGAGCGCACCGCGTTGTGCGCGGGGTGTTAACTGGCCGTTTGACTCCTGAGCAAATGCGAGTGTAAGGTTACAGAGTATGTTATAGTCGGGCTTGACCGACTTTCTTTCTTGTTTTTACTATTATCACCTCTCATTTTCCCATAAATCACTTCATATTTCCTTTAAAAACAACTTAATACTCAATTTATTGTGTGTAGTAATATTTATAACAAAAAATATTAAATTTGATTTAATATGAAATATTAACAAAAAATTTATTTATTACAAGAAGTATAACATTTTATTTAATACGAAATATTAAAATATTTATGATATTTTTGTTTTTAATAGAAACATTTATAACAAGAAGTATAACATTTTATTTAATATGAAATAATGAAATATTAAAAAAGAAAATTTATTATTTAACAAAAAAAATAAAATTTTATTTAATACGAAATGTTAAAATAATTTTATTTTTTTAATGAATGCAGAGCTGCGCTTAATTTAAAGTTTTCATGTATTATTCTGATACCTTAAACTTTCGGTATATCCTATTTATATTTATTTGCGTGTTAAAAAAGTTAAAGCATTGCTTATGAAAAAAACTATACTTACGGTCGCGAACGTACACAACTTTGAAAATCAAAAATAAAAGTTTGGTTAATAGTAACCCCAAAGTTATTTTATATTTAAATTAGAGACACCTAACTTATTTGAAACGTGTTGTGTCAGCTACCTGCTTGCATTCAATGAAAAGCAATTACAATAAAATGATGTTTTCGGTCGCGAACGTACGATTAGAACATAGATAAGAAGCAAAATAAAAATTAATCGTTAATCAAACTTTTTTTGGTCTCTTTACATTTTTCTCTTCTTAACTGATTACAATAAAGAGATTTTGTAGAAAGAGTGCAAACATAACATATGTTTTGCATGTAAAATAATTAAATATAAAAATGCCTTAAAAAGTAGCTTTAAGTGAAAAAATAACATATTTCAGTTTTTAGGCCAATTTCCTCATGAAAACAACTGAGATATGCTATGAATCCATTGTATTATAAAAATTTGCACATTTTTGTATAATTATACACAAACAAATACGATGATTATCAACATTTTATTTTTCGGTTCTGGATGACCATTCGGCGGAAATGCCCATATGTGTATCCTTCATTCCTAGTGTATAAATCCGCCCTCTAAAAAAATTTTGACATTTTTGCCAATTATTGAGCGGTCTAGATGACCGACACAATCGGCTTTGATGGATACCAATCACGACACCACAAAGGAGGCTGGTTGATCGTATTGCGATTTCATGAATTTCCTCAATTCAATCATCAGCGATCTTTGCCTGTCTTCAATGAGCTGACAGAGGCTACCTCATGACAGAAGTGCTATGACCGCTTGGGAATTCCAAAGGTACAAAATATATTTAGGATTTGTGCAAATGTATGTAACAGAGTCGCTTTTGACCGACTTTCCCTATTTCTAATTGTCGACTCTGTTGTTACGTACATGCAAGGGTACCCAAATAAATTTTAATGTCTATTATTTTTATAATGTCCGAACCAAAAGCTTGGTCTCGGAACGGGTACGGGCTTATCTATTTGCGTCCTCATGGTTCGGTTCAGGGTTTGTTTCACAGTTTCACAGTCCGCTCTAACCGACTTCGTTACACATGGAAGCCGAAAAGTATGCAACATTTTTTAACTCGGCTATTTATCATCCGATCTTGATGACATCAGGGCTTATAGATATTGCGAATATAAATATTCGTTTTAAATTTGAGATCGATATCTTAAAAATTGTGGGAGCTTAAAATTTGAAATAAACTTGATCTGCGTGCAGACAATAGGAGTCTACATTTCGAATTTGGTTGCTCTAGCTCTTCTAGTCTCTGAGATCTAGGTGTTCATACAGACAGACGGACAGACGGACAATGCTATATTGACTTTTTACTCCACGAGTAACGGGTATTAAAAGACGGAACTCCTAGTTCTTACAGGTTTGGTTCAAAACCGGTTTGCAGCCCCGAAAATTACCTTGTCGTGCCTTTGCTCGTCTTCTGACCGTTTTTGATTCAATGCCCTGTGATGGTTTCACCCGGTTGTAGCAGCTCATAGTATACCACGCCCAATAGGACCCACCAAATGCAGAGCATGACCTTGTAAGGCCAGGCGGCCCGTATGATTGCATTTAGTTCAAATAAAAGAAGAAAAGAAAACTTTCCCGCAAATTGTGTTTTGCTGGCCCAAAAGTTGAAATATTTGGAATACACAAAAACTATGTTGTTTACACTTCAGCGAAACGACACTTACTGAAAAAGATAGCCTAATGGTGAGGCTTCTTAATGAAGGTGGTTGCAACATTGTCCGATTCGATTTCATACTAGTGACGTCATCTCTTAAAAACCCTTTAAAACTATTTTGTTCAGGTAATAATATTATATGTTTGCTTGTCAAATTCGAATTGATTCAAAAGCTAATGCACCAAAAGCAGTTCACTTTTGCGAAGCAGTTTCACTTTCACTTATCGAGTTTAAAAAAATAAACATTTAATGGAATTTTTTTCAGGAATTTGTAGCCTTCATTAAAAAAATAAAATGACAAATAACAAAAATATAGGAATCGTAGAACGGTGCATTCTGAATGGTATACAACAATTTCTTTGGTAGACGTTTCGGGAAATCAAGTGGCCGATCATCCTTCCTCACTATATTGCCAACTCACGAAGGAGACATTTTCGTGACAAAACTATTTCGAAAAATTGAACAAGCGCACGCAAATGTGTATCGAACACCGCTTCCCACGTATTACTCGTATTTCAACGTGTACGTCTTCGCTAAACTTGAACCACACCTTTTTGTATGTGTTGCTTGAGCATTTGATGAATTGCCTAGTCAGCATTTGCTTTGTCTGACATATGAACGAAATTAATTAATAATGATTGATGTTTAGTTAAGTGGCTTATCCGACTGCCTCTCCAGGACGCCAATCAGTCGCCGCTGAACAGCGCACATCACAGTGTTAAACGGCGAGCCAAGGTATGTGAGTAAATCGATAAGGAGTGCACTACTGATGCTTAGTCCGGCATTTGGAACCACCGCTAGCAGCTCGCAGCTTTAGATTTTTCAGGCGCTGTAAGAGATCGGCGTCTGTGGCTGCGTTAATCACGTCCTCGAGTCATCTTCATCAATCAACTTACCCATAATGTCATCGCCATCAGAATAAGAGCCATCATGCTCACCATCTTGATATTCGGAATCTAGCTTCCGCCTTTTGCCATATACAAAATCTGGAGGCTCATAACAGAATGAGCGCTTCGAAGAGGTTTTGTTCATCGACATAATAAAACAAAAAATACAAATTTACTGAAAAATTGGCGCTCGAATTGAAATTTTCTCTATGTTGTATCGTAGTCAGTTTGACCTAACTGATTTGACTGATTTGATTCGACATTTTGTCATTTCAAGCAAGGCATGCTGGGTTTTTGATATCAGACCAGCTTCCAGTGTTGTGTCTCGTTGCTGGTCTGTTCAAAATGCTGGATAATTGTCTAATGCTCTTTCTGGGGATGTCGAAAATATTATCGCAATATCGATATTTGTGCCCAAAATGACAAATATCATTATCGCATATTTTTCCGAGGCGATATATCGGAAAATTAATATTTTTTGGTGATATTTTTCTTTTAGCGTTCGGCAACAGTATTGCGAATAATTGTTCCTTGTGCTCTGGACGTGTAAAGCAAAATATTTAAATATTATTTTATTAAAGTTGATGCACAGAAATCGCAGTGCAAACTGTTCAATAAAGTTGTAAAGACCAGTGGCAGCTCAACAAATATAAAGGCGCACTTAAAAGCAAAGCATGGAGATGCAAATGAAATCAGATGAAGGCCGTTTAGCAAAAGAAGTTTTTATGAAATGTGCTACTGCACGTCTAACTTCTCTTCTAAGCAATAAAATTTTGGTCAAGTCCACTCTGCTTGGCCCACGATTTAAGAAAACATATTTTGAATCTAAGTTGATTGTCAGTAAAGCTGTCGATGAAATTATCGTGGATATCAATAACATCAAATATCAGACCGTACGGGACCCTATTAAGTTCTGCATGGAAGAGAAAGACGCATTGCCAGTGCTTTCTGGACGCTCCGTGAAATCGGAACGCTTGGCTTCGGCTATAAAAAGTGTGGTTACTGACACCAGGAGCCGAATGACCGATGAGCACAGAACTCAACGGGTCTTCCTTAAATCTCTGTCTAACGATTATTGGTAAAATCAGAAGTTTACCCGCTTCGAAGAAATCTTCGAATAAGTTTTTTTTTATGCTTTGTAGTTCGAATGCTCTATTTTGAAAGATGTGATCGTTGTACGGACATACCCAATTGCTCTTCCAAAATGTTGTAATTAATATCTGTTGATTTGTGTTGATTATATAATATGATACTCAACCATAGACCTTGAGCCAGCCAAATGCAAACTATACATTAAATCTTTATTTTTTTAGGCGCAGTCAGAATGTAGTATATATTACGCGTCAAATGACTCCTCAATTACCTCAATAGACCTGTTCATTGATAAGATCCTGGCTTTTATTGAAAATAAATATATATATATATGATTAAATAATTGTTTTCCTTTCTTAATTTGCGTTCTGTCATTGCTTTTTGCGACACCAAGATTAGGCCACTTGAACAATCAATAGCTTGCATAATTTTTTTTTATTATTTACATACATCAAACATAAAAAATCATACTTCAATCATCATTCATAAAAAAAAAGTTGATTGGCTTGTGCTGAACGGTTTTGATTGAATTTTTAGAATAAAATAGTATGCGCCAAAATTATCGTTTTAATTTTCAATGACAGCTTGAATTTTTCTGTTTTTGTCATCCATCACAATCACGAAAACTGACAATCATTCATCCCAACAATCGAACTAGATCCATCGATTTGTGGAGTATGGATCATGTGTGTGGTCTCCGCAATATTCGACCCATCAAGATAGAATTGAATTTGTGCAAAAACAGTTTTTATTGTTTGCTCGTCGTGGTTTGGGCTGGAATCCTGAGGTCCGTTTACCATCGTACTCTAGTAGACTTCTTTTGATTAATCTTCCCTCCCTTATTAACCGTAGAGTTATGCTTGGAGTAATCTTTATACATAGACTAATTAATGGTGAAATCGACTCAACTGAGTTGGTTGGCCAAATTAACCTCAACGTTCCTATTAGACCGTTCCTATTTATCCCCCTATCACTACATCGTTGTAATGCTAACTATGCCTTGCATGAACCCTTTCGTGTCCTCTGTGCTGATTACAATAAACTCTACCGAATAATTAACTCTGAAGCTTCTCTTCCTGCTATACAAATTTCTGTTTTAACTTATTTAGCCCGTAGTTAACATTACTTTATGTTCTTCCTTCGCGATTTTGTGTCACACGTTAGTGGCTGCGTCTCTCGGTCTGTTGGGCGGGAGGTGGGCTGCTGTTTTTCCTGGGGTTCGCGCGTAACAAGCTTTGGCTTGGTGTCGAATGGGCCACTTGAACGTACTGCGCATTGTACGTCAACGTCCATCAATCCATATCTGTAAATAAAAAATTATTTATAATTAATTATAATTTTCTATTTTTATAAAGGATGAGTTTAAATATGCAAGTGTAAATATGCAATTTGTTTCGCAAAGATGATTTTAAATTATTCATTTGGCTGAAAACGCTCTCAACCTCTGCGTTTGCCCATGGCAGGGATAATAGCCTAAGCACAAATGATGCTATCTGCAAAAATCGATTATTGCCTCCCGCATCTTCATAGTTTATAACTTTGGCCCAGAAACTGACCGTGCTATCAACCTTTTGCCATTTAACTTTTTGAATACAATTATATTGACGTAGCACTTCTTCAATTTGGGAAGTCGACAGCTTGAAGTGCTCAAAAATTTGCATAACACACGGTTTCTTGACTATTACGTGTCATGATCCATTATCCACCGAAAAAATATCGATTTGTTCTTGTTTTTCAAAGTTGTCAGGTAGTCTGCAATAAGTGTAGAGTGTTAATCAACTGGAAAACATATGATTGGAAAGTACATACCTCCGTTAAAGCTCTTGGATTAATGATATGATAAAATTTGTGCATTTGAATCGAATTTCTTTCTCAATATCAGATCCCGTATCCCAAATATTAATCTCGTTTTACAACATTGAGAAAATTTTACCCTTTAATACATTTATGGCAAATACTAGATTCCGCAAAAGCTTACTTGCATTCGCATTGCCTGCTTGAAAATCTTGTTAATACTCTGCATTTTACTTAAAACCGGCTGCAGAAATAGCAAGTAAAGGGTGATCCATTAAGAAGTACACAGAGTATATTAAGTTTGTGCAAAAGTATGCAACAGGGAGAAGGAATCATTTCCGACCCTATAAATTATATATATTCTTGATCAGCATCAACAGCCGAGTCGATATAGCCATGTCCGTTTGTCTGTCTGTCCGTACGTCATGTATGGGACATATACTTCTTTTACTTGCAGGCAGATTAAGTTTATTTTTAATTTTGGCCACGCCCCCTCCCGCCCCCGCAATTTAGAAAAAGCGTTATATCTCCCACTGTTTTGTAGATAGAAGGTTTGTACCTTCTAGAGATATTTAGTAATCAAGATTAATTATCAATTTGCTGAAGGAATGATAAAGATCGGATGAACGATACTCGAGCTATGAGCCAAAAACTGCCAGTTAACTGCCAGATGAGAGGGCATAACTCGTCAGCAAATGCGAGCTGCGACATTAAGGGTACAGAGTACGTTATAGTCGGGCTTGACCGACTTCCTTTCTTGTTTTTAAATTACAAATAAAACACAAAAAATGGAATTGGATGGTGGAATCTTTATTATGGGCTGTACGAACTGTCTCTGACATTTACTTTTTAAAGATAGTTTCATTCAAATGTTGACCGCGACTAAGCCGTAAATGGTCCATAATTGGTCAAAATTTGGATCACTCTTTCGAGCATTGCTATACACACACACAAGGCTAAATGGATACGTCAACAAACAAAACTGACGCATTTAGGCTGATGAGCAACCCGAAGAGTCTCTCGAACTACCGTTACATCCACAAAAATGCACTGTTTGTTGTGGTTTATGGGCTGCTGAAATCATCGGTCCGTATTTCATTAAATGTGAGGCCGGACAGAACATAACCCTCAATGGCGAGCGCTACCGCAAATTGATCCCCAGTGTTTGAAAGTACCTAGGTACAGATACCTTTTTCCCACGCCCAAATGATCGATTGGGCTAATTGAGGAATGTGTGGCAACATACAAACATAATGCCGCTACATGTCAAGGTGTTTCTCCAGGTGGTTCTGGAATAAAGTTTAATTTGTTTATTTGTTCAAAACCATTCGTAGCATTTGTAAGTTTACTTGTTTTTGCATGTGCGTGCAAATCACCGACCTTAACATTAATGCTAGATTTTTTTTGCAATATTTGCAAAATAAAACATTTTCCCTCATTGCTCATTCCTCATTCCCTCATCAATAAGGGATCACACATCCAGGCCTCTCGGGGTTTTTGCTTGGATTGAACTTTGCACATTTTTAATGGCTTAACAATTCTCTCACATTCGCTGAACAATAATTGTGAAATACTTTACAAGTGGTGGGAAATTATAGATAGAAATGATGAAGCAACATCGATTGCTCTTATTACAGCAACTATCGATTAAAAGTGATGCCACACTATGATATTTTAAGATGATGCCAATAGATTTGTGATAGCTAAAATATAGCTATTTGAACTCTAAAATAACTAGAATTCCCGCCAGCCGCCATTTAACAAATTCTTCCGCAATCGGCATTCAAAAAACTCCAGATCTGGGAAAAAAAGCTAAATTGTCAACACTGTATACCACGAGGCAGCTCTTATTGTAGCGGGCACGAGAGAAGAAGTTTGGCGGCGACCATAGAAGATCAGCACGGTTGGAAGAAGCAAAGAAAAGCGACAATTGAACTGTGGTAAGATAGGTAGAATCAAACTACAAACGGACATTGAATGCGAAGTCTTATTCGCGACATATTCAAATTTTATAGGCTTAATCACGAAGACGACACCACATGTACAGACTGAAAAGGGGACCCATGATGCAGAACCTGAATGTTTTTGTTCGGCATTAAATCATTAAGATATGAGCTGAGCATGAAAGTGGTGAGGATATCTGAGTTAGGTGGCGGTAGTTTAGTTTTGCCCCCCTTCACATGCTAAAATCGCAACACTGACACACAGATAGACATGCATTAACTTTTGTACATTTCACTAAAAATAGATTAGCGATTCAATAATGGTAATTGCTGGATACCGATAACCATATCATAGCAATACAGTGAAGACTCGCGAAATGGAAACAGTCATCGGGTAGACCAACTGACACACTCCACATACATAAGCTGCTACCTTTGAAACTGATAACCAGATTCGGAACTTCTTCCCGGTACCTTTTTAAGCGAATTCACACTGTATTCTCTTCATATCTACAAATTTATCTGTAATTTAACTCTATTCAATTTTTGGTACTTCTCTTAGTCACGCATTAATTATGGACATACTGCAAGCTCTGGAGCCGCTGCATCGGATCTGCCAAGTGTGCAATCTGTGGCATTGGCGACGGGATCCCGTGCGCTCCCTATTGCAGCGTTCCCGCGGGCTGGAGCTCTACAGTTGGTGTGTCCTTGTGGGGGCCAGTGTGTATGCCGCCTATGGCTTATTCAATGATAACCAAAATGAAAATGGGTCCTCAATCACGAATATTGGCCATACGGTGGACTACATTCAGCTGGTGGGCATACGTGTGGCTCATGCGGCCGCTCTCCTGGAGGCTCTGTGGCAGCGTCAATCGCAGCACCGCTTCTACGCTGAGCTTGACGAGATCGATCGCCAGTTTGCCAAAGCTCTGCACCTGGATGTCGCTAATGGCCAGTTGCGTCGACGCTTCGCTAGACGTGCCATGTGGATGTTTGCTGGTTATGTGACCAGTCAGAGTTTCATATTGATTACCAAACTGCTGGAGCCGGGACATCAATTTCCGCTGTATTGGATCTGGCATTTGCTGCCGTTTTTTGTTTGCGGTCTGCGATATTTTCAGATTTTCACTGCGGTGACGATTGTGCGCAAACGCCTGGAGCTGCTGTTGTGCTCACTGCAGACGCTCCAGTTGAGCGAAAAGATGACCGAGTGCAAGTTCATTAGCGAAGGCATGGAGCTGCGAGCGGTGGCCAACATCTCTATGGATCGTCTGGCAGCTGCACGAGAGCTGTATCAGCGACTTTGGACACTCGTGGCGCTGCTAAATCGCTGTTATGGGTTGTCCATGCTGCTGCAAGTGGGCAACGATTTTCTGGCCATCACCTCCAACTGTTATTGGATCTTCTTGAACTTTCGACAATTTTCGGCCTCACCCTATGACTTTCTGCAGATTGTGAGCAGCGCCGTTTGGTCGGCACCGCATTTGGCCAATGTCCTGATCCTGGCCCTGATGTGTGAACGAGCTGCCCATTGTGTGAGTACTTACACTCAAAAAAAAGGAACACAATTTATATTTTCTGGGTTTAAAATGGATACTTTTTCATTGGCTTAGTATAACACTAATACTATATATATAACTATATATTTATATCATATTTGATTTTAAAATGCAATTTTTGTATAAAAATCAATCAATATGCACTTTGATTTGACTTAAAACACATTTAAGCATCAAATTTCAGTTGCCCCTTTTATATTGATCATGCACGGAACTCCAACTTTTTAGGCAGATGGTAGATTCAATTCAATACAAGCAGTATCTTAGACGTGTTGCCATCAGCGCATGCAATGGCGCAACGCGTTGAGACGGCACTCCAATCGTGCTTAGGCCAATTGGCCCGAGTTTCAATCCCCCTAAATTAGGTACACATTTTCAAATACAATTTAATGTAATTCGTTGTTTTTCAGAGCCCTACTGGTGGTGGGTCTCGTTAGCATTCTTAATTCAATAGGATTCCTGCTCTAGCTTCAGAACACTGTAATTGGTTGGAAAAAAAATATTTGAATCAAAGTGTAAAGTGTTATATTTACGAATTCCATATTTTACGCTGAATCAATGGTAAAAATATTAAAGTCATAGTGTATATATCAAAATTTCAGATCATTTTTACCACACTGTAATATCCAAAAAGTTTACTGGTGTCAGTTTCAATTTAAGACACCGCAAAGAAGCGAGATTTACGAAAACTCGCTGCAAAAATAAATTTTTTGAGTTTTTGAACTGTGCATCGTTTTGGACTGTTCGATCTAACCATTTATCACATCTTTATGATACCCAAAACTCATCAAATTTAGCAAATTCGCGATTTTTTGTGCCTTTCAGTCTAAAATCAGGTATACTATTGCTATCTATCAAATCTTTATGATAATCTGAACTCATACAATTTTGTAAATTTCGGGATTTTTTTGACAGTTCGATCTACCCGTCTGATCTACACCTATTTACCCGACAGTTAACGCGTCTTCTTTATTAATCTAAACTCAAATGAGAATTTTGGAAATTTCGCGATTTCTTGGCCCGTAATTTGCAAATTTAGAAATATATTTTGGACTGTTCAATCTACACCTCCAACGTCTGCGCTTTCGTAAATAATCAAATGAAAATTTGGCAAATTTCGCGGTTTTTGGTCTACACTTCTTATATATGCCTCTTCAATTGTCATTTATCCAATCTTTATAATAATCTTATGTCCTATGAAAACTCTGCAAATTTCGCTCATTTTTTTACCATTGGATCCACACCTTCTTTTTATCAACTCCTGCACTGTCATCTTAACATCAAATGCTTTAATAAATACTCTTAACTTTGAAAATGAGTTTGGAGCTAATCGCTAGCAACTAAACTCTCTCCCACACAACCTTAACCACTCACTTTCCACACAACGGGGTGAATTTTCTGGAAAATTGGTACGCAGTTCTTGATGAATTTTTATATAGATCTTTGAAAATGATTTTAAACCTTCTACCCTTGACTACTTTAAGTGTGACCACATCCAACACTAAAAAGTTTGACATTTTGAGCACAAGCTTACTCATAACATTTTCTTGTAAGCTAACTCTGTCAGTTGTTTACATTGGGCCCAATAAGCAGATAATTTCGATTTGCGATATATGATTTATGATTGCCGATTTTACCTATTGAATGCAGTGATTACCTAGTCATGACAATCATCATGGCTGAAAATCAGAGATTAAGACCGTAACCGAAAAATGCATGGGTTAATTTCGGTATTTCCTCTGTAAGCATCCACCAGAATCGAAATCTTCGAAGAATTCTAAGAAAATTTCACCATGAAACTTTGTGTCTAAAATCAATTCCTAGCTCCCGCTGAGGAGCATAAAGATTTCAGGTTGCGGTATTTTGACTCAAAATTATATACTAAATATAATTATTATTTGATTATTTCATAAAAAAAACCATGTGTCTAGCATGCTGTTTTTCATGACATCCAAAATGGATTGATTCACACATTCTTTACGCAGCGAATGTATGGAATATTCCCTTCCGACGGATGAAATTCTGTAACCCTTCTTTGTGAAAGAGAAATTGGAAAGGAAACCCGAACGATTCACGAAGATAAAAGCAATAACAAAAACGCTTCCTAAAATACCATCCCAAAGAAGCATTCTTTGAAGGTTTCACGCCTTAATAATAGCGAATCGACCTTTTCAGTTTTGAGAACAACTTTTGCGGTGAAAAAGAAGTTGTAAAGATGTGCATTTTTCATGGTGTCAGGTCCGACTGGGGTTTCAACATTTCCTAAGCTTATATTTGTTTTAAATATAATGCATTATTGTGAAATCCAAAAAGTTTTATTTTAACTTTAAAAAAAAAAATAGTTCCTACGACACGTTCACCAAACACAAATTTTTATAACAATTTCAATGTTATATGCTATGTACATTTCAATCGTTGTCATCTGTTAAAATTCAAAAAGGCATTCATAAAGGCCATATTAAAATATGGCAGACGAGGTTACCGTCTCTTTGTTTGGCTTACAGAGCCCAATTTTTGATAAAATGCGTTCCTTACTAAAATATGCAATATTATACGGGACATGATTTACAAAACTTGGTGTTAAGCAAAGTCCGAACTTAGTTGCTTGTCAATTGAATACGGAATATATCCCACTTGCAGAGATATCCGGACTGAAATCAATCCCAAACGATGTCAGAAGTAGGACAATCCCGGATGTTCTGAAACTTGAGTACTGACTTTTCAATCCCGATTTTCTGGTGTTGAACCCGTCTTAAGTTCGGGTGAGCTCGATTTAAGTTCGAAATTGGCCTATTTCAAAAAGACTCGGGATTGAATTTGTCTTGTTCCACTGGCAACTGCTGGCACTTTTGAGTTCGATAGCATATCGATAGAAAATCTAAACTTTTAGCATAAAATAGCTTTATGTTGTAACAGTGACTAGATCGTCCATGAGAGTGACATGATCATCCTAGCGAATGGACATTTATCTCTTATGAGGAAATATACAGAAATATGCCAGTGGAACAAGGCTATTAATTCACCATTCGGATTCAAACAAGAAGGTCCGATATTGACTTAAGTTTTTTATTACTTTTACTTGATTTGTCTCGAAATATGGTTCCAAAAAGAATTGTTGCAAAAATACCCCAGATTGACTTAGGGGTTACATATAGTTAATTGGCTTTAAAAAAGCAATTTTTCAAGAATTTTTCCTGAGAACACCTTAAAATTGATGTAAGACTTTGTACACATATTAAGGTAAC
This sequence comes from Lordiphosa magnipectinata, assembly GCA_037044535.1. Taxonomy (NCBI): domain Eukaryota; kingdom Metazoa; phylum Arthropoda; class Insecta; order Diptera; family Drosophilidae; genus Lordiphosa; species Lordiphosa magnipectinata. The sequence continues at coordinate 21,904 of JBAMBO010001176.1, forward strand.
TTTTAAACGTATTTTAACATTTTTTGTTTGTAAAAATTGTAATTTTGAAAGCTGCTACAGCTGATCTCCAGAAGCTCTACTCCAAAAAGGTGCTTTGCGGTGACCACGATATCTCTGGACTTGATCATCCAATATTAATAAGCTAAATGGATTTCGTTAAATTGTAAAATCTGGAAATTAATCAAAGGAATAAGCAATATAAAATTTTTTGAGAAAATGGCAGATTCTCAAAAAAAATCGATTTTTCACCCAAAATTCTAACAAACAAAAAATTCATCGGAGAGGAAACTAAACTAAGAAAATTCCTACAAGAATACCATGGAATTTTTTTAACGACAATTATGAGTTTTAAACTAAATTGTGCAATGTTTAAATGGCTACAGTCGAAGTAGCAAAAGTCCCAACAGTTTCACAGCTTTGACTTTTTTCATTTGATCAATATGAACTCTTGCTAATGCTTCTGCTTTTGAGAACTAGCAGCAGCACAAAACGATTATTGAGAAAAAGCGAAAAGCAGCAGCAGTCCTCGCTTCACCATATTTGATGCTGATTTTGCTTTTGTTCAGTGACGTTAGTCGAAGCAGCAGCATGTGTTCGCATCTGCAAGTCGAAGGTTTTTATACTCTGTTCCGAAGGTACACAAAGTATATTAAGTTTGTGCAAAAGTATGTAACAGGGAGAATTAATAATTTCCGACCCTATAAAGTATATATATTGTTGATCAGCATCATCAGCCGAGGCGATATAGTCATCTCCGTCTGTCCGTCTGTCTGCCCGTATGAACAAACAGATCTCAGAGATGGTAAGAGGTAGAGGCTTGACATGTATTTAACATATAATTCTTATACTTGCAGGCAGATAAAGTCTATTTTCAATTTTTGCCACGCGGAAACAAACAAATTTGATGGATAGCACCGGCCATAACGGCGATGGGCAGCACTTCACACACTTAATGGCTTCTTTTCCATTTTGTATGGCTTCTAACTTAATTTGATCAGATCAGTTATAGTAGGGTTTGACCGACTTTCTTACTTGTTTTTATACCCTTGCAAAGGGTATTATAATTTTGCCCAGACGTTTGCAACGCATAGAAATATTCATTCCATCCACAAACTATATATAATATATTCTTGATCATGGCGACGAGCTGAGTCGATTGAGCTTTGTCCGTCCGTTTGTCTGTTTCTACGCAAACTTGTCACTCATTTTTAAAGCTATCGAGTCTGCTTTTTACTGCACGCTGCTAATATGTCGGAACCGACAGTGAGAAAAACTTGTTTGTTTTCACTGTAAGCGTCCTTCGGCCATTATTAATATTATATGCTTTCAAACAGATTTGCAAATTTTGGTCAAGATCGGATGACTATATCTTATAGCTGCCATAGGACCGATCGGTCAAAAATGGGTCTTAGGAAGAAATTTTTTTTGTTTTGATGTTAGTGTCCTTAAACTCGCTGATTACTTTTTTTCATAGCTCGCAAGTAACTGTTGACACTTTTTCGTTGTCTGCAAATAAGTGTCTTTCACTCACACAATAAAAAAGACTCAGACAGAAACTGATTTTGTCGCGTCTGACAGCTCGCTCGCGCTCTGAGCAAGACAGTTATTTCTGTTTTCTTTTCGCTCAAGACAAACACTGATCGTTTGCTTGAGTTAAATGAAGCAAATTGTCTTTTGAGTATGTATTGGTAAACCCGCGATTGTTGCGTTCTTTTTGTTTGCATTATACATATTAGTTACGTTTTAAATTCGGCGTGTGCGGAGCATTATATTTTGTGTTTTTATATATATTATATTATATTATATTTTTTATATATAAAATCTTAACGCGTTATTAGTTGATAAACTAAACTCCATTTAAAAAAAAATATATATATTATTGAAAACAAAATAAAAATAAACATTGTTCCTTAAAAAACAATATTTTTTTTGACATTTTTTTTTAACAGCCGATTGCATTGTCTTTTTTATTATTTTCATGCTCATGTACATTTATATGTATGTATTTACATGCACGCGAAGGCAAAGATCATTTCTGTTGAGTTTTTTAGTCAAACTGTCTTTTGGTGAGAGTCTTTGTGTGAGCGAAAATCGTATTACTCTTCACGCGACACTCATTTGAGAGCGTCACACGAATTAGTCAATGCAAAGCGCTTGAGCGAAAGCCGCTTCGAAACAAAAAAAAGAGAGCCGCTCAGAGAGAGATCGTGTCTGCACAATCTTTTCGGTTATGTTACGAAGCAGAGCATATTAGAAAAAACGATAAACTGTCATTTGCGAGCTATGCTTTTTTTATATGTTTTCAAATAGATTCGCAAAATTTGGTTGAAATCGGATGACTATATCTTAAGGCTGCCATAGGATTGATCGGTCGGAAAAAGAGTCTTATTGAGAAAAACTTATTTGATTTCAATTTTATCGTTCTTAAACTCATCGAATGTTAATTTGATGTGTTTGAAATCGGATGTTTATGCGTCGGAAAATGGATTTTAGCTAGAAACATTTTTGATTTTAATGTAAGCGTTCTTAAACTACATTTAATGTACATTTCAAAACAGCATTTGCAAGGGTATGAAAACTTCGGCACAGACGAATGCTAGTATTTTAAGTAACTATGTTTACTTTAGCATCAGGAAGAAGTTTAATAAATAATAATAAAAATATTTGAAGTTAGCTTGGTCTTCTCGTTATAAATATTTTTGGCCACAGAGTATTTTTTGTCACTTTTTTTATATTTAATTTATTGTTTTTGCTTGTCTTTTATAAATAAAATAGATATTTGAGTATTATTCAAATATTGTAAAACTCTGATCACCTTTTGATTATTATACAAAAATTTTAAATAAATCATAGTTCTTGAGTATAATCAGCGGTGTCACAGAAATCTCTAGAGATTTTATCTTCGGTTGGTTTGCAAATTGCTCGAAAAATTCGTCGGTGTCACAGAACTTCAAGAGATTTCATTTTCTTATTTGAAAATCTAGTTAGAACAGAAGCTGTTTCAATTGAACCATCATCTCTAAAAACAGGGCTGCATCTCTCGCAAAAAAATTTCCCTTTTTTTAGTTAAGGGGTAATTGGATGTTCAAGTTATATTTATTGAGTGTTATATGTTTTATGATGTATTTTTAAAAAATAATTCACATTTATATATATTCATTTCATATTCTCCAAAAAATTTTATTTAGCTCTTTTAGTATTTATTGAATCTTCTCTTAATGAGACTAACAAAAATTTTTCAAATCTTAATCTAGAAACTATTGTACAACAACCATCCCCTATTGGAGCTGGCTTATGTTCTGCGGCCCTTTAATTCAGTCGCTGGGTTGGTAGGCGAGAATGCGTTGCTTGCAGGGTGAGAGATTGTGCAAGTTCATTAGGGTGGGCTAGAAGATTTTCAGAATGTTTACGCTTTAGTTGCTGTATTTCAGTTTCGACCAATGGGATCCTCAGGTCGTTGTGGATACACTCGATACGAATGTACCATGGCGCTCCAGTGAGTGTTCTAAGAATTATTGTTTGTGATCTTTAAAGGATGTTCACACTGCTCGCACAGGCATTTCCCCATAGCTGTGAGCCATAAGTCCAGGCAGGCTTTATGATGCTTTTGTACAGTAAGACTTTATATTCCAGTCTCAGAGGGGAACAGGAGTTAATTAGCCAGTGAAGGCTGTTGGCCTTAAGCCTTATTTGAAGTTTTTTCGAGTCTATGTGTTTGCGCCAAGTGAGCCTTCTGTCGAGGTGGACACCAAGGTAAACCTTGATTGTAGTATCATAGTCGCGTTTAGGGATATCTGGGGACAGGTGCTTCTGTTGAGTGTGAACGTCACGTGTTTACACTTTTGCTCGTTAATTTTTATGCGCCAGTTGGCCAGCCACTCCTCCACGTGAGATTGGTGTCTTGCCAAAAGTCTGGATGCGATAATTGGACATCGTGATCTGCTTAGAATTGCCGCATCATCCGCAAAAGTGGATATTGTAAGTCGGGGGTCTGTTGGGATGTCGGCAGTGTTCAATACATACAGAAAAGGACCGAGAACGCTACCGTGTTGCACTCCGGCTCCAATGGTGAACTCTTCCGTTGTGTTCTCATTTTGACGAACAGAAAAAACTCTCTTCCTGACATAACATTCTAAGAGTTTGTGTGTATTTGGAGGAAGCAGTGTTCTAATTTTATATATAAGCCTCCAAAAATAAAATGCGAAATTTAAAAATGTGTTCGCGCCACTCATGAAGTGTAACTTGCCAGCCCTTAGTCAGCTGGCTTTTACATAAATGGCGACCAAGCTGTAGATGGCGCCACTTCAGGTGGCTGTTTAGGTTCTAGGTTTTAATGTAACTAACTTTATTGAATAATACTTAAGCTAACAATTATCGTCAAGTCGAACGGAGCGAAGCGGGCGAGTGCCGCGCGTGGCCCAAGCCAAGCCAGAAACTGAGCACCAGGGATGGCGCGTGTTGTCGTTCTGCTATCGCGTTAGGGATGGTGCTCGATGAATGGTGTGACCAGAGGTGGCCAGGGCTGCCACAGCTGCTTTTGACAAATAAGAAAGACTTTGGTTGGTTTTGCGAATAATTATTAAAACGCAAATTGCAATGTTCAAACTAATCAAATAATTTATTCATTTGATGCAACATATCCAGAAAAATAATGTTTACATTTGCAAAACTAATTTTACTTGTCAAAATTGTTTGGGAGGTGAATTTTGGTAAATCTCCTGACAAAACATGAGAGATTTGAAACCAACCGAAAGAAATTTCTGTGACACCGAGAATTGGTTTTGGGTTGGAATTTGGTTGGAAGAGATTTTTGTGACACCGCTGGATGTAGTCCTTTGGCTAAGAATCATATTAGTATAATCCAAACTTTTGCCCGACTATTCATAAAAAATAGAAAAATAAGTTTTGTGTTCGGTGCCTATCTTCAAGTGATATACTTTTGATGTAAAAATTGTTTAGTTTTGATATCGATCTCGGCGCCCTTGAACACGATGGGAATGCGTTGCGCCATCTCCCACGCTAGTGGCTACACGTCAAAGATATTACTTGTACTGAATTGAATCTACCATCTGCCTAAAAGCATACACCAAAAATATCTTGCACATCGCATAAATAATACCACTTGTAATTCTGAAGTTGAAATTCCGAGCATGGTCGATATAAAAGGGGCAACTGAATTTTTTGCGCAGTTTGCTTAATGCAGCAGGCCAAACAAAATGTATCGCTGTGAAATCCAAAAGCTGAACTTATTGATTTTAACACGTTGAAAACAAAAGTGTCGGCACTTTGGTTCAAAGACTCGCCCAGTTGATTCAAAATCAACAAGATAAATTGTTAATTTAAACAATTTGTATCCAAAGATGGAAAATGTTGATTTTACAATTATTTTTTTTTTGTTATACCCATCCCTATTGAAAGAATCCATGTATCACATACCTTTGCCAAAATAAAATAATAATAAATCGCAATTTTTATAGGCAACACGTTTAGCTTTGAGCCTGCATCAGATTAGCATAGATTTGCACAACGAGAGCCACAATGCCCTGGTAGGTAATTGGTACTACAAAGTAGAAATGGCTTTATCTCTTGACTCGCCCCTAGATCACACAATTTTCACTACAGTTGCTTCATCAGCGTCTTTACTTTAGCGCCGCTGGCTTCTTCAACGTGGACTGCACGCTTCTCTATACGGTAAGGGATTTGGAAAAGGCACCACATGTACTAACAAGATGTTTTATTGCAGATTGTTGGCGCCACTACCACATATTTGATCATCTTGATACAGTTCCACATGAGCGAGTCTAATCTTACCAACGGATCAACAACTGGAGACTAAAGGCTCTAATTTAATCCAATTTCATTCTATAGACTTTCAGCACACAGTAGGCCTAAGACTTTAATGTTCTATCAATTGAGTGAAATGTCACTCCGTCGACAACTACGAAATAAACAGAAATCTATCTAAATACGTCGCGTACACAACCAGGCACTGCTATTCAAAGCTAAAATTTTGTTTGTACGCACGAACAGAATCCAAAATTTCAGTTAGCGACCTTGAGTACGATAGGAACAGGCGTGTCCAATGGAACGTCATTTGGGCCAGCGAGTAAGAAAAGTACCCATTACCGATAAGCAAAAGACTTTAATATCATTACCAATGGCCACGTCCACACATGCCGATAAGGCAAGCAGCGAGGAGGATCTATTCGAGTTTATGCGCGAGGCGGTCACAGCCAGTGAAAGTGGAGCACTGGGGGACAAAGAACAAACGGACAATGATGCCACAGATTCCGATAACGGGAATGCACCCAGTTCATCGGGCACCTCATCAGCAGCGGCTGTTGATAAGAACACCACTAAGGAAAGTCCCTCTAGCATGGTGTCCCTGGTGAAACGTAACGAGTTTATCAATATGCTGATGCGTCTGGGTGAAGAGGGGGACGGCGATGCGAATCAGATTTTAATGGAGCTCCTCAACTCTAAGAGGGAGGCGGACCGTACCACTTCAGTGCTAGACCGCGTCTCCGAAAATCTGATGCTAATGATGAGTGGCCCCACTCTGGTTGAGGCGGGAATTATCACCGGCAATGATCGTTATTGTTGCTTCAAGACGGTCCTACAAAACTATGCCAAACTCTATGTGGCCAAGCGTTTCATTGATAAGTTGCCCTCTGTTAGGCAGGAACTGGCAACAGAGCAAGAGCCTGATGCGGATCAAGACCAGAAGCTACTGGCCCGTGTGCTGGCCGATGATGTGCTGCAGATGCCAGAACTACTGCGCCAGCTTTCCGGCTCGCTGGAGAAGATGGAGTTCTTCAATGAGGACACCGCTTTTAAGGTCTATTTGGAGGCGCGTCGCCATCCCCAGGCAAAGATACTGCGCGAACTGATGCTCACCCGTATTTCGAGAGTTTATCTTTGTATTGTAAGCTCCATCTCGTTTCTGGACTTTACCGAACAGGATTTGATTCACATGCTAAAGAACTCGTATCTTAGCGTAAATTCTGAAATAGAGGTGGGTGTACCCTTGAGCTTATCTAAATTCTTACCATATGCCTACCTCCCACCAGATATTCCTCTCGGTCATCCTCTGGCTGGAGCACAACTGGTACCAGCGCAAGCTCAGCGCTGAGCGGGTGCTGAGCGGAGTCCGTTTTAGCCTGATGCCCACTTGGTATCTCTCCACCTTGTATAGAACCAATCGCTGCAATCACTTTGCCCGGGTCATTTATATTCCCGGGGTGCAGGCCATGCTGGTCAAGGGTCTTGAGTGAGTGATTTGTTGTTTTGTATTTTACCTCTGCTGAGTTTTCCCGTTTCCCCAAGGGATGCTGTGGCTATACGTGGCATGAATTCGCGTTTTTCTACTGTCAGGAAGGTAGAGGCCCCATTACCGCGTGATTGGATTGCCGATCCCGACTGTCGACATCATCACAAGTGCCATTGCGATTTGTTCATTTATCCCACTTATGATGTTTTCAAGGAGTATCTAGCTAGGATCATACGTTGCGCTCCCAACTATTGGCGCACTCTGCGTCCCGCCCAGGAGGTATATCGCAACGATTTAAAGTGCTGTGCTCTACCCCAGGTTGGGTACACAGGTTGACCAACTAACAGCAATTGGACTAAATCTTGCGTTTTACCTTGTTACTCAAAGAATTTGGTCCTTAAAAGTCTAAATAAATGTAATAGACTGTTGATAAGATGTTTTCTAATGGCAGAACTAGGTCAAAAATGGGTTTGTGGGATTGATTGATTTGCCTTAGGTCTTAGTGCCCAAAGAAGTACTTTCCGTTCAAAATTACGAAGAAGAATAAATGCTTCTTTTACGTGTGGGCACTAAAACATATGTCTAGGCTATTGGTATTAAACTAGGTTAAGATTTGCCGAGATAAATTAAACTGACGACTACGAAACAGTGGGGGAATTTTATTGGACCGTCCTGCTTGCTGAGCCCTACGAATGACTCGAGAACGCACAGATGTAAAATTGAAGGTCCACATCGTAAATTTTCCCTTGCCTTTCAATGTGGACCAGGTGTCGGTGCGTTGCTATCTATTATGCATACAAAAGTGAACAGCAGCAGCGCAGTCGACACAGTGACAGTATAAGCTCATCGCTGCCATGTTTCGCCAACAATACAGCTGAGCAAAATGCACTTCGTAATGCCAAAATGTGAATGGGTTTTTTTGCCGGCCCCTGAAGTGGACCTTCGATTTTGCAAGCGTATGCTATGCGTGTGTGAAGTCTGCCGAACAAACTTTGCACACAGACGGCGTACATACATATGTAAAATCGTAGGTACTCATCGCAATGTTCTGAGTTCTAGTGTCATTGGCTCTACTAAAAGCCGGGTGTAGTCAAACATTTTTCTAGAGATGAGTTTAATAGCCGACTTCCACCTCTACGTTTTCTGTCATCGATTGCACGATTTATCGATAAATTCCCAAAGGTATTTCTACTGCGTTCAGCGTCCATTTCCACGTCCACAACAGCTGATCTGATCTTTCAAGAAATGTCCCCAACTTACGTTACGTTTTGCCATTTCATTTTACATTCATTTCTTACAAATGATCGCCCAGAGGGAATTCGATATTATTTTAAAAAAGTGTCCACCAATAATACAGGCCAACAAGAGATAAATGTCCAACGGGTATATCATACGCGACTGATGATCAAGTCACTGCCACGGATAATCCAGCCACTGTCCCAATACATAGCTTTTTTCCGCTAAAAGGTAAGATTTTGTATCGATATGCCATCGAATTCAAAAGAGGCAGCAATAAGAACAGCTGGGGTGTCAATGGCGTTGCCATGGGCGGAGCGGGCCTAGCTCAGTGAGAGAAGTGTATGGACCCCCTTTATTGAAAGCTGACTACAAATATGAGTGCTGCATGGCCAAGGCAAGTGCCAAGTGTCACATTCTTTGTTATATAATGTTAAAACCAGAGATTAAGACCGAAACGACTTACTGTTAGGGTTAAGGTTATTGTTTTGGCCGATCGCTTTTTTCCGGATACGGTTATATTACGGTTGTGAGATTTGGATTACGGTTATGACCCTTATTCAGTTTCGGGTTTCGGATACGGTTACGGTTATAAGTATAAAATATCACTTTGACAAATCTTGCAGAGAAAAGCGGCCCCATTTGGAATCTCATTTACTCAGTAAAAGAACTAAGTTCAAATTTTTTTTCAGAAGAATTTTCGCATATTTTAAATTTTAACATTGTAAGTTTTAACTAAAAGATAAGAAACCACTTCATTCGAAAAAGTATCATTTAAAGTTTAATCAATTAATTAGATAAATATACATTGGACTATGGGCGATTAGACCAATTTTGCTGCATAAACTCTAAAAATAAAGCTAGGCCCTTAAAATTTTGTGTAAATGTTACTCATATAAAACTAGAATTTGGAAAAAAACTGTTTGTCAATTTGGCCACGCCCAAACTTCCCGCCATTACCACTACCTGAAATGTAATAAGCAAAACGAAAATTGATTATAAAAATCGCACTTATAGATGTGGAACTTGGAAACATATGTCAGTGGCGTAGAATGGTTTTTCACATTAATATTAAGGCAATCACTAGAAATTTCGTTCGTAAACTTGAATGTATCGTACACTCAAGAATTGCCTTCTTAATAGTCCTCTATTACATTACGCCTGACAGATCATCCCAATAACCCCTCTGGCCAGTGTATTTGTAGTATTACAGTCGCTGAAACTATTCGTTGTAATCATTTTCCTCCCTTCATTTCCTAGGTCTTTCTCAACCTGTGCTGTATGTATTAGACGACGCCCAAAAATATCTGCGAGCAAAGAACGTTAGTATATTATTGAGCCCTCAGAAAACAAGAGCTATTCAGAAGTCTTTATAGGTAGAACACCTTGGCATCCATGGAAGCCCTTGGGCGAAGAATATAAATTATGTCATTATCCATGGCAGTAGACGCTAATTTGTTCTACGAAGATGAACTAATGCGACAACATTTCAAATTCATGGACGAAATCATCGTAGAAATTAAGGATAGGTTTCGCCAATTGCAGGAAATGGCGAGCAAGTTTGCTTTAGCATGCAACATTCATGATTGAAATAATGTGAAGAAACTTCAGAATGGCGCTCTGACGCGCTGTCTTCGGGCTTTAGTAGCTGCCTCAGGGAGCACCCGTCACATGTAAATGAGGGCGCCCTGGGCTTACTAAATACTTAATAATCTTCTTGAAACTAGAAGATTCCCTACCATATTTAATAGTGATGCTAAGAATTTTTGTACTACACTGAGGATAATATGGCTTTCTGAAATCATGACCATTTGGTCATAGCATTTGCTCTTATATTTCGTTCACATAATTCGTTCGACATAAAATAAAATAAAAGCTAAAAAAGTTGATAAAAAGAGAAAATATATATATTGTTTTAATGATTGAAGTCCTTTTGGAGATAAAAGCGATGGGAACACACTAAAGGGGGGATACAGAAGGGCTAATAAATGTAAATCGATATTGGGACCATAGAACTTTATAAAAAATATAGACAATTTTAAAAACACCTTAATTTAAAAAAAACTCTACCTCGCCGTTCTAAGGCAATTATCTGTACCACCGAGCTATTGGCTTGCTGAGTGCTTAACATACGACTGGGTTCTTTGCTATGAATAAAAAGAAAAGGAAAATTATACAAATGAAATCAAGTTTTAAACTGAAAAAGGTACACCCAGAAAAAAGATTTTCCTTAAATTTTAGGAAAATGGATTTTATTACCTAAAATGTGATTTTAAGGCAATAATTTCCCAAAATATAGGGCATTTTACCTAAAAAATCTTGATTTAGGACTAAATTTTTTAGGAATTATTATTTGAAATATATAAAAACAAATTATAAGCAAATATTTACAAAGCCTTTATTTAAAGTTGAGAATGAATTTACTTTATATATTTAAGAATTATAATTACCATAACATTTTTTAATTATTTAATAATATTAAATATAAAGGAAGACACTCATTTTTCATTTTTAGTTGATCAATTACTTATGAGAACTAAAGAAAACTATACTAAGGATTGTCTAGAATGTAATGTGTCAGAGTTTGGGGTTCGTGAGAACTCTATTTTCAGTCAAATTAATAATTTTACAATTTTAGACAATTACTCTTCCGATTTGTTGCACGATGTCTTTGAGGGCATTTTTAATTATGATATTTGCCATATTCTTTTATATTTTATAAAAGAAAAAATATTCGATTTAGAGTTCTTCAACATCCGCAAACAATCTTTCCCATATGGGGAAACAGAAATTGGTAATACCTCTCCACCAATTAATATTCTGCATTTGAAAAACTTTAAATTAAAGATGTCTGCACGGGAAATGATGACACTAGTTCATCACTTCACACATTTTGTTGGAGATAAGGTTCCTCAGGGCAACAAAGTATGGAGTTTTCTGCTTAATTTATCAGAGCTCTTGGACTTGCTTTGTCTATTTCAATATTCACAATCGGCTATATTGAACTTGCAAAATCATATTATTATTCACAACAAACAATAAACAACGCTATTTAATAATACCCTCAAGCCAAAACACCATTTTTTAACCCATTATCCACAAATCATACAAATGTCTGGACCTTTAAGATACCTTTGGACGTTTCCATTCGAGTCTAAACATCAAAAACTCAAATCATATTGTAAAAATATTAATAGCCGAGTAAATTTAACATATTCAATATCAGTAAAGTACAATTTCATTTACGCCAACAAAATGTTAAATTTCAAAAAAAACATTTATCATTCAGTAAATCAACATGTCTTTTTAAAAATTCTATCGCATTTGATCAATTTCAATTAACTTTTCCCGAAAAAGATTTTTCCACAGCAAGAAGCTATTTGTACGTAAAAAAATTTGGTTTTTGGTTTAAGCGTGGGTTTATTATTTTTTTCAACAACCACATATTTTCCTTTTACGAAATTCGGGACGTTATATCCATGGATGAAAACGTATTTATATTTTGCCAAGAATTGGAATCAGAGTTTCGAAAACATTTTCATAGTTACGAAATAATGAATCGCCCCTCCCCCCCCCCCCCCCCCTATTCATATTCACAAATTTAATTTAAATTCTTATGTAAAGCCAAAGCTATATTAGTATGTAAGATTTTTCAATATTTAATAAGAAACCTTCAAATCTATTAAGCTGGGTTGATTTTTTTGAAGCATAAATAAATGTTTGGATATTACTGCCTTGAATTAAGGCTATATTCTACTACCTAAAAAAATAGAAAACGGATATTTATTGGCTAAAATGTAGGCCTTTTTATTACGTAAAAACGACGTTTTATGGCCATACATTGCCTAAAATTGTAGGTCACATATTACCTAAAAAGCTTGTTTATTGACTAAAATGTAGGCCTTTCTATTACCTAAAAAGACGTTTTATGGCCATACATTGCCTAAAATTGTAGGTCACTTATTACCTAAAAATCAAATTTATTGCCTAGAACACTTTAGGTAATAGAGACCTGAAATTAAGTCTATATATTCCTTGGCTGTCATTTTAGGTAAAATGGACTTAAATTTCTGGTAATTTTCAACAGTTTTAGGTAATATTTTTTTCTGAGTGTAAGTTGGAACGGCAAATTTGACTTCCACCCCGCCACTGACATATGTTCTTATGTGTATTAACCACGCTCCCTGCCACTTGACCCTTCCCAAACGCAACCCCACATCCCATCTACAATAGATGAAAAATTAATTATATTTTTCCATTTTATTTTAATAATATAGTTAGCAAATTTGTAATGCAGGAACATTATATTTCCTCTTCATCTAAAACAATGGAATAATTTTCATCGCAATCGTCTTCGTCATCAGAATTAGCTGCCGTGTCCGAATCGTTATTATAGAGAAGAACTTATTTGTTGCCGACCCAACTTCAAAAGACTTATTACTTCTTTTGGTAGGGGATCCTCTCTTGCTGATCTGCTTTAGTCACTCACTTAAAAGCAAACTTGACCACAAAGGATCGGAGGAGTCCATAGCCCTATGGAAAACTTTTGAAAGATTATTTAATTTGAAATTTTTCCTGGCGTGAGAACGTCTGTCAAGTTTGTAGAGTTTGTTGCGGGATTCTGCAACATTTTCACCTAGACATCCAACAGAAACCAAGCACAAGTTGATTATTTCAGAACCGTGAACCAAATCTTGTGGACAGTTGGTGACATTGAGTACTACGGATACGTTTTCATATATAACGAAAACGTTTGACTGCAAAGATTTTGAAACTTTTCTATGTTGATGGAGTATTTGCATGATATTGCTATCAATATAAAGTGAAATTTATCCAAAGCTAATTGTAAAAGAAAAGAAGTTGAGTTAATCTGTAAGGTAAGTTCGGAAGCTAATTTTCTTTTTAATCGTAACGCGGCCTCGGTACAGCTTAATTTTGGTCGTCCAAAATTGGAGGGTGATGGTCTTGTGGTATTTTCATTATCAATTTCTGCTTCCAAATTTTTTAAAAGCTATTCTGAGTGCAAGGTTTTGAATCTTGACAGATGTCTTTGGCATTTTGCCAAGTATCGTTTTATATGAGAGTCATATTCTTTTACTTTTGCTTTAATTTGATCTATGTTTGTTATGCTTAAATCGTTTATGTTGATCTCTGCTTTTTACTGTTGGTTTTTTTTTGCTAAAACACAAACAAAACTGTAGACAACAACAAATTTCAAATTTCATTTGTTATCACAGCAAATATCAATTTTACATACAGTGATCATCGTTTTCCATATTAAACTTGGTTTATTTATTGAAGCTTTGCCCATTTATTTACTTTGAAAACTTCATTAGTGGTGGCGTCAATTTTCACATAAACGTGTTTTGATAAATCAGCAGACTGCAGAAAGCTGACACAAGAAAAAAATTCCCACCCAGCCGAAAAAAAATAGTTTGTAATCGAGCTGAAGTATTTACTTTAATAACAGTAAAAAGTATCCCGGGCATCTGTAACTAATTCCTGCTTGTCATGGGTACCATGCTGACTGCGAGTTGGCATGTCAAAGACATGTCTTAGTTTCCGTTTCCAAGATATTGGCAAAAACCAGTTTTCCGACTTTTTAGAGTTCTAGAATTTTTGAAGGCCACACTAAGCATTAAATGCTTTTTTATGAAGCCTCTAGGATAGTATACATGTCACAGCAACTGAAAAAAATTAAACACCTCTTTTGTTCTCCTTATTTGTAACTGATATATCCACTGAACTCCATGGAGGAGCGCAATTTGGCGGGAATGTTTTCAAAATCCAAATGTACGCCATGTACCATGTCGTCTGGTCATGCTCGCTGAATCACCAAAGATGTTATAGGAGATGATTAATGAAGTGCAAAGATACTACCGGTCTGGTAATCAACACGTATAAGTCGAAAGCAATGGTAATTCGAGTTGGCCGAGGGAGGCTAGCGCGAGATGAGAAATAGACACTTGACAATATTGAACTAGAAACGGTAAAACGGTTTAAATATCTTGGACATTAATTTAAAACTAAGCGAGTCCAAAAGAGCACTGAACAGCACATGGAAAGCCTTAATGAATAAGAAAAATGTAAGCGCGACAGCAAAGTACAAAATGTTTCAGACAACGGCGAGAGCTATTATGGGAGGCATACGAAGATGTCGAAAAATTGTTAAGCTTCTTTCTGCAAAAAGATATTTTACCTCCCAAACAATGCTCCGACAAATGCGATACATCTGGAGACAAGCCTCCCTGAGATGTTCCATCACACAATACTTAACTTAACTATTCATCGCATAGACGCGTTGAAAATGAGGTGTGCAGCCTTTGCAACATGATAGCACTCGAAGATGTGACCCACTTCATAGCAGTCTGTCCAATCTTGAAAGAGCTGAGGATCCGCTCATGGGGCAGAGCATACCTCACATTGGAATAGCTTGTAGCAATCCTAAACGGGAAATCTTGGAGTGTGTTGGCAAAATATTGGAACCATCTTATCAAATAGTTAAACATTTGCACTAATTATAAAAATTTTGTTGCATTTTTTTCAGGATCATAAGCAAAATGATAGCCTGATGAACGCGAAAATCAAGATAAAAATTTATGGGAGCACAACTAGATTTCAACCCCAAATTTGTATAGCAGTTTTTAAAAAGCAACTTGATATAATAAAAAATTCGAGCACAACTTAATCTCAAATCAGTCACATTTTAAGCATGTTCGAGGTTAATTTGAGCTCGATATGTAATATTGATTTGATCCCAGGAAAGATCCCTTTCTTTCCTCGTCCATATTTCATAGGACATCCTTATACACCTCAAGACGCACACCAGGCTTACATATATTTAAAACTATTGAAAAACAAAGAAATATAAAAATTTGTGGGCTCAACTGGGACTCGAACCCACAACATTGCACTGAAAACGAATGGAATGGCATATCAATGTCTTAAATGCTACTTAAATTTTAACGCTCTCGCTCCCTAATTTATGAACATGGGATCTCGAAAGGGATTGAAGTATGTTAATTTGAAATGATACAAGTTCTGAAGGCTTGGGACAGTCCTTAAAAGCTTAATTTGTGTAGAATATTCTGTAAGTCGAGATTGAGTTTTCAAGCTCTTGCCGGGCTTACTCTAAGATTAACGAGAGCGTAAGTTAAAGTCCTTCTGCCAGTTACATACATTTGCGCGACTTTAGTAATATACCCGTTTTACTCTACTAGTAACGGGTATAAAAAGATTGAAAATATCCCGACTTTTTTTCCTGTGTATGCCTTGTCAGCGTGACGCGTAGCGCTGAAATTAAATTTTTATTCCTACCAAAATCTTCCATACCGAAATAAAAGATGTTTCACATCAAAAAATCGCTAAATTATTTTCGGTTAATGTTCTTTATACTTAAAAAATTAATACCATGTGTATCCAATTTGCCAACAAAACTAGAGGCCCTTTACAACCGTGCTCATTAAAGGTGTATAATTCTATATAGAGCGTGTTGTATACGAGCTATTGTTTTTTTCAAAACTTAAGGATTCTAGGATTGTTGTGACCTACTTTTTCATATTCGGCCATCTTGAGGTTCAATCTAATGTGCAATTAATGGAAGGCAGAGGGTATCTTCCAATTAATGGAAGGCGTGATCATCTATGAAGGCGAGCAAAGTAATTCTCTATTTTTACCGTTTCGCTCAAATATGCCAAAGTTCGCTACGCTAACCGAAGTGAGGTTTGCAACCGTGATTTACATTTAGATTTACATACATACAGATTCGAAAACTTTAATTGTAACAGAAAATTTTTAATAGTTAGAATGAATCAGAAACATATTAGAAATTTATAAAAGTACTGGCTAAAAATATTTGTGAAAACTTATGGGCACACCTAGAATTTGAAATCTTTCAAGTTAAATGGAATTTTCAGTTCATGAATATTGGAGAGCAGCAATTCAGTTCAGTGCGGTATACTTCCTGAGCGGGCCGCAGAGTGCGCCAGTAGTTGGGAGCGCAACGTATGATCCTTGCTAGATACTCCTTGAATACATCAAAAGTGGGATAAATGAACAAATCACAATGACACTTGTGATGATGTCGACATTCGGGATCGACAACCCAATCACGCGGTAATGGGGCCTCCACCTTCCTGACAGTAGAAAATCGTGAATTCATTCCACGTATAGCCACAGCATCCCTTGGGGAAACGGGAAAACTCAGCAGAGGTAAAATACAAAACAACAAGTTACTCACTCAAGACCCTTGGACAGCATTTCCTGCACACCGGGAATATAGATGACCCGGGCAAAGTGATGACAGCGATTTGTTCTATATAAGGTGGAGAGATACCAAGTGGGCATCAGGCTAAAACGGACTCCGCTCATCACACGCTCAGCGCTGAGCTTGCGCTGGTACCAGTTGTGCTCCAGCCAGAGGATGACCGACATAAATATCTGGTGGGAGGTAGGCATATGGTAAGAATTTAGATAAGCTGGAGGGTACACCCACCTCTATTTCAGAGTTTACGCTAAGATACGAGTTCTTTAGCATGTGAATCAACTCCTGCTCTGTAAAGTCCAGAAACGAGTTGGAGCTCACGATACACAGAAAAACTCTCGATATGCGGGTGAGCATCAGCTCGCGCAGTATCTTGGCCTGGGGGTAGCGACGTGCCTCCAAATAGACCTTAAAAGCGGTGTCCTCATTGAAGAACTCCATCTTCTCCAGCGAGCCGGATAGCTGGCGCAGCAGTTCTGGCATCTGCAGCACATCGTCGGCCAGCACACGGGCCAGTAGCTTCCGGTTGTGATCCGCATCAGACTCTTGCTCTGCTACCAGTTCCTGCCCCACCGAGGGCAACTTATCAATGAAACGCTTGGCCGCGTAGAGTTTGGCATAGTTCTGTAGGACCGTCTTGAAGCAGTAATAACGCTCATTGCCTACGAAAATACCCGCTTCGATCAGAGTGGTGCCACGCATCATATACATCAGCTTGTCTGAGACACGATCAAGCACAGAAGAAATACGGTCCACTTGCTTCTTAGAATTTAATAGCTCCACAACGATCTGATTTGCATCGCCGTCCCCCTCTTCACCCATACGCATCAGCATATTGGCAAATTCATTACATTCCACCAGGGAAACCAGGTTCGATAAACTTGGCTTGATAAAGTTGTTTGTGGTGGTGGCTACAACCAGCTGACTCGACGAGCTGGCCGCATTGGCCGCATCCAAATTTGCAGTCTCTGTGTCATCCGTCTGCTCATTGTCCCCCAGGACTCCGCCACTGTCACTGGTCCTGACCGCCTCCTGCATGAACTCAAACAGATCCTCGTCGCTGTTGGCCTTATCGGCAAATTTAGTTGTATTGGACATGGCTATGGACAATGAAATTAGAGTCTTTTGCGCATCCGTAATGGGCACTTTTTTGTTGCCCCGTCGTTCTATGAAATCCGGCTAACGGAATAATACAAATTTTGTTTTTGGGAGCGTACTTGAAATTACGATATGACCGATAGAATGTCTGTGACCCGTTTGATAAGTTGTTATGTTTATTTGTTTAGATGTGGTTACAAAGCTTGACAGGATTGGACCAGCCTACTGCTGAGAAATATTTATTTGCGGCGTATATCGGACAGAACGCAGCATTTGGACTGATCAGGGAGGGGGGCACCCTTGCTATCACGACACACCAAACACCACTGGGCACTATGCGCCTCCAGATACTCCAGCGAGGCCTGTAGCTTCTTGGCTGCATAACGAGCACGCTGCAAAGCTCCCGGACGACGTTGGGCAAACAAATCCAAAGCACTCTTCACCCAGGCCATGAGAAGCTGCACATGCTTGGTCTCTATGCGAAAATAGAACGAGGGATAGCCATAGGTTTGGAAAAGCTCCAGTCCCTG
Organism: Lordiphosa magnipectinata; assembly: GCA_037044535.1. Lineage (NCBI taxonomy): Eukaryota > Metazoa > Arthropoda > Insecta > Diptera > Drosophilidae > Lordiphosa > Lordiphosa magnipectinata. Next base: position 40,301 of record JBAMBO010001176.1, read on the forward strand.
ACCGCACAGCATAAAATGCAATAAGGTGGCCACTGAGCGCAGGAGTACACCAAAGCTGTCCACGGTCAGGCGGCCCACACAGACTGTACTTAAAACATCATTCAATTCGGATAACTAGGAGAAAGTTAGGCAGATTAGACGGGGGCTTAACTCAATATACATCAGACACGTCTTACATCGCGAAACTGATGCAACTGAATGGCGGCATGGGCACAGCCATAGATAATGCTCCAAAGCAGGCAGACTCCCACCGCCTTGCCGCTGGCACATTTGGTGGCTATACAGCTGGCTATGTTCAGCACATGATTGATATTTCGGTGCAGGTGCGGTTCCGGTTCAAAATGATTCAACAAATTCTGCGTGAAATAGTGCATCAGCATGGGCTCAAGAGTGGGTGCCAACTGGAAGAAGCGTCGCAATAGTGCAGCTCTTGCCTTCTGCGAGCCTTGAGTCACATCGGGCAGCAGAAAGAGTATGCTGGTGAGCACCTGCAATGTGGCCAGTTCCTCGGTACTCAACACCTGACGGCTGAGTTGCCCAAAGAAGTTGCAGCACTACATGGAAAAATAAAAATAAACGGTACCCATCGATGACTGTACCTAATCTTAAAAAATTTTGACAGACCTGCTGCACGGACAATCTTTCAATCTGGGTATGAACACGTGGGGCCAACGGTGATTTCATTAGGATACCCCAAAAGCTGCGCCAACTTAGCAAGCGAGAACGTCCACCAACAAAAAGATTTTCCATTGACTTGGTACGCTTGGGTTTTGGTTGATTAGGGGACAACATATTCAAAACGCTCCGATGGGTTACCAATTGCACTGCGAAATGGCGACTGACAGAGCTGTTCAGTTACCAAGTGACATGAGCAACAGAGCTCGCGATCCCGAGGGAAAAAACGATGCTTAAACAAATGTGACACCTTTCCAAAGCCCCCATTTAAACAAATCATCGCAAGCTTAAGATCTGATTTCAGTAGGTTCCGAATGCAAAAGCAAGAGCACACTAATTCATGCAGACAAGGACCGCGATATGGTCTTCTCAGTACTCAGTAGATGGGCTTCTTATTTCACTTATTTCACACCACCCCAATCAGACAAGGACCACCATAGAATCGTTTACATTTTCACAAAATTTTACTTAGAAATGAAAATCAAATGAAATCTCTTCCCTTCTCTAACTTATCTGCGCACGCAGCTTTATGCTGCTTGGGATCTCCACATTGTTCACCTGCAGCAGCTTGACCAGATTGCGAACAAACTCCTGCGACATTTTCAGCTCATCATCCGCCTCCAGACGGTCGTACAGATCCAGAGCCGCCTCATAGTTGTTGGTCTTGGCAAATTGGGCCAATAGCATATCATAGATGCGCTGTTCGTCTATGCTGCGCTGTACACCACGTACTCCGCGTGCCAAACGTAACAAGGTGCGCACCGCGCCCTCCTGACCCAGATGCTCACAGTTCTTGAGCAGCAGCTCATGATTGATGCGAAATTCTGGATTGATGACTAGACGACGTAATTGGGTCTCTGTACCGGACTCGGCCAGTGCCAATAGCAAAGCACTATTCATATTGGACACTCCATGCACACGACTCACTGTGGCCGTCACTGTGGCCAAATATTGCTGGGCCTGGGCTGCTGTTGTACCGGGAAAACGTGCCAATTCCTCATCATCGCCATTCCCCAAGCGCACCAACAGCGACAGCAACTCAAACTGTAATGGTGTATGCTTATACTGGGCAGACAGGCGCTGGAACTCATTTACTGCCGCTTCGAGATCTCCACGCAAGAGCCACTCGCGTAACACGGGACCCAAGAGGGCATTGTGCGTTTGACAGTAGCCGAGCTGGCGCAGGAACTCAAACGTCTCGTAGGTAAGATTTTTTTCACCGGGCTGGGAAACCGACAATTGGGATACACTGTTGAGGAATTGCCACACATTTTTGATCACATAGTCACCGCCGGTGACTTTACGTTGTTTGGCACGTTGTTGCAGCAGCTTCTTGGCGGCCTCGAGCTGATGCCCTTGGACAAGCAGGGCGGCAAAATCAATTAGCTTGTGTTCGTCGATTTGAAAACCTGCAGGAAGAGAAGACAGAAAGCAGATATGGATGAGTGGATGAGAGTATTAAACAGGGTGGATAGCAATTAGAAAAGGGCGTCCCAATGTCAGGTCTATTTCGTCCTCTTCTCGAAACTAACTGATTGGTTTTTTGTCCGGCCTCGAATTTTTTGATTTTAAAATGTTTCTAATAGAATATGATATGAAAATATTTGAATTTGAGTAAGCTCAAATTCAAAAATTCGGAAAAAAATTTGATCGATTGACTCTACAGAGTTTAGAAGAGTCATGAGTTACATTTTTTCGCCTTTACTTATGCAAAAACAGTTTTTTGGTGAAGTCTACGGTGGTGTTTTTTTTTACTGTGAATGTAAACTGTTTTTGTGAATGTGTTAAATGATTGTATGTTAAATATTGGTGTTTATATATTTTGCAGTTTTGCCCTGAAGACGGTTGCCGAAGAGCAACCGAAATATAATATAATATATCGGAAAAAAGAAACATAAAATTTTTTAATTTTTTATCATCCTGACCTCGAGCCGGAAACATACATCTACAATTAGAAAGCTCGGTAACTCACATTTGTGAATGGAATGTTGAAGCTATTGGAGAATAAAAATTAGCTTTTGGACCTTGAATTCTGTAAAAAATAAATGTTGGAGCTATTGGCGAAAAATAAAACATAAAGACCAAGCATTGTGCATAATTGAATTCTCCTGACACTCAGGCTCGCCCTGGAAAAATGGGGGACCTAAGCTAAAGGCAGCGGAAATAAAAATTTTAATAACAAAGGCAACAGAATCTGCCTCTTCGGACTATAAAGCCTTGAATTACACATTTCAACAAATATATTGGGCTGTCGCGGGCCGGTGAATGAAATATATATCGTTTGACGGAGATTTTCAAGCTGAATACAGGACAATTTTCAAAATATCTTTTTTTGTTTCATGATAGCTAGGGGAATACTTGATACTTAGTACTTTTATACTTGATACTTGATCGGCTTACGAAGGGGTCTTGGGAGTCAAATGGACAACATTCTATTTTATCAACAGTGACAGAAGGAGTCCGGTGAATTTCTGCATTCTCGCGGTTTATTTATTAATTTTAGACACTGATTTTCGGAAAATATAAAATGTACATTTTATTTTATTTATTTACGGATTCTAATCCAACAACCAGGAATCTGGCTTACTGCGCTCCAAAGAGTACAGTTCGCTCTATGCATCTAAATTTTTAATTGCATCATTTCGGTTATGATGGCCTTTTAATAAATTATTAAAAATGACCTTTTTAGGCATTTTTAACAACTTTGACCATTGATTTCTCAAAAACATGACGTGTTAAACAAATTTTGAAAACTGACGTGTATTCAGCTTGAAAACCTCCGTCGAGCGCTATCTATTTCATTCCCCGGCCCGCGACAGCCCAATATTTGTTGAACTGTCTTATTCATAATTCCTCATTGTATGCTTTCTAGTGAAACAAACAGTTTGTCAAATATTCAGAAAAATTATCCTTCCATTGGCTATAATGAATTGCAACTTCTTTCACAGGACGACCCAGGGATTGTAAGAAATATTCGTTCAATTTACAATTCGGAGAATTTTTTTATATTTATCTCACAGTACTTAATTCACAGTCACGCCTTTTTTTATACCCTTGTAGAGGGTATATTAAAATTGTCCAGATGTTTGTAACGCATAAAGGAAGCATCTCCGACCACATAAAGTATACATATTCTTGTGTTGTATTGTTGAGCTGTTTCTATGCTATCTCCTCCGTCAGTTTTAAAGCTATCTTAACCAAACTTTGCACGAAGTCTTTTGGTACAAAGACGCTGCACATTTGTCGGAACCGGCCAGATCGGATGACTATAGCATATAGCTGTCATAGGAACCGTCGGTCGAAAATGTTTTAGTGAGAAAAACGTTTTTGTCTTCAACGTATTTATAAGTTTTCTATGCTTTCACATAATTCCACCAAGTTTGATAGTAACTATATCGTATAGCTGCCATAGAAATTGGGTGTAGAAAATGTATATAGGAGGGGCCTTGTCAAAAATGTGTACATTTGGCCGAATGTACATATTTGTGTCAGTGGAATCAGGCTACTAGTTTATATTAATCATACAAGCTACAAGGGTATAAAATCTTCGGTAGAGCCGAAGTTAGCTTTTCTCTATTTTTTTCTTATGTGACGGATAATTATTTTTTAGTTTTTTAAGGTACATGTGATACCTCAACTATACAATCACCCTGAATTTGATTATAACAAGAAGGCCAAGCTAACTTCGTCTGTGCCGAAGTTTTTATACCCTTGCAAATGCTGTTTTCGAAATGTCAGAGTTTAATCAAAAAAATGTTCTAAAACCCATTTGCCGACAGATAAACATCTGATTTCGACCAAATTTCGCGAATCTTTTTGAAAACATATCAAATTAACAATCGTCGAGTTTAAGAACAATCAAATTGAAAACAAAAAAGTTTTTCTCACTAAGACTCATTTTCCGACCAATCAGTCCTTTGGCAGCCTTAAGATATAGTCATCCGATTTCGAACAAATTTTGCGAATCTATTTGAAAGCAAACAAAATAAGTAACCAGCGAGTACGCTAACATTAAAAACAACAAAAATTTCTTACTAAGACCCATTTTCGACCGATCGGTCCTATGGCAACCATTAGATATAGTCACCCGATGTCGATCAACTTTTTCAAATTAGTTTGAAAGCGTTTAATATTAATAATCACCGACCATATGAACGATTTACTTGAAAACAAAAAAGTATTTTTTCACTAAGACCCATTTCCGAACGATCGGTTCTATGGCAGCTATAGGATATAGTCATCAGATTTTGACCAAAATTTGCGAATCTGTTTGAAAGCATATAATATAAATAAAGACCGAGTTTAAGAACGCTAACATTGAAAACAAAAAAGTTTTTCTCACTAAGACCCATTTTTCGACCCATTTTTCGACAAATTAGCAGCGTGCAGTAAAAAGAAGATTGTGCAAAATTTCAGCTCGATAGCTTTAAAAATGAGTGACAAGTTTGCGTAGAAACAGGACGGACAAAGCTCAATCGACTTAGCTAGTCGCCCTGATCAAGAATATATATATAGTTTATGGTGTGGGAAATTAATATTTCTATGCGTTGCTAACTTCTGGGCAAAATTATAATTCTCTTTGCAAGGGTATAAAAAAGAAGGAAAGCTAACTTCGGTTCGACCGAAGTTTATATACCCTTATATATATTAACTACTACTACTAGAACTACTTTTTCGACCGATCGTTCCTATGGCCGCTCTATTCTATAGTCATCCGATTTGGATCGAACTTGGCAGAATTGTGTGGTAGCATATAATTTTGATCAGTTACAAGTTTGCTAGCGATAGCATTAGGCGTGTTCAGCAGAATAATTGATCCTTGAGCAGGTATCAGAAAAATATTATGCATCGAATAGTTTCTGCTGTTGGAGGGAGCAGTATCGCTTTAAAGTAGCGTACTATTTCTTTGATACATGCTCCTGTATCATGATACCTCAAATTGGATATTATGATGCCGCATCACTCGACTTCAGTAGGAAGATTATTGCAAATTAATACTTGATCAGGGAGCAAGTTGTTCTGCTGAACACGGCCATTGAAAACCAAAAAGTTTTTCCTTCTTAGACTTTTTTCTGAACTATCTTTTGTATGGCAGCTATACTAAATAGTTGTCTGATTTGAATAATACTTGGTTGAATTAAGTGAAAGCATAGAAAACTTATAAATAAGAGGTTTGGGGATGTTCGCGTTGAAGACAAAAAAGTTTTTCTAACTAATATTACTTTTTCGAACGATAGTTCCTATGGCAGCTATATGCTATAGTCATCCGATCCGGCCGGTTCCGACAAATGTGCAGCGTCTTTGTACCAAAAGGGGTGCCTTTTGCGACATATAAGTTAAAAATACGGGAAACAACCTACAAGATGGCCAGAATTCACACCTGTGAAATCTTTAGGCTAACTTGGCCCACTCTTAACTTCAAAAGAACCTTAACGCTGTTGCGTCTATGCAGCCTCTCTACTCGTAGGAATTCTCACAGGACATTGTCTCATCGGCAGGCATGCCGCGAGACTTGGTATCAACCACAATGACTATTGTAGAAGCTGTTGTTCAGTTGATGAAGCAGAAAGCATTCAGCATCTTCTCTGCCACTGTCCAGCGCTCAGTAAGAGGCGATTCGCAATCCTTGGTTAGCCTTTTCTACCTGACATTTCAGCCGTCTCTGAAATAAAGATTGCTTTACTACTTAAGTTTGTGCTACTTTTTAAGTGGTTCTTATGGGAAGACCCACACTTTAGGCCCGCCGCACACAGACAGCTGAGCGGAGCATATCAGCTTTGGAAAATCAAACACACACAGCAAATAGCGAGCCCGCACACCAACAGCTTAGCTGTGCGGAGCATTTCGTATGTAATATTCATAAGCTCAGCTAGCACTGCTCCGCTCCGCTGTCTGTGTGCGAGGGGCCTTACTGTCTAAAAGTAAAAAATTAGTGGTTATATGGTCACAACGGGACTTTTTTGGCCTAAGTGAAGAAGCTTCACCGCTTCTACCATCGAAACCTAACCTAACCTTACCTTGTACCAAAAGACTTCGTGCAAAGTTTGGTTAAGATAGCTTTAAAACTGTCGGTGGAGATCGCATAGAAATAGGCGGACAGACGGACATGGCTATATCAACTCAGCTCGTCATGCTGATGAAGAATATATATACTTTATGTGGTCGGAGATGAGTCCTTATATGCGTTGCAAACATCTGGACAATGTTAATATACCCTCTAAAAGCGTATAATAAAAGGGTGTCTTCAAATTCGTGGCCCACGGGCCTCTGCCTAAAAACTACAATATCGTGATTTTTTCGTGCGGGCTAAGCTAAAAGCCCGAAAGCTCGTTAGGCACGAAAGGCCCGGTAGTTACGACCATGAATGCAGGCGCAAGTTTTTAATACGCGTCAAGTTAAATAAAAATTATTGCCATAATAGACCTGTTTATTCTAAGGGCCCGCGCACACATGCAGCTGAAAGATGAACTTACGGCAGAACTTTAGGCCGAACTACATGCAATCAAGTGAGCACACTGTGCGCTTAATTGAACATTTGAATTCAGACGTAAGTTCAGCTTTATTTGAATGAACAAGCATGCTTGTTTATTTCAGCTCGCTGATGTATTTAGTAACGGCGGTAGTTACACAGCAGTGACGGATCAAATTTGGGAGACAATATCAAAAAATGTCAATGCTACAAGTATGTTTTATGCTCATTTATCACAAAATTACATTGCAAAAAACTCACATACATACTTACATAGATGCGAATGAATAAGACGTTCCTACTTCTGAATGCGATCTCCAATTTTATTTAAAATATTGTCCCAAGTATCCATATCTATTATGGCGTATTCATAAATTATCGTAATTGACCATATAAATTCTGAAATTCACCCAATGTCTCTCTAACAGAAACAATCTCGTGAATCCATATTCATTTTTCCTTTGCTTAAATTTTCTCTGCACTTTTAAATTTTTCGCAATTAAAAAGCAAGAATAAAATGAATAAGCTAAAAGCTCAGGTCAGCAACATGTGTGCACAGCAAAGCTTTTGGCTGTGCCGTCAGTTCATCTTTCAGCTACATGTGTGCGCGGGACCTTAAGATATTACAATTTCTGTGGCAATAAGGAATAAAAGCATAACTCGAGTTATGTCAAAATTGAAATATTACAACCAATGGCTTCCCCGGTTTCTATTCTATATTGTAACAAAATTTTACACCAATCGGATAAGTGGTTACAAAGATGTAACGGTAAAACAAAACAACATAAGCCTTGATTGCCTTAACTTACAAAAGAAAAAAAAAACATATCTGAGATGTTTTTTTATTCTTAACTACAAGCTGTGAGTTATGCTCTTATTCCACAATGATAGTTAACTTAATTGATGGAATATCTGGGACTTAAACTTTTTTCGTTTCGTTTTTTTTATGAATTATAACTCTAAATATGACTTTTTCCAAAATACTTGTTTGACTTTCTGGTACACTTCTTTAATTGTGCCTTGGTTCTAAAAGCAGTTTACTGAAAGTTTAATACATATGCTGTTATTCCAAAGAGGAATTAATTTTGTTTTTGAGACGTGTGTTCTTTTATCCCTTAATTGATCCCTTCACTTTTTTATTAAAAAAAGAAAGATACGAATACATAACGGCATTAACGGCATTTTTGTCACCTCAAATATGAAATGCTGAATGGAGAAAATTTAACAGAGTCTCGAAAGAAATGAGAGGAACTATTTGTTGAACAAAACTGTAGCAACTATTTTGGTAGCATACAAAATTCTGAGTGCACTGAAATGGAAAAACAACACAACTTTAAATGTGCCCTTATGTATCATAAAATTAAATATGGAAAAACAGCACTAAAGCAGTTTTGGTCTGTAAGTAAGAATTTATATACTTAAAGCAATGACACTTCCAATCTGTATAAAATTTTCACTTTCCGACCAAAACACTTTTTTCACAGAATCATTTAAAGCTAACAATTGCTTTCCTAAAAAGTTGGAAAAGCACACTTCTGCTGTTATTTCTTATTTCCACCGATTTTGTATTACATCGAAAATATAGATGGCAATGCCATCTATACCTTGATTTTTATTTCGGTATACCGGTAGGTATCGGTATGTACCGGTAAAATTTAAAGAAATATCGGTCATTTGTTTTGCGGCCATCCGATTTCTTAGCGAAGACATACTAATTACACATACTAATTGTATAAAATGAAATACATAATTATTACACAAGCAAAGCGAGTCATTATTTTTGTTATTTTGCAATTTGTATTTTAACATTTATTAAGTTTTAAAGGCGAAGAGGCTTTATTGAGATGCAATCGAAAATTCAGCAAACTCATTCAGAGAAATTAAAGCTTTAAAGCTCGTTGATTGAATTTGCTAAACTCATCGTCTGAAATTCTGCCGAAGCCTCTGCTGCTGCTACCGAAACCTATAATGTACAATGTACTTGTTATTTGCTAATGATGGGCACTTTCCCTAGCGATGAGACGGACTTAGTGGAGAATAATGAATTTTTGTGCATTCCACAGACGATAATTAAATATTACAAATATTTTTTGTCTCATAATATTTTAAAACCAGAAATGGAACCAGTTATTTTGTTTCGGATATGGTTAACCAAAATAAAATCCATTTCGGTTTCGGTTACGGTCACTTAAAAAAATGTATTTCGGTTACAGTTTCGGATTGATTCGGATATACCGGTTAAAAATAACGGTTGTTGTTTAGGTTGGATATGCCGCTTAACCGAGAATATCACTAATTTATATTATTTATTCATAAGCCTTAAAAGTGCAATAGAAAATACATCACTAATTTAATAAAGAATATTCAGAGTTTGTATGCCGTAACAGCAACAGGAAACTGATACAATTCAATCGAAAAACTTCCTAGGAAAGAATAATGAAAGAAACTTATATTTGGGAAGAAGATGATTTGGTATTACTGAAACCAGACTAGAACTCCATAGCTTGACAACAGAACACAACGTTATGATACAAGCGCGAGCACCCTTAATTTTGTGTTGAGCGAGGTTTATTTGTTTATTTGTAGAATAATAGTTAACAATTTTTTCAGTCAACACCATTCAAATAGGGGAGTTTTTTATTGATATGCCCCGGCTCACATCAAGTGGATGGAAAAGACAGGTTCAAGAGCGGGGAGAGGATAAAAACAATATAATATTATTTGAATTTATATACTGAGAACATTCAGTTGACAGCAAATGGTAGAAGACATTATAATTCGCACATACAACGCGAAAAGGGTCATGCAGTGCGAAATTCGTCCTACACATGCTCAGCGCAAGAGGTTGATACGACCGCGTAACTCTTGTTGGAACAGCAAATTGGAGCAGGCTAAGAAGGTAGCACTAATCAATATCGCCATTGATCAGGTTATGTACGAATATGACGCCATGACAAGTACTCTGATTCTTCAGCGTTACTACTTATCATACTGAGGAGACGAAACGCAAGATCAATATTCAAGGATCGGACGAACAAGAGAGGTAAACAGAAGTTTGGTGATGTATGGATCATCGAATTCCTTTGACCAGCGTTTAATAAAAGCCAAAACGACCTTAGATTTATTTACTATAATGCCGACATAGTCATTAAAGCAAAGTTTATGGTCGAATAAAACACCTAGGTCAGTCATAGTTTGGATGCGTTCAAGATTGTTGTGCCCAATAGAGTAAGTAAACAAGTGAGGTCTATTCCGGTAAAATGTCATGTACTTGCACTTTGAATGAATTAAGTACAGCAAATTGTTTTGGCACCAAGATTGAAGGCTGACAAGAACATTTTGCAACAGATTATGTGAGTCGGTACTATTGAAGGATAAAGAAATTTTTACATCATCCGCATACATCAAAACGTGTGATGAGGTGATGACCTGGGGGAGGCCTTTTATAAACAGACCCAAAAGCAATGGGCCAAGGTGACTCCCCTGAGGGACACCAGAAAAGACATTCACTACTTTTGATGGAGTTGCATTAAATAAGACTCGCCGAGTCCGATTCGACAGTTACATAGAGATCCATTTGAGCATTAATTCAGGGAAACCTATTACTGAAAGCTTATGCAAGAGAAGATGATTTACAGAATCAAAAGCTTTGCTTAAGTCAATAAAACAACGTCAGTTTGCTGCTTTTCTAGAAAACCACGACGGATGATAAAGGTAAACTCAAGGAGATTGGTTGAAGTAGAACGGCGCTTCATGAAGCCATGTTGAGTCGGAGAAATTAGAATTTAGAATTAGAGAAGTGATAAGTTTCTCAAATAGCTTAGGGATCGCACATAATTTTGTAATGCCACAATAATTCTCGATGTTAGACTTACTCCCCTTTTTGTGGAGGGGTATAACGAAAGATTCCTTCCATATAGTGGGCAGAAACGAATTATTGAGAGACATTTGAAATAGACTCGCCAAAAGCTTACATAAAGCACTAGCGCAAAACTTTAAGACACAACCAGGAATGTTGTCTGGCCCTGACGAAAAAGATGGTTTAACAAACTTTAAGTTTTGATAAACGTCGGATTCATGAATAACTGTCATTAAAATACCACAAGTATGGGGAAGTGGGGAAGATCAGATGAAGCCGAATTATAGATAGCAGATGTGTATGTTGATTGAAAGAAATCTGCAAATAAATGAGCAATGTCTGCATGATTACTAGTAGTGTCATTTTTATAATAGAGAGATGAAGAAAACATTGAAGATTTCCTTTTAGAATTAACAAAGGAGTAGAAAAGTTTTTGGTTTTCACGAAAATCAATTTTACATCGAGATAGGTAATTATTGTAGCACTCCGTGTTGAAAAGAAAGGTCTTTGATTTAGCTACTGCATACTTTGAGAAATCAACTTGAGAACCGGTTTTCTTAAATTCCTCCACTTAAATTTAATACGCTTTATTTGTGACCTCCGTTGTTGGGGATCGAGCGGTGCAACCTAACCTAACGATAAAAGATTTTTCGTCAACAAACTTGACGATAAAAGGAACCGAACCGTTTTCCGGTTCGCGGTTTTCGAGCACGATTAAGCAGTTCTGTACGGATTGCATCGGTTAGGTTAATCGGTTAGGTAAATTCGAAAAACCGATGAGGTTTCAAATGAAAATGGGCACGGGACGGCGGTACTAAGAGTATGGGCCGAGTGGGTTCGAGTTTAAAATTTGAGATCGTGATACGAGATTAATTCATGATTCCAAAATTTGTGTCTGGTGACGATTTTTTTTAATGCTCGCAGCTGTTTAAAAAATCGAGAAGCGGCCTCTAAGAATGAATTTCTAAATAAAGTATGCACTTCTACTAGGAATATATCGTTTCCATTCGTTTTCGAATGTTTTTGCTATTTTTACCCGCTTTATATGAAATTATAGTCAACAAATTCCAGACTGCCTAACTCTTCTTTACAATATTTAGCTAAGCCTGAACCAGGGATCGGATCTAAACGAGTGTACGAACCTGAACCTAGAATGACCGACTTACTGACCCCGCTTCACGTATCTGAACCAAAATATGCTGGTTAAAATGGTTAGCGAAGAAAGAGAGAAATTTGCAAAAATGATTAAAAATTTAAAATAGGTTCTAGCGCACCTGGATAGCTACTCTCCAAACGCCTTAGACTCTCCTCGGCACGCTCTATATTCTTTAGCTTGATGTGCAGATCAAAAATGGAAGCCATCATCCCGGGACTGGTCTGTACACCAAGTGTCTCGCATTTGGCCAGCAATTCTTGAGCTCGCTCCAATCGACCATCACGCACTGAGAGCTGAAGCAGGCGACGAATAACGCCGCGCGCATTTAGCCTTTTGGCTTCCAGCTCGATGAGATGGCATTCCAGTTCGTCCAGGGACATGTCACGGGGATGCTTGATAAATCCACCATGGGCGGCTGCATCTGCGGGCAGCGACAACTGGTCCTGACGCATCTTTTGCAGCGTTTTCACCAGAGTTTCCAGTAACTGCGTATCCTGGGTGCTTTGACGGGCTATGGTAAGCAACGATTCGGCTGCGGCCTGGGATATCTGTAGCTGCAGTCGCTGCATTTCGTGTAGAAAACGTTGAAGGGAATCAAAATCCTGACGGAGGCGCGTCTGTGGGGCACACATTTGTAGGAGCAGGGCTCCCACAAAATCCTCTTGACCCTGGAGCGAGTGCTGCTGCAGAGACTGTATGAGTTGGGCAAAGAGCTCAAAGCGTTTGGTGGCACGGGCGTGTACAGCCAGAGCGGCCAACGGCTGGAGCAGATTGGACAGCTGTAGACGTGTGGGATAGCGCTTTAGCAGATCCAAAGTCAGGGCAAACTCTTGCTGCTGTATCAGCTGGACGATCAGATGCCCCATAACCTTTGAGGGTTTGATGCCCACAGCATCCAATTGCTTTAGAGCCTCCAGAGGCTGCTGCAGTGTCTGATAGAGATGGGGCAATACATACTGAAGCAGTGTATTCTCATCGCATTCCACTTTTAGACGCTGCATATCAGCCAGCAGCCGGATAAGTCCAGACTCACCCTCGCGCCGACGCTGGTGCAGCAACAGGGGCCAGAAGTAATGCGGACGCAGCGACTCTCCGGTCTCGCCCAAGGCCTCAAAGCATTTTAAAGCGGACGCAGGCTGTCGACGCAAAGCCAACTCTGTGACTAAGTGTAAGGCGCGTGTATTCTGACCGCGCTGATTTAAACCGCGGGCAAACTGCAGCGTCTCCTCCAAAGGCAGGCGGGAGCGAAAGCACTCCATAAGTATTAAGGCCGCATATCCATCCACATTCTGGTTCTCGTTGAATTCGGGAGCTGGCAATGCGGCCACCAATTGGAACATTAACTGACCCCGTTCCTGATGCAACAATTGGATGCACAAGCTCCGCAGGGCCAGCGGTACATCCGATCCACTTACATAGTCTCTGGGCAGCTCTTTAACCAGCTGCTGGATTAGCTCCGTGTCTACTTCTTCTGCTCGGGTATTCAGGGCACCACGTAGCATTTCCAGCAATTGTGGGGCAGTAAATTGATGCTGCAGCAGATCCCTGGCCTTGCTTATCTCCCCGTTCTCCACATAGCCCACGAAACGTATGGCCTGGGTGCTGGCATTGGGTGTTATGCCAGCTGCCCGCATGCTGGCCAAAACGGATTCCGCTCCCTCGAGATTTCCATTGCGGCCATGACCCAGCAACAGGGCATGGAAGTTACGTTCCGTTAAGGCAAAATTATGCTGCCGCATCTCAGCCAGTAATTCGGTGGCCTGACGCATATTGCCACTTGCACAGGCTACATCCAGCAGCGAGCTGTAAAGCGAGGCATCCGCTGGGCCATTGTAGACGGCAATTTCGGACAACAGCGCCCGATGATCCGGCAGTGGCAACTGATTTTGTAGCCATACCTGCAACTGAGTATGATAGTGGGCCAACGTGGGTGTTTCCAGCTTGATCAATTGCTTCCAAAGGCGCTGGAATAGCTGAAGTCGCTGTTGTGATGTCTGGGCGGGTAGCAACTCGGGCACACAGGCGCCCAGCAAGAAATGTACTTGGGCAGCAGTGACTACTCCGGACGGGAAATGGGAGTTGGCCTCCAGCTGCTGCAGCAGGCGCTGGCATTGATCATGATTGAGTAAACTGTTTTGCTGATAATATGTCTCCAGTTGCGTCCACAGATCCTCTATGCTAATGGGCACAGAGTCCGAGCCATCTGCGGCTGCGTTGAAGGGAGAAGGTTTGTGCCTTGGGGATCGTTTAAAGCTACTTACACACCGCTGTTGCTGTTGGAGTTGGAGCTGTAGAGGCGAAGGCGTCATTGCATAACGTATTCCCCGCCATGTAGGAGCCGCAGCTTGCTGCTGGAGCCAACCAAGGCCCAGGGCCATGCGGGACCAATGTGTGGACACCCTATGCAACAGTAGCGCCCGCTGCATTTAATTGTATTGGAATTATGGAATATACAAATGGAAGTCACTTGGACTCCAATTCAATCAAAAACAACAACACAAACACGCGCCGGCAAAACAGCTGTTAAGGCCAGGCCTCTGAAATCTATCGATAGTTGTCGATATATCGATAGCAACGATATACAAAAAATAACGGAAAGCGCATTTAAAATGAACTTTGAACACTTTGCGCTTATCAAGAAAGGTTTAAAACGAACGGTGGAGATAACATACATACACACATTCGGACAGACGGACATGGAGATGCTTACAAACATCGTACCGTTTTTATAAAACCTTCTGCAAGAGTAAACAAATGAGAGGCCTTGAAAATGTATCTGAAATCTGTGGTTAATTATTTAATTGAAGTGAAATTCTTATCTTTGGAATAAACAGGGGTCACATGGGTGTACTATGTTTTTTAGATTCTAAAATTTACTTAAGAACAAACTTATCTAGCATAGATAATCACTCTAGGCTTAACTCTTGCCCTTTGTATTCTCACAACTTGGCCTTGGCTTGACGCTGATGACGCTGTGACGCCGTGGCCAGCGGTGTTCCCTCCTGGCGTAGTGCCTCATAAAGAGGGTCGTGCCACGGATTTAGCATTAATCGCTTGGTGGCCAACAGCGATTCCATGGGCAACTGCGATTGTTGTTCCAGGCGTTGCCAAAATTCCTGCTCCCGCTCTTCCAGGCGAGCCACAAAACCATGACGCACCGCCTCTTCCGCACTTAGATTTTCACCACACTGCAGTAGCAGCTTCATCTGCGGCAGTGTCCACATTGAGCCCAATTCGACGCTAGGATCCAGCTGCTCAAAGGATATCGCAAACTGTGCACTCTTTGTGGCATACACCAGGTCGCAGAGGCAACAGATTGTAACACCCAAACCCACACAATTGCCCTGAACCAAAGCCACCACTAGCTTGCGATTGAGCAGCAATTTCTTGGCCAGCGAGCGCATTACAAAATTGGCCGAACGCAGCTGCACCTCCCGCGCCTCCAACTCGTCTTGGCTTTGGGGACGTGCTTGCAGTTCACTGAACTCTGCCCGACCAGCCGAGAAGTTGCCCTTGAGCACAATTATGTGGACGCCTGCATCGCCATTGGCCACATCGAATACACGGAGCAACTCATAAATAGTCCGACGCCTCCATGTCCCATTGAAGTGGATGATAAGCAGGCCCACGCGACGGGAGATCTGCAGCTCCTGGAATCCTCTGTAATTGTTCGTTGTGCTCATTGCAACGCGTCAATGGAGACTGTCATGGTACAAAGATCGCATTCGCATGGGTGTTTACACAGAAATGGAAAAACAAGAAGGCAATCGAGACGGCGCACGAAGTTGTCCGAGGCTGCCACAGAGACTTCGTACAATAAAGATTGGTTGTGAGAGGAGAAACTGAGGAGTGTGGGCTATCAGTCGTGTAACCCCCCCTCTGCTGGGCAAGATGCCAGCGTGCACCTCGTTCTTTGTATGAATCCCAGAGACATAAATTTAGATTGCTTATCATCAACGGAGGAACGGACGAGGGTTGCTATTTAAACATGAAAATTGTCCGTACTGAACGGGAATCGAGAAGTTTCTCAACAGGGGATACAAGTGCAAAAATTAATTCGTAGCTTCGGTTTGCGGGTTCAAATAAAAGTTTATCATTATTTTAAGTTCAAAAACCTAACGTTTTAATTTTATGGCCGAAGGTTTAGTTTGTTACTTGGTTCATGTTTTGCTCTTTTTTGTTTTCAATATTAGCGCTCTTAAACTCGGTCATTGTTAATATTATATGTTTTTAAGCTGATCTGCGAAGTTTGGTCGAAGTCGCTAACTGTGAAGTTCGGCACAGATGAAGCTAGCTTTGCTCTCTCGTTATACTTTTTTTTTGGTTTAAGGGTACTGTAAACCTTTAGAAAATTTTTTTCGATTTTTTTTATATGCTTAAACGTTCTATTAGGTTATTAAAAACATCCTGTAAAACTTTCAAGCAGATCCGACAATATGTTAAGTCAATAAAGAAAAACAATTTTTTTTCCAACCCTCGCATTTTGAAAAACTGCATGCTTTTTTAATTTTTTAAACAAAAAAATTCAAAACAAGTTATAAAATGTTCGTAATTTTCCAAAAAATTGCTTTTGAAGAAAAAAATTTTACATGTCAATTTTTTGAGATTTTTTTTTTACCATGTCTTGACTCACTTTGACCCGAACTTCTTCAGAACTATTTAAACGATTTTGATAATTTATTTTTTCGGTAAAAGCTAACACCCAAATGCATCAAATCCATATTTAAAATCTATTCAAAATAATTTTCATTTTAACGAAAAGAGCTGTCGAAACTTTAAATGGGTTTATCTCTTATCCCACTTTTTCCAAAATGGATGCAAAAATATAAAGAAAGACCGATTATCAATATTTTTTTTTAAATTACTCCTAATACCCACCATTCTGGTCGGAACTAGGATATTTTGGATCGGTCAAGAAATTACGGAGTTGGGACCAATAAAGCGGGAAAATAAGTCGATTTTCGCAATTTTGACTTTGAAACCCTGTATAACCCATAACTCCGCTATTTATTGACCCATTCCAAATATCCTAGTTCCGACCAGAATTACATCTATTCTTAACAAATCCCTGTTTTCAGATAATCCGTTCTCAAACATATTTTTCAACCATGGGCCTATGCTTTAAATTTTTGGCCAATTTTGAACCGGAATACAACAACAAAAAATTCCAAACTTAATTTAACCGATTAACTATCGAATAAAAAGAACCCCTTCTTGATATCACTTCTGGTTTTTGTATAATTTAATTTTTTGTAAGCCCTTAAAAAATAGCATCTGAAGGTATACATACCACTTAACCCCACGCAATGCACTACATGGTTGTGCGATGCTTCAGTTTTCTAAATTATTGATAGCAGATGTGTCCCTTCTTGTAGGGTTTAGTTTTAGTATATTTTTAAGCGCCTCGTACTTGAGTCCCAAACGCAGGTACCTGAACTCACAATGCACTGTTCAAATATCTTTGAAAAGGTAAACGGTATCCGGAACTGGCAGTACCTAGGTAAAAGTAAAGTTTTAAAAAAGGTATGATATTCACCACTACCTCCTCAAAAGTGTTCAGGACGTGAATTATCTTACCGAAACTAATTTGGTGCTAGCTAGGTGTAGATCAAAAGATTCTTGCGAATCAGTAGAACAGTTATGAATACCGAGTTTCCCAAAAGGTAAAGCTCTTTTACGGACGTTCGTCTGGGGGACTAAAGCTTAAAAATTTTGTCTTTGCGTATGCCTTTGTCTTTGCATTTTGTATTTGCATTGTCGGAGCGCTTTAACTTCTTTGCCGAGAACTCTAAGTTACGCCCTCCATACGTAGAGTATGCTCACTTCGTGCGTGTGGTTGTAGGGTGGAAAGGGGGGCTAATATTTTGCGCTCTCGTTGCATGCCATTGCGCTCTGCATTCGTAGAGTGTGCGATTTTTCTCTCTTATGCTCTCCCTAAGCCTTTGATCGCTTCTACTCATGTCTACTCCTGAAGCACATAGGAATATAATATTAATTGAGGAGTACCTGTCATGAGGTCAGTGCGATTTAATCTACAGAAACTCAATTATAATATTTAATTAGTGTAAGTAACAAGCAAAACCGGCGCAGGTGTAAATCCGACTACAAAAAACGTTTAAGCCTTAAAAAACAACAGGAACATGCAAGAACAAAAATTATTAAGAGGCAAAGCAACTGGACGTACTGTCAAAAGTACAAAGACAACTTAAAATTAAAGCAAAAACAACATAATGCCAAGTACCTTGACGAAAACTACTCTGGCACGATAATATCATTGGTCGTGGAAAGAGCAGTCAATAGGCCGCAAATGGGGCTTATTCCCAACCGTCTTACTTAAGTCCTACACACTTCACAAAAAGTACAGAAAAGTGTTGAAATATATGTACCATTTTTCTCGATTGACGAATAGTTTATATTATTGTTATATTGACAAATAAAAAAAATTTTGAAGTAGGCCTTTTCATAGACGTTTTCTGTTAAATCGTCAAATTGTTTGAGGCCTTCAACACACATTTTTATAGAATTCAGTTTAACACCAGAGCTCGTTGAAACAACATCTTACAAATAAACAAAAAACAAAAAAAAATGTAAATTTTCGGTTGTTAAAATTATTTGGAAAACTTAACAAAATTTACCTGTGAACATTTTCGGCGTTCATACAAAATGTGGACTACTGTGTAAGTAAAGAAAAGGAGTCTAAGCGAGACATATTCATCTGACCTATGGTTATGATTTGCAGTCCTGTTGTTCCTGCCATCAAATTGATGTTTGGTACTTGATCTTCAAAGTTGTTCTTCACGGTGGGAAGTTTGGTTGCTCAGAGTTGTGTGGTATGTACAAAGGTGATTTTATGGTAATCCATTGTAAGACATTCGCTTTCTTTAGAAAGTATGAATAAGGATATTTCTACTTACATACTAAAATATTTACATCAACATATTCACATAAACAAACAACAATGTAAGTTGGTGCACGACTTGGTCGTTGGTATTCAATAATATTTCTCCCAAAGATGCAGATCGCAACTACAATTTTCGGAAATCAAAATTTTTGTTTAAGGCAAGGACTTGATCTGATGTTTGGTGTACTGTTCAAGTTATGAGACTGAAATATTACAAATACTACAATTTTCGGAAATCAAAATTAATGTAAAAAGACAAGACTTGGGATGTGGATGTGTGGGAGATTATTTTTAATATTCAAAATTTTCCGTAATTATATTCAAATGGTTTCAAAATGTATTTAAAAATGGGGAAAAAATATATATATAAAAAAGAGGTTTGTGTTTGAAATGATTACTAAAGGAACGGAAGGAACATGCATAAGCTTCACCATCTGAAGCTTACTATTTGAATGGTACCCCTAAGCATGAGTTGCGGAGCATGGTACCTTATCGGCGTCCACCCTATTGTACATGTATAAATTCGGCTAGGTAATGAGTCGGGGCGCTTTTAGTGGTTACAAATATTGGAAAGCAAAAAAGGATTTGCACTGCAATCCGTAGTCAAATTTCGTCATTATACCCTTGGAGAGGGTATTATAATTTTGCCGTTTTCAGTTTGGCGTTTGTTGACTATATCATGCGATTCCAAATTTTAAGCAACAATTGATATTTCACTAACTGTTGGTGCATTGTATTGTCAATGCTGTGATCATAGAATGGCATCTGTTCTAACGAATTCGGGTATACTGGGAAGTATAAAGACTCTACCATTGAAAACAAAAAAGTTCTTCTCGTAAGTACATTTTCGACTGATCGTTCCAATAGCAGCTTAATGCTATAGTCATCCGATTTGGGTTAGAATTAGCAGAATTTGGGAACGAACAAACTTGGTGGAATAATAAAAAGGAAGAAAACAAATAGAGGAAAGCTAACTTCGGCTCGACCGAAGTTTATCTACCCTTGCAGCTTTCATAATTTATACAATCTAAGTTTTAAATGATTTTCGTCGGACATTCTCAGCTGAGTTATTTCCCATATATTCATCAGATTTTGACCAAACTCCCTAAAATTGTGTGTAAACTGATAATATTCATAACTGAAATATGAAACTAACTGCTAAATAGTAATTTATTCTATGGCTGGCAGGTATGCCAAATTAAGGTTGAATCAAGTAAGAAAGTCGGTCGATCCCGACTATAATATACTCTGTGCTAGTTCAGGCCGACGCTTAGGACTTAGCCCGCAATTTCACAAAGGACGACAGGCCCCCGAATACCTCCTATTTACCCGTCGACAATTTTCAACTATGAAATTTTCATGATAATTTGTAAATGTAAATTTGGCTTAACAGCCCCAAAGGGAGCCAGCCAAGCCAAGCTTCTCTCAATCTCTCGGCGACCTACAGTTTAACGCCGAATCCGAACGGCAAAGTTTGAGAATTTTGCTTTGTCATTGGCTAGTTATACTTCACAGCTGGCGCCAATAGCTGTGTGAAAGCTATTTTCTAAAGAAAGAAAAAAACTTTTTATTAGATGGTCCGAGGCGGGATTCAACCCACACCTTCCGCACCAGCAGCCACACACACTGCCGGTTAGCCACACCCGACCACCGCTTGTATGTACCTTATTTTAATGCTTGTCGTGTCTACAGTTTTCCGTACTTAAAGCGTATTTAGGATCAACACTATTATTAGTTGAGCTAATTATTACAAAATCATGATTTTTGCCCCTCAAAGTATGTTAATTTTATGAGAGTTTAGTTAGAGTTACTTGATATTAATCATAACACTAACTTATTTAGTACACTTAACTTATTCAGACAATCGCAAAGTATGAGATTTGGTACATTTAGGTGTAATTAATTCAAATTTCAGATTTGAAATGGCACCAATTTTTTTTTTTTATTAATTGTCCATACATCCCTGAGTCTAACGTTACTTAAAGCTTTTATGTACTATCGATATCCAATCAGCTATGAGCTTCCAAATGCCGTATGAGAAAGCTCGTGTGCAAAAATATTTTGGAGCCTATTTGGAAGCAGCAGCGACGCCATTAAACAAACATAAAACATTAAAGCTGATATTATTTTTGTTTTAAATTAAAGTAAAAAGGTATGTATGCGTTTAAAAAATATTTATGAATTCGTTGAGTATGTGTTTTAGTTGAATAAAATGATGTATTTGCTAGTGCATCGATTTATGGAAAATATTTCACTTTTTAATGTTTCGTTGCTTAGAACTTGTGACTGCAGCACGCTGCAGCTGTGATTTTTGCTTAAATTTTTGTGTGCGTCAATAGTGATACTAAAAAAACCAACATTAACTGGTATCACCTGCGCTAACTCGTTAAAATTTTTAGGTACAATAATAAAAAATAAACAATTTAATTATATGTTTTTGCTCTTTGTACTCAAACTAGTGAACCGATTTGAAATCAATGTTTAACGCGATTATTGAAAATTCAATAACCTTTCGATTGACATCTTGTTTGACTTCATCTAAAGTTTCTGAATTGTAATATGGCTTAAAATGTAAGTGTACTTACCGAAAATTTTTAAAAACGTTCCCACACAAAATATTTGAAATTGAATTTCGAGTTCAGCACTACAAGCTACACTAAAAAAAAAGTAGTGTTATTAAAAAATTCCAAACGCCACAAAAAAAACAATTTTTAAATAAAAAATATATATGTTTTTTTTTTAAAACAAATAAAATTTTAAAATAAAAATGTAGGTAAAAAATATGTCTTTTTGTTTTATTATATGTCAAAAATATCATACCAGTGATTTCATTCTGTTAAATCTGAAATAGGAATTAATTCCACCTAAATGTACGAAATCTCCCACTGTGAATCGGAGTGAACATACAGTGTGGATTGAGTAAGACACCGCCATAACTGATATTTCTCTTTCATATTGGCAATTACTAAAACTAAAAATACAGATTACAAACTTTAAAGCGCAAAAAATCATGGTTTTTTGTAAGCATAAACGTAGTATATGGGCATTTCTACAGAAAGGTCAACCAAAAACCGAAAATGTCTATTCATTTTATGCAGCTGACTTATCTTTTGTATATCAATATATGTTCCTGAATCAAAATTTTTGTTTTTTTATGATTACGCAAAAGGATACATATGTAAATTTATGAAAAGCATCAGAAGTACGGCGTTAGAGAACGGCGTGTCACGTAACGTATGTCACGTTGCGTATCATAACTAGTTAAATATAAACGCGAAGGCCAAGCTAACTTCGTTTGTGCCGAAGTTTTTATACCCTTGCAAACGCTGTTTTTGAAATGACAGAGTTTAAGAACGCTTAGATAAAAATCAAAAACTTTTGTAACTAAAATCCATTTTCCGTCAGATGAACATCTGATTTCGAATCTTTCGCGAATCTTTTTGAAAACATATCAAATTAACAATCGCCAAGTTTAAGAACGATAAAATTGAAAACAAAAAAGTTTTTCTCACTAAGACCCATTTTCCGACCGATAAGTCCTATGGCAGCCTGAAGATATAGTCATCTGATTTCGACCAAATTTATCAAATTAGTTTGAAAGCGTTTAATATTAATAATCACCGACCTTAAGAACGATTTACTTGAAAACAAAAAAAAATTTTTTCACTAAGACCCATTTTCCGACCGATCGGTCCTATGGCAGCTATAAGATATGGTCATCCGATTTTGACCAAAGTTTGCAAATCTGTTTGAAAGCATATAATATTAATAATGACCGTGTTTGGGAACGCTAACATTAAGAACAAAAAAGTGTTTCTCACTAAGACCCATTTTTTGACCGATGGTTCCTATGGCAGCTATAAGATATAGTCATCCGATCCGGTCGGTTCCGACATATTAGCAGCGTGCAGTAAAAAGACTCTGTGCAAAATTTCAGCTCGATAGCTTTAAAACTGAGAGACTAGTTTGCGTAGAAACAGACGGACAGACAGACAGACAGACGGACGGACAAAGCTCAATCGACTCAGCTCGTCGCCCTGATCAAGAATATATATAGTTTATGGGGTCGGAAATGAATATTTCTATGCGTGGCAAACTTCTGGGCAAAATAATAATACCCTTTGCAAGGGTATAAAAACCAACATTTATTTTTGAGCGAATCAGCTATAATATATAGTTACATCATTGCAGATCATATGAAAGTTAGTTGCATTAAAAAACTCGAACGCATTCCGGAGAGTTTTGTTTTTTTGTGAAACACAGACAAAACACACTTCCGTATCCCTTTTTGTCTGCCTGTCTACAACTCTCATCTTTTACATTAAATATAGTGCTACTAAAGTGCTATCCAAAAACCAATATGCGAAAATTTATTGTACAATTTTTCTTTGTTTTTCTTCATAATGAAGGTTCAAAAATTCATATGATTGTCACGTTCGTG
The DNA here is from genome assembly GCA_037044535.1 of Lordiphosa magnipectinata. NCBI lineage: Eukaryota > Metazoa > Arthropoda > Insecta > Diptera > Drosophilidae > Lordiphosa > Lordiphosa magnipectinata. The sequence goes on from JBAMBO010001176.1 coordinate 63,802, forward strand.
GCTGTGGAAATGTCCATATGAGTTTATTAATAATCACACCGATAAACTCAAATTGGAATAATGATCAAACAAGATTGTCTTCTATAGTGGAAAATTAAAGTACTTTATCTCTTAGTTTTCGATAAGGTAAATGAAAAGTTGGACCTGGGTAAGGTAAGTGATACTCGAATTTGAAAATACCGAACAGTGTTGCCAACGCCTCTACTCAAAGAAAGGACGGTTGAACCCAGACAAAAAGACAGAAAACGGACAGATTCTTAATATAAAAGGCTAAAAAAAAAACAGGACAATGTTTCCTAATTAATATAATAAAGCTTTAATGATTATCAAAAAGTTGATAGTTGGCCACCTTTCTACATTGTAGAAAATTGAGTTTAGCCGGCTCGAGGTCAAATGAAACACACAGATGTATGTACATATATGCTGTTTTTTCGGTTATTACTAATTATTTTACACGGCCATGCCGTCTGACGTGGAGTTTTGAATATCTTTAGTTTCGTTTAATTTATATCGAGAGTGGTACTATTAGCATTAATTTCGTGTGCATTCGTTCCAATTAGCCGAAGACAACTATCAGAAACTTGATAATTTTGGCCACATGTTTTGGCAAGCATATTGGGCAGCAAACATTGCTAGTGCCGCCTCCTGACGACAAGCGATGTTGAAAGTGGCTGAAACGTAATTTTGTCCTGACCTGGTCAATCTTTGGATTTAAACTGCAATTGCAGTATGCCTCCGGTTGCGGATCCTTGGTATTCCAAGGACTTCCAATTCTTTATTTCAGGTTTTTTTAACCAAGATTCGAGAAATTTTTGATTGTAAATGTTTTTCGGCATGTTGAAACTTTAAAGCGCAGTGAACCAATATTCGATACTTCTGATTTTGATTACACACAAATAAAACAGGGCTGCATTTGAAAAATGCTTATCGAAGGCGGAAAATCAATATGATAGCGATGCTACTTATAATTGATAAACTGTATGTGCGCCTTAGAACAATTAAAAAAGGACGAATAAAGGATAAAATGAAATAAAAAGGACATTTTTTCCGGATAGGGGACGTTTCAAAATTTATCCGGAAATCGCAGTTTCAAAAAGGACAGATCTGTCCGCAAAAAGGACAAATTGGTAACACTGATACCGAGGTACCTTTTAGTACACAAAATATGTGTTTAGTCATATACAGTGTACAACTACCTTGGTAGTATACCTCCCTTATCCGCGTTTGGCACCGAGTACATAATGCAACCAAGATATCTTTGGAAAAATTTTCCATCAAATAATGTACAATGTTTTTTTGAGTTGTTATCTTCCATTATTCCTGCTTAAATCAACATGTAATATAACTTGTAAATACCGATGTAGTTGAAAATGTGACTTTGATTGAAATTTTCAACTTAGTTGAATTCAATCGACTAAATTCAACTATAGTTAAAATTATTCTAAGTTGATTTTAGTCAAGTTGAGTTAGATTTAATCAAGTTGAATTTAATCAACTAAAATTTTAGTTGACGAATCAACTAAATAAAAATTTCAATCGATTGAGGCCCACTCTGCTTGGTACTTCCTAACACTGAGTGTGGTGTCAAGTGAATCATGATCCTTGTCTCTTGCGATTTGTGTTTATCAGGCCTGTTCCGGTTTTCAGTTTCGAATTTGTCAAATGTGCTGTTGTATAAAATTGATTGGGTTAATCAGATTAAAACGTTTTAATTTGAATTCTTCGAGTAAAGAGTAAGTAGAAACTAAAGATTTGATACGGATTTTCTTGTTTGTTTAATAGAAAAGAGAACATGTAACAAATTCGAATTTACTTTAGTGAAAGCCGGAACATGGCAGTATATATTTTTCTTATGTGTATATTTTTCTTAGCGCTTTAAACCTCATGTTCAAGTGTAAACATCCACCATTAGTCATCCGCGGTTTAGTGCTATCAAAGTCATGGTTATGCAGCTATGATCGTACATTTTTTGTCTGCAAAATCACTTTCTAAAGTAATTAGCGGTTCTTTTACCAAGAACAGCCTTTAACTTAGAATTCTGCATGAACATTGCATCTGGCATGATTTGGTTTGAAAGAACTGTTCCGTTTAGTCTTTTCGCGATTTAATGATTACACTTTCTTACAGCCATAAAGACCCATTTCTACTGGAACTATTTTTTAGTGTAGTTTGGATTGCTGATCTCAAAAATCGATTTCCAAGCTTTTTTCATGGCAACGTTTTGTAGATATGAAAGTTTTACAGTTTTTCGTTAGGGGCACTTACATTTTAAGCCATATCTCACTTCATAAGAGTCAGATGAAGTCAATCTAGATATGAATCGAAAGGTAATTTAATTGCCAATAATTGCGTAAAATATTGTTTTCAAATCGTTTTAGTAGTTTGAGTAAAATCAGCTAAATATTTTTAAAATAAATCGATTTTTTTGCTCCAAAATGCAAGAAATTTCATTTTTAAACGCCTAGAAAAAATATTTAAAAATCCAAAAAAAAATTTAATTTTTTCGACTTAAATATCGCATTTCTACGAAGAAAAAGAGATATTGATGAACAAAAACAGAAGCTGTGAGTGCACAGAAAAAAAAATAAGATCCATATCAATTTGATATGGGCTGGTTATTTTGACATTTTGTCAAATATTATTTTTTTCATTTCATTTCTTAACGTATATGGGCATTTCCACAGCTACGAACGTGTCATTCGTACGAACTTTTTAGCCTTCATTATGAAGAAAAACAAAGAAAAATTTTACAATAAATTTCCGCATATTGATTTTTGGATAGCACTTTGTTTAATGTAAAAGTTGAAAGTTGTAGACAGTAAGGTCCTAAGATACAGGCAAACAAAAAGTCATACGCAACGTAACAGAATACGGAAGTGTGTTTTGTCTGCTTTCACAAAAAAGCTAAACTCTGCGGAATGCGTTCGAGTTTCTTAATGTAACTAACTTTAATATGATCTGCAATGATGTAACTATGTATATATTTCTAGCTGATTCGTCTACAAATAAATGTTGCTTTTTTTATATTTGACTCATTATGATACGCAACGTGACATACGTTAAGTGACAAGTCTTTTTCTAACGCCGTACTTCTGATGCTTTTCAAAAATTTATATATGTATGTAAACATAAAAATTTTGATTCAGGAACTTATATTGATATACATTAGATAAGTTAGCTGCATAAAATGAATCGATGTTTTCAATTTTTAGTTGCCCTTTCTATGGAAATGCCCATATGGGGTTTAATGACCTGTTTTGATTTTAGTCAAAGTTTGCATCTGGCTGGCTCAAGGTCTATGGTTGAGTATAATCATAGAATAAAAACGAGAATTCCAATCTAACTTCGTCTGTGCCGAAGTTTTTATACACTTGCAAATGCGGTTTTTGAAATGTCAGAGTTTAAGAACGCTTACATAAAAATTAAAAAATTTTCTAACTAAAGCCCATTATCCGACAGATAAACATCTGATTTCGACCAAATTTTGCGAATATATTTGAAAGCATACAGAATTAGTAATCAGAGATTAAAGACGCTAACATTAAAAAAAAAAAAAAATTCTTACTAAGAGCTATGTATTTTCGACCGATCGGTCCTATGGCAACCATAAGATATAGTCACCCGATGTCGATCAACTTTTTCAAATTAGTTTGAAAGCGTATATATAACGATTTACTTGAAAACAAAAAAGTTATTTTCCCTAAAACCCATTTTCCGACCGATCGGTCCTAAGGCAGCCATAAGATATAGTCAACCGATTTTGACCAAAGTTTGCCAATCTGTTTGAAAGCATATAATATTATTAATGGACGAGTTTAGGGACACTTACATACAAAACAAAAAAATTTTTTGTCAGTAAGACCCATTTTCCGACCGATGGTTCCTATGACAGCTATAAGATATGGTCATCCGATCTTGACCAAAATTTGCAAATCTCTCTGAAAGCCTATTATATTAATAATGGCCGAGTTTAAGAACGCTTACATTGAAAACAAAAAAGTTTTTCCACTAAGACCCATTTTTTGACCGATGGTTCCTATGGCAGCTATAAGATATAGTCATCCGATCCGGTCGGTTCCGACATATTAGCAGCGTGCAGTAAAAAGAAGACTATGTGCAAAATTGCTCGATAGCTTTAAAACTGAGAGACTAGTTTGCGTAGAAACAGACGGACAGACAGGCAGGCGGACAGACAGACAGACAGACAGACGGACGGACAAAGCTCAATCGACTCAGCTCGTCGCCCTGATCAAGAATATATATAGTTTATGGGGTCGGAAATGAATATTTCTGTGCGTTGCAAACTTCTGGGCAAAATTATAATACCCTTTGCAAGAGTATAAAAACATACATACATACATAATTCCGCCGCTGCTGCGACTCGAACCACTTCATTCAGCTATGAGGCCAGTTGCATACGCGACTAAAATTTCTAAATAAACGGCAGCTGCATGTGGGTTTCATTGAAGAGAGCGGGTTCCACTGGCAAGACCCGCCATACAAATTTTGGTTTTGTATCAGATGTCCGATCTATTCATTGTATAATCTTTCGTATAATTTTATATTATCAACACAAATCAACAGATATTAATTACAACATTTTGGAATAGCAATTGGGTATGTCCGTACAACGATCGCTGTTTCGAGAATAACCAAATTCTCTCATCAGCGGACTTGTTTTGCTGTACACACTTCAAGCAAACATACCAGTTGGTATTTAAGCATCTTCAGGGGGCGAATAAAGACATAGGAATTCCAATGTTGTAAATTCGCCGCCGGAATTTTGGCTATGGTTTTTTGTTTGATGGTGTTTGTTTACCAATTTACCAACTATAACGTTTCATTTGAACCCCAAATAATACCAATTTGTCAAATGATATTACAAAAAATTAAACGGGTATTTTTTAATTTTGGAAACTCTCACTAGAGAAAAGAGATGTATAGAAAATGCGAAAAAGGAAGGACACAAATAGTGTTGCAAATCGAAACTTCAAGCATAGTAAAGAAATATGTAAGTAGGTTCTCAGCCATGTGTCCAGACGCATGCCCTATAGCACAGTGCGATAAGATACCATGCCAATTTGTGACGGTGCAAGTGGTCCCGAGTTTGATCCCCCGTCAATGCGGGGTAGTACTTAGCTAAAAAATGAATAGTGTATGTGTCTAATAGTAGTAGTATTGGATTAACAACTACCTTTTCATTTGTTATTCATTTTTTCTTTGTGTAATAATGAAAATGTAAAATATTAATTTGATCTTTATTATTTTTAAATGGTCGAAAATTTCACTTTGATATTTTCGAACAGGTCCATTTCAAGTTTGTCAAATCGGCTTTTTACTGATATGAAAAAATATATTATTGAGCCCCAGATCATATTATATAATTTTTTTTTTCTGTGAGTTCATGATTATTTTTTTGATCTGGCTTTCCGCTTACTTCAAAAGACAGAAAAATACAAAATAATTTTTGTAAACACACAATATACTCAAATTTGACTGTTAGTTCCTCCACTCGATTTGATCCAGCTATAGTCTTGTTAAGTAGATTTTCGTCACCATTAGTAATTTCTTGACTTAAAAATGATCGCGTTGAAAGATCCACCATTTAGAAACTTTACGTTATCTTTAATTTCATGGAATTCGAAAAAAGAGCTATTAATCAGTTTGTTGCATTTGAAATGATCAAACTTCAAGTTCTAAATGCGCTTCATTCGATGCCAGGATCATTGCACGAAAGCAGTTTTTCGTAATAACCCGGCAGATAGTCATTCGATTTTGACCAAATTTCGCGAATATGATTGAACGCGAATCATAGTAACAATCAACGACTTTAAAAACGATAAAACTGAAAACAAAAAAGTTTTTCTCACTTAGAGTCATTTTTCGACAGACTGTTCCTGTGGCAGCTATAAGATATGGTCATACGATTTTGACCAAATTTTGCAAATCTATTTGAAAGCATATAATATTAGTAATGGCAGAGTTTTGGGACGCTTACATGGAAAACAAAAAAGTTTTTCTCATTAAGACCCATTTACCAACCAATAGTTGCTATGGCAGCTATAAGATATAGTCATCCGATCCGGTCAGTTCCGACATATAAGCAGTGTGCAGTAAAAAGAAGACTCTGTGCAAAGTTTCAGCTCGATAGCTTTAAAATTGAGAGACTAGTTTGCGTAGAATCAGAAAGGCGGACAGACGGACAAAGCTCAATTGACTCAGCTCGTCACCCTAATCAAGGATATATGAGCATTTCCACAGAAATGTCAACCTCAGCCAAAAATTTCAAAGTCTATAAAAGTATGTTGTTTTATCATATTTTCATAGGGAACGAATAAAATTGAGCTAGTGTAATCCAATCTTACATTAATTCATAACCCATTTCGAAATATTCGAATTTACGGCCGGGTTAGCGCAATTATTTGAATTTAGACATTAATATTGCACTTTTTTTTGTTGATAAAAGTGCCTTTAGATTTCTTTTACCTTTGCTATCTGAAATCTTTCTGAGGGTAAAAATGGTCAAAAAAAATTGCACAAGAACCCTTGGGAAACTATGTGATTGCAATAATTTGTAAGTTTTTACTTCGCGTTATAATGAAACTAGGGATGTCGAAAATATTATCATTATCGCATATTTTTCTGAGGCGATATATCGGAAATCGAATATGTTATGGTGATATTTTTGTTCTTGCGTTCGGTCACACTATTGGGAATAACTGTTTCTTGTGATCTAGACATGTAAAGCAAACTGTTTAAAAGTTATTTTATTAAAGTTAATGCACAGAAATCGCAGTGCAAACTGTGCAATAAAGCACTTAAAAGCAAGCAAAACGGTAAATGTAAGTATGCATGTTTTTGACTTCTCGGAATTGTGTTCTTTTGTGTGTGGAATATATTGTGGATATTAATATTGTGATGCACATTAAATGTACCGGAATTTTACATAAATGTCTGCAATGCACATTGTGCATGCTTGTATATTCATATGTTTGTAAGTCTATAAAAAAAAGACATAAACAGGCTAGGACATGTTCAATCCCCGGAAGTTCTAATGTAAATCAATTATAATTATATTTAAAATCTTCGAATTTTTTTAGACGAAAAATCAACCAAAGCAGACATTAGTAGTGGATGCGATGAAGAATATGGGAGCTTCGTCTATAAAAAGTGTGGTTTCTGACACCAGAAGCCAAATGATCGATGAGCACATAACTCAACGGGTCTTCCTTAAGTCTCTGTCTAACGATTTTTAGTAAAATCAGATGATTTTATGTTTCGTAGATTTAACTGAATAAGTTTGTTTTATGCTTTGTAGTTCGAATGCTCTATTTTAAAAGATGATGAGTTTAAAAAGTAAAAACTTCTTTCGTTCCATAAATTTAAATTCATGAATAAGTTTGCAGAACTTGTTATGTTATAAAAGAAACAAAAAATAAATATCTTTTGTTAATTTAATAAATATACATAAAATCTATATTTTTTAAGCACAGTCAGAATGTAGTTCATTTTACGCGTCTAATGACGCCTCAATTACCTCAATAGACGAACGAAAATATCGTTAAAATCGGTTTTTTTTTGACACCAAAATATTAATATCGAAATGATACTTTTTCTATATAGTCCAAAAAAATATCGATATAAATATTTTTGAAATATCCGACAACCCTAATGGAAACCACATAAAAAGTATGATGCAATAAAATGTCGCATGCGACATGTAAATGAAAACATTTTTAAGATACATCAATGCATAATATTTTAAAATTACTTCTGACTTCTGTTTTTGTAGCATACGAATGCATTGGTTTTTCAACTTTAGCACTAATTATAGTGCTAATCAAGAGCTATAAGTTTCGCCTTTTGTCAAAATAAAACAAGGAAGAAAGTCGGTCAAGCCCGACTATAACATACTCTGCACCCTTTCACTCGCATTTGCTTACGAGTCAAACGGCCAGTTAACACACAACGCACAACGCGGTGCGCTCTCTAAGTCTTTCTCTCTCTCTCTCTCACTACGATTGCCGTTCAACAGAATGCTGTGGTTATGGGTAGGGGGTGAGTGGGGTGTGTTAACTGACCGTTTTTTGCTCATAACTTGAGTATCGTTGTTCCGATCTTTATCATTCATCGATAAATAATTTTGATTACTAGATATCTCTAGAAGGTACGAACCATCTATCATCAAAACTGTGGAAGATACACGTTTACTCCAAATCGCGGGGGAGGGAGGGTGCGTGTCAAAAATTGAAAATAAACTTGATCTGCCTGCAAGTATAAGAAATATATGTCCCATACATGTCAAACCTCTATCTCTTACCATCTCTGAGATCTCTTCGTTCATACGGACGGACGGACAGACGGACAGACAGACAGACGGACGGACGGACAGACGGACATGGCTATATCGACTCGGCTGTTGATGCTGATCAAGAATATATATAATTTATAGGGTCGGAAACAATTCCTTCTCCCTTTTACATACTTTTGCACAAACTTAATATACTCTATGTACCTTCGGTACAGAGTATAATAATGTTTTGGCATATGTTTTTCTTCACTTTGAATGCGTACGAATGTCGCAATCGACATTGGAGAAATGCCCATATATAGTCTATGGGGTCGGAAATGAATATTTCTATGCGTTGCGAACTTCTGTCCAAAATTACTGTACACTTTGCAAGAGTATAAATAGAGTTTAAGAACGCTAACATTGAAAACAAACAAGTTTTTCTCACTAAAGCCCATTTTCCGAGCGTGCAGCCAAAAGAAGACTATGTGCAAAATTTCAGCTCGATAGCTTTAAAACTGAGGGACTAGTTCGCGTAGAAACAGTCAGTCGGACGGACAAAGCTCAATCGACTCAGCTCGTCATGCTGATCAAGAATATATATATACTTTATGTGGTCGGAGATGTTTCCTTCTATGCTTTGCAATCTTCTGGGTAAAATTATAATACAAAATTATAATAGTGTATAAAAAGGCTACATAATTGATTTAATCAATATGAATATATAAAACAGAGGTAATAACTTGGCGTTTTTTAGTTGTTTGTTGAAACTATTACAGAAAATACTGTTGACAGATTAACTTAACTTGGAAGCCATTGGCTTTGAGCCCCATTGGCTTTGATGGAAGTACGGGACATTGCGAATAAAAGCAAATGTTTTACAAGAATGATTCAGAGGACAGAAGTTTATTTGTTACGTTCTACCTACCACTCCCACAGTATGTCAAGAAAAAGCCTACAGAATTAGGACTTATTAAGAAAAATTATCGTTAACCATAGTTTGCAAATAACTATTGTGGATGGGAAAGTGTGAACCGCTTTAAGCGAATCATCTGCGGCTACACGTTTTGTATGTGGAGCACAATCAACAGAGATGAACAATTTGGAAAAAGGTTTAGACTAAGTACACGAAAAGTATTCTGATTTTAGTTGGTCTCAAGTTCATTCTTATATGGGCATTTCTCCAATGTCGAATGCGATATTCGTACGCATTCAAAGTAAAGAACAACATATGTCGCATGCGACATTTTGTTCTATCATTTTATTTATGTGTTTTCTGTTATAATTAGACATCGGATTTTGCATATTTTGAAGCGCATGTCCGATTTAAGTTCTGATTGCACACATCTTATTTTTATTGATCAATGATCTAAGTCCGCTAAAAACAATTTTGCATAAAATTACATAATGTTTTAGTGCTAACAATTTTCTGATTTTGTTGCAAATCTGTTTGAACTTGTAAATAAACGTCACCAATTCAACTTGTAATCAATTTAAATGCCGAAAATGAGTGATAACACATTTTAATTCAAAAATGGCTAAGAGATTTGCCATCAAACTGTTTTGCAATACATATTTACATACCAGGCACCCGGAGTGCGTTGCTGCGCCCCCTTTAGAATTTTAAACACAATACGAAGAAGTGAAGCTTAATATACAATTGTCATCTATCAAATCTTCATAATAATCTAAATTTTTTTTTAATTTCACGAGTTTTTGGTTTGTATGATCTTCACCTCCTATTTACCCGTCGATACACCCGTCTCGTGTCAATCTCAACTCATATAAGAATTTCGCAAATGCTAAAATTTCTTTAAAACGATTGACCGACACCTCCTATTTACCCGTCTTTAATTAACTATTTTAAACTAATATATTAAATCTTTATGATAATCTGACCTAATCATAAAATTTTGTATATATTTTTTTGACGGGACGGGTTTTTGGTCCGCTTGATCTTGACTCGTCAATTTACATTATAAATTTCGCAACTTTTTGGACCGTTGGATTTAATCATTTACGCGTCCAAAATGGTAATTTATCACATCTTAATGATTCCCAAAACTCATAAAATTTTGCAAATTTCGCGAAAAATCAAAACTCAAATAATAATTTTGAAAATTTTGCGATTTTTTTTACACAGTTCGATCTGCACTTCCTATCTTTACCCGTCTACTATTGCCGTCTATTAAGTCTTCATATAATCTTTTGTCATATGAAAAATCTCTTAATTACCAACGCCTGCGCTTTCGTAAATACTCAAATGAAAATTTGACAAATTTCGCGGTTTTTGGTCTAAGCCTCTTATAAACGCGTCTTCCATCGCCATATATCCAACCTTCATAGTTATTTAAGGTCCTTTGAAAATTTGGCCATTTGTTCAACAGCCGTCCATAAAATCTTCATAAAAATCTGAAATTAATGAACAATTTAAAAATTTCCCAATATTTTACAACTTTGAAGGTACACCTTTCGTTTGCTCGGTCTACAACTTCCATTTAACCGTCTATATATGCCATCTATATATTCTTTATAATAATCTAAGCTCAAGAATGATAATTTTTGTAAATTTCGCCATTTTTATACATTTTTTATACAATTACATATTTTGCATATTTGTTTGCATATGCAAAATATGCCAAATTTCCTTATATTGAATATGCAGTTTCCATTTCAAGTGGGTTATTAAATTTGCATAATTCCAAATTTTCACCTCAATCAACCTTCATTTAAAAAAGTGCATAAAATCCAATGTCTAGTTATAATGCAAAGCAAAACTTTCATTTAATTTCTATCACATAGTTTCTTATGGTGTCTTATGCAGTCTTTTGTGACCCTTTATACCCTCAGAACGATTTTAGATAGCAAAAGTAAATGCAATCTATACACTTTTATCAAAAAAAAAAAAAGTGCAATATTATGTCCAAATGAGAAAAATTGAGCTAGCGCGAACTTGAAACCGAATATTTTCAAACGGGCTATGAATAAATGTAAGATTAGCTAACATTAGTTCCATTTAATTGTTTTCCTATTAAAATATGTAAAAGCAACAGACTTTTATAGACTTTGAATTTTTTGGATTGGACATTTCTGTGGAAATGCCCGTATACGTTTTTTGAATACTATTTGTACATTTTATTTAGAGTATGTCAAGAAAGTGTTTTGACACAGGAAAAACATTCAACTTTTTTACTTATTTTACAAAAAAAAGAGGCTTTCTATACATGGTAAAATTTACCTGTATCGTTCTTAGAACTAGTATGCAAAAGAAAGTAGAAAAATCCATATAGTTTTAACATTTAAAAAAAAATGTAAAGCAAATAAAATCCCAATTTTAAAGTGTCAAAATGTTGTTTTGCAAAATGTCCAACCTCAAAATATTCTCAATACAGAAGATCCAATGGAAAATAAATTAATGATTCTAGACAAGTTTGTCACACTGAACCCTACAAAGGATTAGCTATAAATGTTAAATTAAAATGTAGAAAATGGCTAATTTAAGTACACTCGAATCTTATTATTTCCCTTAGTTTTTACATATTTTGTGGAAGGGAGGGGTAAATGTCCCATCCTATTTATCTCAAAACCACATTTTTTCAAATATTTTTTAAGAGCCTTGGTGATTATTTTAACCTTCTACCTACATTAGAAGTATTTTGGCCACACCTCCATACAAGAGGAACCAGAGTGCATTGGTTAGATATACTTGCGTCTGCCTACACTTAACTCATCCATTCTGCATTTTAAAAGAAATATTCAAGGTTTGAGTGCCTAATGCTAATGGTTTTAATATACATAAATGTTACAGCAGTCCCTTTTCGAATAAATATGATTATCCAACGCAAAAAAAAAAAAACAAAACCAACTATTAGTGCTCATCCAGGTGGGAGAACTTTTTGCGCAGTTTTTCACGTCGCTCTTTTTTTACATGCCGCCAGGGCTTGGAAGCTGCCGGTTCTTCACCAGTTACCATGCTGCCATCATTGGCCAGGCGTACATGAGGAAAATTGGTACGCCCCTTGACATGGGCATGGGTGGGCTTGTCATCGAAGAACTGTTGATCCAGCTCCTTGGAGGTACTTTTATTAATCTGCAAGAGCAACCGGAGAGTGTCAGGTAAACACATTTAGTTGCAAGGGAAAGGAAACTTACGCGCATGGCTCTTTGCTGCTGTCCGGGCAGCTGCGATTCCTCCAAGGGTTTACGCTGGCGTTCGGGAAACTGATGATAGTCAGACTGCTCAACAGATGGTGGGCCCAAGGCAAAGAGCAGCTTGCCATTGACATAATCTTTGAGCACATATCGGGCGGAACGAGCCTGATCCGGCTGACCATTGGAGGTCATAAAGCCGCGATTGTCTGAGGAAACAAAGAGTTATTTATGTGATGCGAGAAACTCGGAAAATTAAAAAACTTACAGCCATAGGCAAGCAACAGCTCCTCTGAATGCGGTGGACGCTGTAAATCTTCGCCCTCCAGCGGCTTAGCTATCACAATGCCGTACTTATCCTCAAGGACATGGCGTGGAATGCGCTCGCACAGCAAATTGACGGCCGGCACATGATCGCGCATCTGATCAATGGGCAAAATGCCATTCAACAACATATCCGCCTTGGTCAGCACAAAGCTGGGCATGACCAGGCCTGGGCAATCGCAGAGCAATATGTCCTTATCGAGGAACAACGTCTGGAAGCGTTTGGTCTTGCCGGGAGTGGCTGAGACAGAGACTTTTTTGACCGTCATCAGAGAATTGATGGTACTGCTCTTGCCCACATTGGGATAGCCCACCATGCCAATGGTTACGTGCTGTTCGGTGTGACGAGGTCCGTGATAGATGTGTCTTAGGAACTCGATAAGCTCCAAGCGGGATAACAGACGTGGACTGTTCTTGTCATCAGGCAGACGGGGTAGAGCTGCTCCCTCCTCTTCCTCATCCTCCTCCTTCTTCTGCTCTGTATTGATCTTTCGCTCGATGGCCTGCAGTGTGTGCTCGACTACGTCCAGGGATTGATGTAGCTCTTCGGCGGCCTCGCGCAGCTGCTTTAGATCCATTGCAGATTCATCATCTGCATGTCTGGCTAACGTCGCCTCCTGCTTGAGCTCTTCTTCCACCAACGTGGCCGAATAAAAGGCCGTACGTATACCCTCGCAGTCAAAGTACTGGGCCCAATGTTTGCGCTGCTCCAGCGTCAACAAATCCGATTTATTTACCAGTATCATGTTCATCTTGCTGGGCTCCACCTCTTTCACATAGCGCTCCAGGTCCAGACTGCGAAAGAGCATAGGATTGCGAGCATCGACAATTTGCATAACCACATCGGAGCGCTCCACGACGCGCCACAGTTGACGCCAGAACTCAAGATTCTTTTCGTACGGAGTCATCAGTATCTCTTCGTCCTCCTGGAGTAGGGCCAGGTCTCGACGCCAATTAAGAAACGCTTCGTTCTCGGCACGCTCCAAATCCTCGGCACTTGTCTCCTTGCTCCACTTGGGACGTCGCGGAATTTTCAACTGTTCACGATGCTCGTCGTGCTTCTGATGCATGCGCTGCTCCTGTGTCTTGCTGAGCAGGCCGACGCGCTGCTTGGGATTCACAAAAGTAATGTTGAGTTTCTCTGCCTGGAATTCGGTGCCAGCCAGTTCGGCAGTGCGAAGAAATGCCTGGAACGAAGACTCCTCCGTTACGGAAGACAAATTGAGGCGACCCCAATCATAGCCATCTTGAAGCTCGGTGGTGTGCAGCTAAAATATGTAGATGTGATAAGGATAACAGTGAAATTGAATGCAAATGCATTTTCATACATACCATGGTGTCATTGTCCACTTTGCGGCGCGGCGTGTGGCCAAAACGATCTTTGATCAGCTGTCTGCCCAAATTGGGTGCACCAGCCTTGTTCTTCTTGCCCATTTCGTAAAAGGCAAACGGCTGTTATTGACTTGAAACAATTTAAAACGAAATACAAAACACGTGCAGAATTTTTGTTTCCACTCAGCGGCCAGAGTTGCCACTGTATAACGATAATAGCGATGGCAAATGTTCGGTTATGCGCTACACACGATAGTCGAATGTCACAGTTCGTGTAAGTCACTTTATCAACAATGTACAATGGGACAGAATTTAAAACAAACTGGCAGAAATGAATAACGTCGTTGGCTTTGGCTTCTCTGATTTCATTTCTGGCAATATTTTTCACATTGGGGGGGTGGGGAGGTTAATTAAAAAAAAATCAAATGGGGCAGTGGTGGGAAACCACAAAGCCCTCCCTACCCGTGCAACCCAACTTTTTTTGTTTTTAATGCAAGCGCCTCGAAGCCTCGTATTTACAGGTTTTCTTTGCCTTTTCCACCAAGCTTGATGAAAATTCGACAACTATGTATATAGTATAGCTGCCATAGCAAAAATAAGTCTGATAAAAAGTCTTAGTAAGAAAAACTTTTTTGTTTTTAATGCAACCACTTTTAAACTTAATATTTATTAATTTTATATGCTTCCACATAATTCTACTAAGTTTGATCGAAATCATATGAATATAGCATATATAGGAACGATTGGTCGTGAAAGTAGTTCTAGTGAGAACAACATTTTTGATTTCAATGGTAGCAAAGTAAAAAGACACTTTTCCGTTATGAATATTTTCTGCAATCTACAATTTTCACTTTTTCCATCAAATACGGTTGAATATATCAAATAGCTGCCATATAAACAACTGGCCCCACGAAAGTGGAGCCATCTATTGGTGAGCTTGGGAAATCACTTAAATAACATTGTTCAAAGCGAAAATGAAATTGTTCCATGAAAATCACTCAAAAGTTTTGAGTCAAACCCTTTATTTCGATACAGCTTACGAGCTGCCATGGTATATAAACTTCGGTCGAACCGACTTCTATTTTTTAAGTCCATTTCTTACATTACACTTTTACTTGCAATCTTATGTAAATTAAGTTAACCGAATACACAATTTCGTACCTCAAATAACACAAAAGAAATAAAAATAGTTACCAGGAACCAGAATCATAGCCTTCAAATAGCACGCATCTGCAAAAAATGGTCCAAAACTAGCCTCCGTACAGGACGCAATTATGCTCGACTTTGTGTTCCTTGACTGTGAAACACTTTCATGGATCCTTCTTAAAACTGTACATTTCTGACCTCAGGGGTTAATTGGCTACTGTTTAAACCACTTAATGCACCTGGATTACAACCTGGATTTTTTGAATTTCTGCCGGTCAGTTTTTCATTCTGTCCCAGTGTGCAATGATTTTTAGTTTTACCAACAATACTTGACTCTTTAATTTATCTAAATAGGGCAACGGAATCCTTTGATATTTAAAAAAAAGCATGGGTTCTTGGTGTGGCCTATTACAAATCAACACTTGCTATTATTCCAATAGCTCATGAGAAAAAGATTTCAATATTGTTTTTATAAAAATCTAAAGAAATAACAATTTTTTTTGAAGGAAAAAAAAATCTAAATCTTTTCAGAGAAAAACTCAAGACAAATTAGTTTATTTGATTACTTGTTTCGACTCCTGCGCTCTTCCCCCTTTTAATAAGCTTTTTTTTTTATTTTTTTAATGTATTATAACTCTTTTTGGAAAATATGTTGTAAATATCAGGGCTGCAAGCCCAATACATTTTATCGGAGCTCCAGTTTGAGCGTTCGAACCGATATTTGCCAACGCATTGTGTTCAGAATGCCCAAAAATGTGGCATAAACTCATTTTTTTCATGGTTTTATAACTCAAAATCGCATTGATTTTATAGTTGTACATTCACAAGATAAGCAAAATCTATATTCAAAAATATTTTAAAGCCATCGGTTAAATTTTGGTGCGCAGTCGAAATCGCCTGATTAAGAGCAGTCCTGACTTATCGAAAATCGGTGGCAAATATTGATAGAATTTGCAAGTGGGCTGTGGGTTATGCATTAAAGAGAGAATAAAATGGAATTCGTACTGGAATGCCAAATTAATGTTTTATATTCCGATTTACAGATATTGTGTTTTTTGTTGTCTCGTCCAATTGTTGTTGGTGTATTTTTATAGCGAAAATCTAACAAGTATAATCGTGTCTTGTGGAGCATAACTTTTTTGCTGTATACTGCTGCACGCAACTAAAAACGACAATTTGTTCACAAAAGTGTATAGATTAATGTCTAATTAATGACTTTTGCCCGTTTTTCGAAAAATTGTATCCCTTTTAGTGCCATATGGGTTTTGCCATACAGCCCTGCTTGAGGTTTGGGACCACAACAGGCGCAATGATTCTGCATCTACTAAGTGGATACTCGAAAAATTAATAAAAATGACTTCAGCAGTTCGCAAATTGATGAAATTGAAAAAAAATTACGAATTTTACTTTTCATATAAAGCGAGACTTGCCAAAATGCCAACGTATGTTGTCCGGTTTCAAGCTTCAGCACTCAAAGTGGCTTTTTGAAAAGATGACGTTATTCCTAGAAGAAAATCGTTCAAGTTCAAGTCCATCTCCTTCTGAAATGGGTAGACCATTTACATATACAATTTTTATTTTAATCGCTATTTCGTGCGAGCAGTCCATAGATATTGGCCGTGTTCAGCAGAACAACTTGCTCCCTGATCAAGTAAAAATTTGCAAGAATCTTCCCACTGAACTCGAGTGAAGCGGCATCATAATAGCCAATTTGAGGTATCAAGATACAGGAGCATGTATCAAAGAAATAGTACGCTACTTTAAAGTGATACTGTTCCCTCCAACAGCAATGCACATTTCTTTTCTGATACCTGCTCAGCGATCAATTATTCTGCTGAACACGCCCATTGATGCATTCAAGGCCTTTTGTGAAAAAACTTGTTCATTATATTTAAATTCATGTCCCTGGTATCCAATGTCACCGACGGTCCACAAAATTTTAATTCATGGCTGGCAAATAATGAACTCCTCCTTGGTTCCGGTTCAAAAGCAAGAAACAAGTACTACAAGGACGATAGAAGATCACTTGCCCGAAAGAATAGCAGGCTGAACACATTGTTCACACACATTGTCCGATGTTTTTCATAGGGCAATGGATCCTTCCGATCTATTAATATCAAATCTGTGTTTGAATGGGAGGCAAATGCAAACCAAAAAGAAATCTCTTCCAGCAGAAGTAAGAAATCTCCTAAAATCACCATCGATTCCCGAAAAATCAACCAAGCATTTTTTAGGCGGAATATATAGATTCAGATTCCAATAGCGAAACATTCTTGTTCTAAACATTTTTTATGAATTTTTCATTTGAAGTCATTACATATAATATCTTATATTAAACATGATACCTCAAAAATTACCTTTAAGTCTATTCTTTCTTAAGCTTATGCATTTATTAAATTGCACTTATATATAAATGTCATATACAACAATTTAGTCAACTAAGTACATATAGAATAAACGTACCTATATATAAAATTTCAGAGCACTTCCTTTAGAAAAAAGGCATTTTCTTATTAGGGAGGTAGCCAACCCTACCGTGACCGTTGCCCTGTTAAACAGTAACGTCAAAATCGCGGAGATAACTTAAGTCATCTTCTGAACGTTGAATCAAGAATCTAAAAACAAAGCTTATTGTGCTTGCTTATTTTTTAACGTTATTGTATGTAGGGTACTATTCTTATTTCGGGAACTGGTCACACTAATGTCAATAGTTAAAATCTGGTAATACCATAAAAAAGTTTGACAATTTCTAGCATTAGCGGTCTCACAGCGTTTTCATGTACGAGCGCTTTATGTGTTGTTTACAGTGAGTTGAAAAAATAATTTTTTTCATACCATTTTTGAGCGATTGTCAAGTTATGTGGAATCTAACGCGAACAAACCTTTTCTACGGCAAGTTCTTTATGCAAAATCTTACATATACTGCTGGCACTAATGTTGTTGTGGTTAGTGACCTACATATGTTTTGTATAATGGGGTTTATAGCTGGCTCGAGGTCAACTAATGTTTATGGATGCCTCAATCTCACGATATGTCACATGACGATCTTGCATTATCAGTTCCCGCACAGCATCGATGATTTCTGGAACAATAACGGACTTTGGACGACCTTCACGGAATTCGTCGCAGAGTGAACTTCGACCACGATTGAGTTCACTATACCAGCGATATAGAGTGGTTTTTAATAGTGCCTTCTCTTGAAGCCAAATTGATTTTTTCAACTCACTGTAAACAACACAAATAGCGCTCGTACATAAAAACGTTGTGAGACCGTTAATGCTACAAAATGTCAAATTTTTTTTTGGTACTACCAGATATTAGCTATTGGCATTAGTGTTACCAGTTCCCAAAATATAAATAGTACCCCACGTAGAATCTTTTATTAAAATCCATTTGAATTTCGTGATGGTTTCGAGTCTTTGTCGCACAATATTAAACAGACAACAACTTATTTTCTATATTTCAGAATGTCTGTCTTAAGCTGATGCTGAAATTATTTTGACAAGGCACTTTGGATGCGCATCACACACTTTGAACTTAGTTGTCACAAAAGATGCTGAACAACACATCATTCAAGCGGTAATTCAACGGTTATTTGGAATGCTGATAGCAGATCCACAGTAGAAGCAGATGAAGTTAAAAAAATTTGTAATCTTAAATTAAAAGCTCCTTGCGCCACAAGCATTAAATAATGTTACTGACATTTTCGCTAAGGCTATTGATCTTTTGCAGGGCGAAAGAATTTGTTGTTATTTAGGATTTTTGCTGCCTACTATACTTCATGTAAAGGCTGGATTCCAGATGACATAAAAATGTATTTCGCACAATGTAGGGCCGTTTTCTCATCTTCCTGTTTTTGCTCAAATCGAAATCCACCTAGATTTTGCAACTAGGTGGTTTTTGTGCAATCGGGTGTCTCATGTAGGTCGATTATCAATTTGGGCATATGCGCCAATTTTAAAAAATAAAGCAAGCGTTTCGTAGAGGAGGACAAGGATCTTTTTTCGCAAAAACTTGTTACTATGATGGGAGATTAAGCAACAGGTCTAAAGCTAAGTTCACACAGGCAAATAATTAGGACAAATTTTGATGAAAATTTAGCTACATAGGCCAAATTGGGAAATTTTCCAGATATATTTGATTAAATTATTGGCGTATGAAACCATAGTTTTAGTTTTAAATCCTGTAAAATCTTCAATCATGACTATTTTAATCATAATTTTGCCTAATTTTTTACCTGTGTGAACTTAGCTTAAGCAATGAACTAGAGGAATTAGTATGCGTATCTGTCTCTTCAGCAATGTCTGCAGGTGTCTTGTATATAAAAGGCACGTCCAATGTTTTCAATTTTTGGTTTACTTATTAACAGTTCAGACTTAACTGTTTTTAGCAGCAGTTGGTTTTAGTTTTCAAATATTTTTCAGTGTGACCATATGAACGCAAACAAAAAAATACATCATTTGCATTAGCGCGTACATGTTTTTGAAATCAATCAGGATGAAGTTGATGGCTACGGAATCCACCTAGATGGTTAGCCTTGAACATGAGCAAAGCAAATGCAGTAAATCCACTTAGATATGCGAAAACAGCAACATGAGAAAATAACCCTTAAAGATGCTCTTCAAAAATGAGCTTTAAAACGAGAAAGTTAAGGATGGTCTTTTTGAAGTAATAACGGAAAATTTGGAAACTGTTGTCAACGAGAGTTCAAATACAAAGGATTCTGAAGACTTTTACGATACCAGTAATGAAAGATTGGATGAACCTGAAATTAGTTATGAAAATTCTAATGTTAACTTATCTTGCCGATAATAACATATCCTTTGAATCTATGATTAAGAATAAAAATATTTCTAATGTTTTTTAAAAGTACAACACAATTTTGCCTAGCTCTGCCCCTATTGAAAAAATTTAAATACTTACACCAAAAAGAAACAGAGTCGACAAAAATCCGAGATGGAATATAAGAAACATTTTAATAATATAACATCATATGAACTCAAAGTGTTCTGTTTTTATACTTAATTTTGGTTTACATGACTTACAAATATTTGTAATGAAACGAGAAGGCCAAGCTAACTTCGCCTGTGCCGAAGTTTTTATACCCTTGCAAATGCTGTTTTTGAGATGTCAGAGATTAAGAACGCTTACATAAAAATCAAAGAAAATTTTAACTAACACCCATTTTCCGACAGATAAACATCTGATTTCGACCAAATTTCGCGGAATCTTTTTGAAAACATATCAAATTAACAATCGCTGAGTTTAAGAAAGATAAAATTTAAAACAGAAAAGTTTTTCTCACTAAGACTCATTTTCCGACCGATCGGTCCTATGGCAACCATAAGATATAGTCACCCGATGTCGATCAACTTTTTAAAATTAGATTGAATTCGTTTCATGTTAAGAATCACCGACCTTAAGAACGATTTACTTGAAAACAAAAAAGTTTTTTCACTAAGACCCATTTTTTTACCGATGGTTCCTATGGCAGCTATAAGATATAGTCATCCGATCTTGACCAAAATTTGAGAATCTGTTTGAAAGCATATAATATCAATAATAGCCAAGTTTAAGGCCGCTAACATTGAAAACAAAAAAGTTTTTTTCGGTAAGACCCATTTTTTGACCGATGGTTCCTATGGCAGGTATAAGATATTGTCATCCGATCCGGTCGGTTCCGACATATTAGCAGCGTGCAGTAAAAAGAAGACTCTGTGCAAAATTTCAGTTCGATAGCTTTAAAACTGAGAGACTAGTTTGCGTAGAAACAGACGGACAGACAGACAGACGGACGGAAACATCTTAATCGACTCAGCTCGTCGCCCTGATCAAGAATATATATGGTTTATGGGGTCGGAAATGAATATTTCTATGCGTTGCAAACTTCTGGGCAAAATTATAATACCCTTTGCAAGGGTATAAAAAAGGTTGTTTTCTATTGTTTTTAATATTCCTTACTAATAAAAATGGATTAACTATGCTTTTAAATTTAAAAGTATCTTTTTTGTACCTTTACCTAGGTACTGGAAATTCCGGATACCTTTTACCTTACCTAGGTATATTTTTTCACATTTACCATGTACCTTACCTATGTAGAAAAATTGCGTACCTTTCCAATCACTGCACACAGGCAAATATTTTGTGCACATTTTGGCCATATTTGTTCAAATTATTTGCAAATGGAAGCATGCGATGCCCCCTGTATAGAATTCTACACTTTTAATGCGCACTCTTGCGAGCTATCTTGCTTTTATCCTAAATATTTCTACCCTTAACTCTAATCTTAGCTAACACTGGATGTCTTATGTAAATATTAAATATTGAAAATCGAGCACTCTTGAGTTGGCCCCTAAAATGCATTTTGATCAAAATAAATCTTATTGATTTTTCTGGCCTAAAACTCTTTGTTCTCGCACGCATCTTAAGAACTTGACGGAAAATTAGATTATAAATTAAATGGGAGAACGACAAGGACTTTGTGGACAAATACAAATCACAATTCTCGACAATGCATTTCAGTAGGCTTTGAAATACTGCTCAAGCCAATACTAAAGCAATACTATTTTTAGTTCTTACGATTCATCTAGCAACTTTGAACAACAAAAAAGTAAAAAAAAGCGCATTCAGCGGAAATACATACTAATCTTCAACGCCGAAACCCCGATAAATTCATTAACAAAAACCACAACTATTCCAAGAACTCTGCGCATTACATCGGCCACATTGGAGCGCTTGCAGGATTCTGAGTCGAGCGGTTTTAAAATGGACCCAGAGAGCCCGCATCGTCCGGATAGCGAGGAGAAGGCGCTGTTTTCATTCAAACAGGTGGAGCTCATATGCGAGAACATGATCAAGGAGCGTGAGGATGTGCTGCGCGAACGCTACGAGTCTGTGCTGACCAGAAAATTGGCCGAGCAACACGAAGCTTTTGTCCAATTCACATATGCTGAGATACAGCGTCGCTACAAGGCAACGACCAGCTGTGAGTTGGTTTTGCGCCTAAGAAAGTTTTTTTTTTTTACTAAACTGCAATTTTCTTCTCTTCCTGCAGATTTTTCGTAAGGCTGTGCAGACCAACAAATCTACACACTACGATCTTATGTGACGGTAAATCGAGCAGCTCTACAGCAACAGCAACAACAGACCTCATTTGAACTAAAAGAAAAACCTACACACATTGTGTTTAAAATATATATTTTGAAACACATACACAGAAAAAAAAAGGTACACGAAAATTTTGGATTTTCAAAAGCTACATGCGACGTGTTGAAAAGCTACACGAAACGTTATGGGTTGAAAATCCTACATTTTCGTGTAGCTCTTACATTTTTATATTCTTTGTGTACGATTGATGGGATCAGAAGCAGCAGAATTACATACGTACATTAGACTGGGACGTTAAATTGTATGAAAATTTTCTTTTCTTTTCTTCAATGCGCAAAAAATTCGTAATAGTTTCTAGTTACCGTAATGAAAAACCAAAATTCGAAATTTTAAGGTTTTAATAGCACCGCCATGGCTTTAAAGTTGCTACATAAAATTTCAATTTCCCCTTTTTCATTTTACTTTTTCAACAAAAAAAACTGAGATGCCAAACGTTATTGTTGAATTTAAAAACCGTTGCTGTGCCAGAATTAAAAGGGTAGGATCGGCATGTGACATACGGAGAGATGAAGTGGTCCTTAGCGTGGTGGAAGCGCTAGCTTTGTTCGCGTGGAACTCTGCATAATTTGACAATTGCCCAAGAATAAAATAAAATGTTGATCAAATTTAATCGCTGTGCTTTAAAGGTTTGTTTACGAATCATGGATATGCATATCGCTCTTACTTTAAGATTGGCATAACTCAAAAAATTATATTTTTTGAAAAACGCGTTTAAAGTTCACAATGGATTTAACCAAGGGAACATAGTTCTTTAAGTTTCGAGTTAAAGGCCTATTTCCAGAACGCACGAAAATAAATTTTTATGTTGAACTGATGAGCCATTTATTTAGTCTCATTTATTTTGTTGATTTCCAGAAGAGAAACTAAATAATCACAGCGTTGCCACATCGATAGCTAGTGTGGATTGCAAGCACAGCCGATTTGCTGAACGAAATGGAAAATAAATAACTTGCAGCACATTTTTCCGGACAACATCGAACAAATTTAAAGTAAAAGCGAGGCGCAACAAAAAAGTTCAAAAAATAATAAATATATTAGCCCATAAATTAGCACTCTTTTTCATTAGTTTTTCATATTTTTTAGTTTGAAGTGCCCTAAGACTTTCTCTACCAAGGATCACGAAGTCACGCACACTTGTACATCATATGACTTTGAAAGCTGTGAGGTGATGTTAAAATTGTTAGAAATTTAATTTGATAAAACATTTTGAATTCAAGTGTGTCAATCAGTGTGACCCTACCCATTTGGCTGCAACGGCATGCCGTTTTGGGTATTTTTAAGGGTTTTTAAGACTTTGTGGTCCCAAACAACTATTGGCATTTCCCAAAACGTCAAAGATCCTCTTGGATTTCTAAGGGTACCCAGAAAAACCACCCGGCCTCACTAAGGACAGTAAGGTCTATGTGTGGCTCCTACAAAGAGCCAGCCGGAACTACCTACTTAAGATCAACATACATATTTATTTTCGTGCGTTCTGGAAATAGGCCTTAACCTAGTAAAGCCTTGTGCTGAGGGCGTTCGAATTTTCCTTCAAGAAATTAGCTAGATATTCCTTTTGTGAAATGTAAAAGGCAGTGTGATCAGATAACCTAAAAATTACCAAAAACGGAAAATAAATAAAATGGCCAGCTGATTTGTCAATAAAAGTTAAATTACATGCGGGCTGCTTTTGTATTGAATTGCAAACTCACACGAACTGTTCCATTTGTCGACAACGTCTTTCTTGGTGACGCCGAGTCACGCTGGTCTATATGCCAGAGGCATTTCGACTCCTCGACTCACTTTTTTTTTGAGGATTTAGGTTTCCAGGAAACCCGTAGGCAACTTGGGATTATTTGGCCGCCCACTGTACTCAGTGGAAGTCGCCACAGCTAATTATTTCGAAATTGTCATAATGGCTGACGCCAAGATGGCGGAAGACGCGCGTCTTGAAAAAGACAAACGCGAAGCCCTCGCTCGAACGAACTGCAATGCACGAGGCTTCTAGAGAGACTCGTCCCCGACACACTTGTTCTTAAAACTTGTTGTCTTGCCGCTGAAACTCTTGCAACTGTTCTTCTTCGAGATGGGCGACACGCTATTCCGATCGCATGGTTATCGATGAATGAGCATCGATATGACAGTGGTCAATTCAAATTTCTCGAACCCGCAACACCCCTTTTATATACGCAACTTCAATTGCCATCTATCCAATCTTCATAATTATCATAGGTCCCATGAAAATTTTTCAAATTTCGCTATTTTTTTAATTTTGTTCGACACCTTTTTTATTTACCAGTGTTCTCCCGCCGTCTATCAAGTCTTCATAATAATCTTATGTCTATTTTGCAACGCCTCCTATTCACCCACCAGTTTACCTGGCTTCTTTATTAAGCTTAACTCAAATGAGAAGTGTAGAAATTTCGCGATTTTTCGCCCCGTAATTGGCAAATTTCGCAATATTTTGGACTATTTAATCTATGCCTCTTATTTACCAGCGCCTGCGTTTTCGGAAATATTCAAATAAAAATTTGGAAAATTTCGCGGTTTTTTATAGCCTATGTTCAACTTCAGGTTATCAACTATCTCTGTGCCAAGTTTCATCCGAAAGCTTTCAGCCATTTGTGCGTGAAAGCGTTTTAATAAATACTCTTATAATAATTTTGAAAATTTCGCGGTTTTTTTTAACCATTTAAATAAAAGTTATTAGCCTATGTTCAAGTCCAGGTTATCAACTGTCTGGATGTAAGATACAACTAAATGTAATGTGGCATGTTTATGGGCTAGAATGTCTTATTTAAATATGATATTTAATGCTAAGTGTGGGCCGAGTCGAATATCATGTTCAAATTTGAACACCCCCTGTATCTGCGGTGCAACAGAAACTACTTTCGCTCGAATTGGATTTTACCCTGCCACAGAGCCTGTTTTCGAGTGATTTGAAAATCGAGCACTCTTAAGTTGGCGAATTCCATAAACAAGCCCCTAAAATGCACTTTGATCAAAATAAATCTTATTGATTTTTCTGGCCTAAAACTCTTTGTTCAAGCACGCATCTTAAGAACTTGACGGAAAATAAAATTCTAAATTATATGGGAGAACGACAAGCACTTTGAGAAGCAAATACAAATCACAGTTCTCTACAGTGCATTTCAGTAGGCTTTGAAATACTGCTCGAACCAATACTAAAGCAATACTATTTTTAGTTTCTACGATTCGTCTAGCAACTTGGAACAACAAAAAAGTAAATAAAGCGCATTCAGCGGAAATACATACTAATCGTCAACGCCGAAACCCCGATAAATTCATTAACAAAAACAACAACTATTCCAAGAAGTCTGCGCATCACATCGACCATATTAGAGCGCTTGCAGGATTCTGAGTCAAGCTGTTCCGAAATGGACCCAGAGATCCCACATCGTCCGGATAGTCAGGAGAAGGCGCTGTTTACATTCGAAGAGGCACAGCTCATATGCAAGAATATGATCAAGGAGCGTGAGGATGAGCTGCGCGAACGCTACGACTCTGAGCTGATCAGAAAATTGGCCGAGCAACACGATGCTTTTGTCGAATTCACATATGCTGAGATACGGCGTCGCTACGAAGCAATTCCGAGCTGTGAGTTGGCCTAAGAAAGTTATATTATTTAATAAACTGGATTTTTCTTCTCTTCCTGCAGATTATTCGTAAGGTTGTGTTAACCACTTGACGGTGAATCGAGCAGCTCTACCGCAACAGCAACTACAACAGCCCTCATTTTAACTAACAGGAAAACACTACATACATTGTTTAATATACATTTTGAAATACAAACGAGAAATGGGATCAAATGAAGCAGAATTACATACGTACAAACATATATATCAGAGACGCTAACTGTTTAAAAATAAAAATTGGGACTTTTTTTTTATATTTTTTGACTTTTATCTTCTAATTTTTATATAAAACTTTTCCAATAACACTTATTTTTAAGTTTAATTCAAAAAAATTATATTAACTGTTATTTGTCAACGTTTATTTCAAAAATAAAAAATAAGTGTTATCTTGCAACGTTTATTTTAAAACTTAAAAATAAACGTTGACTTGCAATATTTGGCGAGTTATACAAGCAATCGGCACCCAAAGTTGCATATGCACATATCTTGAGTCCTACTACCATCGTGCCAACTTTGGTTCAGATCGGACTACTCCTAGAAATCTGCACGAGTGATATCGGCATAGTAAGATTGCAGGTAAAAGTAATCATTTTTGCGATGCCACGATACTTTTACATAAAAACAAGTGAGAAAGTCGGTCAAGCCCGACTATAAGATACTCTGTACCAGTTAATGCCGTCGCTCGCATTTGCTCGCTCGTTATACGTGTTATACGCGTATCGTACACTCACACGATATGGCCACACGGTGATCACGATCTATAATTTCTTCTACCTTCTCCATTATTTTCTTTTTTTTATTATTCTTGTTATTGTTTTGTATATGCGGAACTGGCTTACTGCTCACGAACGGTTTAATGTTCACTTTTGTGAGCAATGTGGCGTTCTGTGACGACGACAAGAACCGTTCACATCAAAAGTACTCTTTTGGCTTGTCACAGTGCTGTGACATGCAATTTCTGTGACGCCAATGTAAACACTTCTGACTTCTTAGTACTGTTGTCACAGAAGGTCATACACAACACTGTCACAGTGTGAAGCTATGTAAACTTAGCCTTATCATTTGTTGCTCTCAGTATGTGCAGATGTCCTCCTTACCTAGAGAGAAAGAGTTGCCACATAGTTTGATATCGTGTAGCGCCAAATTTAAAACCATGTTTAATGAGATGGCAATTTATTAAGTTTTTGGTATCAGCATCGCGGTTTGTTTTCTGTTCGGAATTACAATATAAAATAATCTCACACACAATACACACACACACGCACACAGTATATAGTTGTCATCTTAAGACTTGAGTATAAAATTCGAATGGCTTTTCCGAGTAGGAGTTGTGGGTGGGGTACACAGCACAGATCAAGCAGAGATCGTTATGGGTATCAGATCATCGTCGTTATCGTCCCACACAATGGGCCAAATGGCATTGCGAGCACAATTGCCGCCCAATGCCTTGCAGAATGTGTTGAAGGTGCTGGATTTGCTGAAGCCCAGAATTTCGCGCTCCTCGTAAATGCGATAGGTGAAGGTGCTCTCATAGGTGCCCACAAAATGGCGGGCATAGGAGCAGATCAACTGATCAACGATGGCCACACCGCCATCCTTTAGCTGCTGCCGTTGGACATTGGACTCTGGTGTGAAATGCACAAAGCGGAAGCGATAGAAGAGCTCCTTGAGCTCGAGCAGCTCATAGGGTGTGGCATCGCTGGCTACAAACACCGTGGTCACATTGTAGGCTCGGAGCAGTTGCTTGATCTGCTGGGCGGCGGATTTAAGGGTGGGCGTGGTGGCCTCTCGCGACTTGACAAAGTCGCCGCGCCTCAAGTGGGCACACAGATATTCACCGCCGCGGGCATCGCGCTTGGGTTGCTCCAGCTCCCACATGGCCGGGCGCTGAACACCGGCCGTTGTGGTCGTGGTGCTGAGCGTCAGGCGGCGAAAATCGTCGGCCACTTGAGTCAGAGCGGGGGCAAAGCGCATGGAGCGTCGAGCCCGCCAGAAATGCTCGTCGCCCCAATGATCATGCAGCACGGTCTCGGCACTGAGGACGGCATAGACTCGCATATCGTCCGCATCCTCCGCTCCAGCTGTGTCCTCCGCCAAAGCTTCGCGCAGCATGCGCTCCAGCAGCCCGGCGCTGCCCTGAAAGCGTACGCAATGGTAACGGCCATAGCGAAGCAATTTTTGCTGCAGCAGGGGTCCGCCCACAAAGGAGTATTCGTTGCACGAGCGATCCTCGGCATTGGGGACCACACGCTCATACTTATCCCGAAAGATGCCCTGCTCCAGCATTACCTCAAAGTGCATCAGGCGAAACGCCTGCGAGATGTGTACATAGGGCGGGGCCGGCATACCGAACATGCGATACTCCGCGAGAAACTCATCATAGTCCAGCACCGGGACATAGCGGCGCAGGCTGTCTAGGTCAAAGAAGCTGCGCCACAGCAGATTGCTCTGCTCGAGGTTGTGCGAGTGCCAGTGGTAGAGGCGTGGCCAGGGCGGCAGCACCAGACGCACATTCCGAAAGCGCTTGCGTTGACGCAGACGCCGCACAAACACGGCCATGCGAATGTAGACATCGCGCCGTAAATTAAAGCCCTCGGAAATGTTGACATCGTATAGGATGTACACGGTGCCACGCAGCGGGAGTATGGCCGAGGGGCAGGTGTCCGCCGACAGGTACGTTTGCCAAAAGAAGCGACTTGGACTGACGCTTTGTTTACGTAGTGTGACCGCTTGAGCTCTGGTCGAATTGTGCAGAGCAAACGAAAAATCAGCCTGGAGGAGCAGGCAGAACAACAGCAGAGATACAGTACGTTTACGCATTATTACGTTAACGTTTTGCGTATTCGCATTATTACGGATATTTTGCTGTTATTTTGCTTGACTTGCAAACACTTAGAGATGGTAGTGCTTATCAGTTAGAGATGACAAAATGTGAAGAAATTCACGTTCGCGGCACAGCCGCAGTTTTACCGTTTCTTGCAACAGTAGAATAAAGTACATTCGTAAGTAATAAGAATATTGCAGCATAAATAAGAATCCTTCGAAAACAGCATAATGTTGGGCCAGTCGATTTCGAACAATTATGATTAAGGTGTGAAAATTTTTATATACAGACTAGCACCTGCATCCGTCGAGCGTTGCTACTCGCCCTTAAAATTTTAAGCACACAACGAAGAGGGGAGCTTACTTGACAACTGACATCTAATAAATTTGCATGATAATCTAAATCTTACTATCTAACTTATACAAATGTGACCTGATAGTCTGAACTAATCAAAAAATTTTGCATATTACCTGATTTTTTTTGGCTGCTTGGCATTTATTTTAGCCGTCTTCATGATAGTGTCATACAAAATTTAGAAAATTTCGCAACTTTTTCAAATCTTCGTAATAATCTTTGGTCATATAAAAAATTTGCAAATTTTCTTGATTTTTTTTAACCGTTTAATTTTTCCGTCTATAATTGTCATCCATCAAATCTTCATAATAATCTAAGGTCATGCGAAAAATTTACAAATTTCGCAATATTTTGGACTGTTTAATCCACATCTCTCATTTAAATACTCAAATGACAATTTTGCGAATTTAGCTGTTTTTGGTCTACACCTCTTATATACGCGTCTTCCATTATTATCTGTCTTTTTTTCATAATAATCTTAGGTCCTATGAAAATTTGGCATATATTTTCTCCTATTTGCAACGCTCCAGGAGCTCGCAACATTAGTATATGTAATAATGGCACATTATTTCTACATGAAGTCACACATTCTCTCCATAATTATTACTATTATAATTTGACTAAGTAACATGAAGTCAAATAGTTTAAGTTCCGTACTCAAACACGCGCCACGGCCACAACCATCGATCACAAAAATTCAAATCACGCGCGCATTTTCAAACAATAAGTGCTCGCGCCATTAATCGATAGGCAGCCAGCTGATCAATCACGCGCAATCGTTATCGATATCGCGCACTCTGCCACTATCAGCTGCACCCAGCAGCCTATAAAGGCAGCACATCAGCGCACTGACACTTCACTTAGTCCCCGGATTCGGCCGAGTCAACATCTTGAAGCAGCAAATTAACCAAAGGGATCCGTGTCGGGACGTCTGGACGATAGCACCGTCGCCCGCCCACTCCCAACGTACGATTTCCGAATCGGCGGTGGGTGAGCCACAGGTAGTGCGATTTACGAATCGGCTGATGGCCTGGTCCCAGAAGATCGAAGCACTGCATCCGTCGGGATACAGCCACGGCACATGCAGGTAGGCGCAAGGCTTGGAACGACTCCCGGTCACTGAGGTGGTTCCCACGGGCAAGCATCAAGACGCACGAGGTCGACGCACTGCATTCGGAAGAAAAAATTACAGCACGAGAACAAGTCGACTCTCACTGCCGGGATTGAAACCATCCTCCGCAGCTTGGCTGACAAGTATCCATTTAGCAAAGTATTAGTGACAATGAAAAAGCCGAGCAGTTGGCGGATGACCAGGCTGGAGGAAAACCATAAAATATGAATGAATATGATATGAATTTCCAGGTTTTCAAGTGCAAGCTTGGCCGAAAAGTATCCATTTAGCACAGTGACAGTGGACTATGTGGTCAACGAAATAGCCGAGAAGTTGGCTGATGACGAGACTGGGGCAACTGCAGCTGATGTACTTACCGCCATGGCGGAAGCCACTAAAGTGAAGTGTGTGGTGGGCAAGGTGTTAAGCTTTGCCGTTGAGCAAAAGGAGCCGCAAGTTCAAGACGAATCCTTTAAATGGGTTGAGCAGTCATTTACAGAATTTGATCTACAACTGAAACCCAAAATGCTGATCGATTGCGTAAGGATGTGCAGAGTACCCATCCCAGAGTGCGAGGAGCTGCCATGTACATGGGTAAAACACTAATGAACTTTATCGCAAGAGAAAAACCATCACTAAAGTCGCAGATTCAGGCTGAATTTGACACAAATATAAAGGAGAAACCACAAAGACCAGTGAGAGTGGCCACATTACACATCTAACCCATTAATCCATCCGATCTGTTGCCCCAAATGGACATTACTCTGAAAATCCCAGAGTCACTGATGAACAAATGGCGCGATAAAGACTGGAAGACATGCAACGGCGGACTGACCAAGCTCTATGCGTGGTTGGTACAGGGTGGGGCAACATAACTCCCGTTTCTGAAATGAGCGTCATTTCGCTCAACGATAGCCTGGAGGGCTGGGCATGGTCTCATTCGAAAGGTGGGGTGTTAAAGTTTTGTTACCTCCCAGTCAGGCCTGGTCATGCGGTGGAGCAACGTGCAAAGAGCATTTGCCGAAGAGGCCTATTTATCCAACGCGGTCGCTCAGTGATCGCAACGCAGCGGGCCTTCCCAGAGTGCGAGGAGCTGCCATGTACATGGGTAAAACACTAATGAACTTTATCGCAAGAGAAAAACCATCACTAAAGTCGCAGATTCAGGCTGAATTTGAGACAAATATAAAGGAGAAACCACAAGGACCAGTGAGAGTGGCCACATTACACATCTAACCCATTAATCCATCCGATCTGTTGCCCCAAGTGGACATAAGTCTGAAAATCCCAGAGTCACTGATGAACAAATTGCGCGATAAAGACTGGAAGACATGCAACGGGGGACTGACCAAGCTCTATGCGTGGTTTATAGTACAGGGTGGGGCAATATAACTCCCGTATCTGAAATGAGCGTCATTTCGCTCAACGATAGCCTGGAGGGCTGGGCGTGGTCTCATTCGAAAGGTGGGGTGTTAAAGTTTTGTTACCTCCCAGTCAGGCCTGGTCATGCGGTGGAGCAACGTGCAAAGAGCATTTGCCGAAGAGGCCTATTTATCCAACGCGGTCGCTCAGTGATCGCAACGCAGCGGGCCCTTCCAGAGTGCGAGGAGCTGCCATGTACATGGGTAAAACACTAATGAACTTTATCGCAAGAGAAAAACCGTCAATAAAATCGCAGATTCAGGCTGAATTTGAGACATATATAAAGGAGAAACCACAAAGACCAGTGAGAGTGGCCACATTACACATCTAACCCATTAATCCATCCGATCAGTTGCCCCAAATGGACATTACTCTGAAAAGACAGGAAGACATGCAACGGGGGACTGACCAAGCTCTATGCGTGGTTTATAGTACAGGGTGGGGCAACATAACTCCCGTTTCTGAAATGAGCGTCATTTCGCTCAATAATAGCCTGGAGGGCTGGGCGTGGTCTCATTCGAAAGGTGGGGTGTTAAAGTTTTGTTACCTTCCAGTCAGGCCTGGTTATGCGGTGGAGCAACGTGCAAAGACCATTTGCCGTAGAGGCCTATTTATCCAACGCGGTCGCTCAGTGATCGCAACGCAGCGGGCCTTCCGAAATCATTTTCATCTCGAGCCCTTGGCCCCTGTTTCAGACGTGAAATCAATTGTTGGTTGGGTCAACTGTTTTCGTGTAACCGGTAGTGTGGTGAAAAAAAACCTGTTGGCGCCCGGCCCATCAGATCACCAGAAAACGTCGAGGCTGTGAGACAATCAATTCTCCAATCACTGCAGCGTTCTGCTCGCAAGCATGCAGCGGCCCTTGGATTGTCTGCGCGTACTGTAAGGCGAATTCTTCACGATGACCTTCATCTTCATCCGTACAAGTTGGCCATGGCACAGGAACTTTCAGAGCGCGACTTTTATTCTCGAAGAATTCATCCGTTCATTTGAAAGTGGCTTCATCGCTGAAAAACAGAATTGCATCCTCAGGGACGTTTTCAAGAAACGCTTCACATCCATTTCTTGAGACCACGCCCTCCAGGTTATCGTTGAGCGAAATGTGCTCAAACTGGCACTTCACTTAGTGCGCGGCCTGGTACAACGAAAAGGTATGGCACTCTTTCAGTGTGCTCTCTGCACGGTCCACCAAATTTCAGTGTGCAACTGACACTTGAACCGAAAGGTTGTGTGAGCGCACGTTTTTTATACTCTGCACCAAAGGTACACAGAGTGTTGAAAAGAAGTTTGAATTCGAATTTATTAACAGCCATTGTTTAAATATTCAAATAAATTGAACAAGTTGGCAAGTCGATAAGTATTTCTGTATCTATTGTATTCATTTGGTCGATTGGTATTTGCGATAAATAGTCGCTTAGGTTTTTTGTGTGAAAAGTGAGTGTGAGTGCCCAAATTTGTGTTAATTTCTAAGTTTAATTTTGTTTCCTACATATAGGTAACTAGCAGAAAACCCGTCGCGCTTCGCTGCGCCGCCATCAGTATAGCCTTTATCAGTATGGAACCAATATCCCACATCCCACACACATCCAACCCTCTTTCCGCCCACTTACCACCCAAATCCCACCCACATCCAACCCACTTCTTACCTACTTACCACCTACATCCCAATCACTTACCACCCAAATCCCACCCACATCCAACCCACTTCTTACCTACTTACCACCTACATCCCAATCACTTACCACCCACCGAAATCCCACCCACTTCCCACTCACTTCGAACCCATATCCCACCCACTTTATATCCACTTCGCACCCACCCACTTTCCATCCACTTTGCACCCATTAACCACCTAGTTCCCATGCACTTCCCACCCACATCCCTCCCACTAACCACCAACTTCCCATCCACTTCTCACCCACATCCCACCCAACTCCCATCCACTCCCCACCCAACTTGACACACACAGATACACGAACAGTAAAAGAGCTCTAGTGTGTGTGTGTGTGTTTAAGCAAATTAGGCGGCTGTTGGTTTTTTTTTTTTTTTACAAACATTTAGAAGAAACTACAAAGAGAGAGGAAGAGAGGGAGAGAGAAAGAAACACGCTGACACACCTATGCATTCTGCACACAAACGAATTAACTGTTTTTTTTATGCCCGCGTGTATGTGTATATGCCCAACAAAATGACACCAAACATTGCCGATTTTTTGAAGGAACACAAATTTTTTTTATTTTATTTCATTTAGTAGTTTTGCATGTTTGATTATTATAAAGAGTACATACATATGTACATATGCTAAACTATATTAATAACACTACTATTAACTTAGATTAAACATTTGTTGTAGTTGTTTCATTAATATTTTTTTTGTTCTTGTTCTGCTGAAGTTTTTGTTGTTTTTCAAGTTGGTTTTGTTGTTGCTTCAGCTGCTCTTGTTGTTGTTCTTCGGATTGTAGTTTTGGTTTTTGTGCACTCTCTCTTGCTCTCACTCTCAGTTTACAATTTGTCAGTTACACGAACACTAATATGTGTGTCTTAGCAAACTCGCTCTTTCTCTCTTGATCGCTCACACTGGCTCTCATGGAAATAACTCAAATTTCACCACCACCGCTCTCTCTCTATCTTGCTCTCTCACACTCGAACAAAATGAAACCAAATATTGCCCATTTTTTTTAGGGAACACAAATGTACATATGTTAAACTATATTACGAACACTTCTATTAACTTAGATTAAACATTTGTTGTAGTTGTTTCATTAATATTATTTTTGTTGTTGTTCTGCTGCATTTCTTGTAGTTGCTGTAGTTGTTGCTAAAGTTCTTGTTGTTGTTTTTGAAGTTGGTTTTGTTGTTGCTTCAGCTGCTCTTGTTGTTGTTGTTCGAGTTGTAGTTTTGGTTTTTGTTAAAGCGGCGCATCATTGGGCACTGAATTTGTAATTATAACTTCTTATTTTGCTGCTGGAGCATCGCAGCCCCACTGCTCCCCATCAAAGTTCTGGCCATATGGAAAAGTGGCTGAAGCTGCTCTCCTCCCGTCGGTAAATTCGTTTTGCTACTGATAGCTCAAGACTGCGTGCTACGTCAGTGGTGCCTTTGTTGTGCATCTCTCTCTCTCTCTTGCTCTCGCTCTCTGCACAAAGTTACACGAACACAAATATGTGTGTGTGTTTGTGTGAATCCATTCTATCAATAGACGGCTTAACCTCAGCAAACTCGCTCTCTCTTTCTCTTGCTCTCGAACACTCGCTCTCATGGAAAAACCCCAAAATCAACAACAAATTGACCAATTTTCCGGAAAATTTGTATGCAGTTCTTCTTGAATTTTCATAAAGATCTTTGAAAATGAGTTTGAACTTGATCGCATGGTAAACAAAGAAGTTTCATACAACAGTTTTGCGCGAAATTTCCACATTTCCCGACAGAAGTTTCCAAAATCCGTTCATAGTACTCACTTTCAGCGTAAGATAAAACTACTGTGAAAATTTCAGCATTCTATTTCTTATGGTATAGGCTGTGCGACGGTCACCAGTGAGTCAGTCAGTCAATTAGTCAGGTTCAACTCTTTTATATACATAGACTAGCATATAACCCGTCGCGCTTCGCTGCGTCGCCATCAGTATGGTGTATCGCTATCGTTATCCTTATCGTTATCGTTTTCGCTATCGTTTTCGCTATCGTTTTTGTTTTCGTTTTCGCTATCGTTATCGTTTTCGCTATCGTCTTCGTTATCGTTATCGCTATCGTTATCGTTATCGTTATCGTTATCGTTATCGTTATCGTTATCGTCTTCGTTATCGTTATCGCTATCGTTATCGTTATCGTTATCGTTACCGTTAGCGCCCCATTTCACTTTATTTCGTATTCCATCCTTACAAACCGAGTTTCAAGCCAATCGGATGAAAACTAATTTCTTGCCTACAGAATTTTCCGGGAATTTTCACACCCTGTGGGCGGATTTTCCGACATTGGAAAATAACATTTCAAATTATTTCGTATTCTATCCTTACAATCCGAATTTCAAGCCTATTGGATGAAAAATAATTTTCTGCATACAGAATTTTCCGGGAATTTTCACACCCTGTGGGCGGATTTTCCGACATTGGAAAATAACATTTCAAATTATTTCGTATTCTATCCCTACAAACCGAGTTTCAAGCCAATCGGATGAAAAATAGTTTTTCGCATGCAGAATTTTCCGGGAATTTTCACGCCTGGGGGGTAGATTTTCTGACATTGGAAAATCACATTTGAAATTATTTCGCATTCTATCCCTACAAACCGAGTTTCAAGTCAATCGGATGAAAAATAGTTTTTTGCATGCAGAATTTTCCGGCCATTTTCCTCCTGGATGGATTTTTCAAAATCGGGAAAACACATGTCGAATTATTTCGCGTACTATGCTTACAAACCAAATTTCAAGTCAATCGGATGAAAAACAAAAAATTTAAATCGTATGAAAAATAGTTTTTGCATGCAGAATTTTTCTGGAATTTTTACGCATGTGGGCGGATTTTCCGACATTGGAAAATCACATTTCAAATTATTTCGTATTCTATCCTAACGAACTCGTTTCAAGCCAATCTGATGAAAAATAATTTTTTGCCTACAGAATTTTTCGGTAATTTACTTAAAATCTCGACGTGATTTACCATTTCTGAAAACAGATTCGTGTTCAGCACACGAAAATTATCTAGAATCACCACCAACCCTTCAATATACTGGACCTTCTTGCCTAGTGTTATTAAATATGCTCATTATCATTTTGCTTAGAGCACTTTTCTTCGATTTTGATTTTCTATCCAAATCGAGAGAAGAGCTTCCATTTTAACCAACAGCGGAATTCTGTATTTCATGCTTTGTTGTAGCGTGGTGGCAGCTTCGGCCAACTTTTTTATTTGAACAGCATTTCGGTTGCACGTTGTCCTTACTGTAGTAGGAGTTGAATTAGGATGTCTACAGGATTGTCTAGGCAATGTCTACAGCATTTTCAACCGTCCTAAAACATCCTGTTTAATTTAAGTTTAAATCTGTATTCACAGATATTTGAACAGTGCATTATTAGTCCAGATACCTGCGTTTGGGACACAAGTTCGCGAGGCGCGTCAAAATAGACCAGACCATACAACCCTAAAAAAGGGACACATCTGTTACAAATAAATTAGAAATACCTACCAACGCAAGGCTTGTAATGCGTTGCGTGTGTTAAACCAAAAATGTATAAAAAGATACCAAAAATCAAATAAAGATTCATTCATCATCTGGAAGAGGAGCTAGTCGCTTGCAACATATATGCGTTTTATTTAATTAAAGCAATTGCGGTTCTGGCTCATTTTTAATGATTTTCCGAGGCTTTTTTTTCAGCTGCATGAATTTTTTTTTTTAAATATGTATATATATTCTTGATCAGCATCAACAGCCGAGTCGATATAACCATGTCCGTCTGTCCGTCCGTCCGTCCGCTAACTTCGTCATATGTTTCGTCACCGTGGATCGTAAGAGTAGTGTGACCAGAATTAAGAAAAAATTACGCCGAGAATTGAAGTTTGTGGTATTTTTAGTTTTACTGGCGGTGGGTCACACTGCTCGATCATCTGTTTTTGTGTGAAATTGGAGTAACTGCAGGTTGTGGCCCCATCTCCACTGCAGAATTGTTCAGGCACTCAGCAGGAAGCAAGGGGTCCTTTTGAAATGCGACTTTTCGTTTTTGCTTTTCCGCCATGTTCTTTTTATACCCGTTACTCGTAGAGTAAAAGGGTATACTAAAGTCGTGCAAATGTATGTAACAGGCAGAAGGAATCATTTCCGACCATATAAAGTATATATATTCTTGATCAGTATCAACAGCCGAGTCGATTTAGCCATGTCCGTCTGTCCGTCTGACCGTCTGTCCGTCTGTCTGTATGAACACCTAGATCTCAGAGACTAGAAGAGCTAGAGCAACCAATTTTGAAATGTAGACTCCTATTGTCTGCACGCAGATCAAGTTTATTTAAAATTTTTGCCACGCCCACCCCCTCCTCCACAATAAAAAATGTTGAATAACTCCCACAATTTTTGAGATATCGATCTCAAATTTAAAACTTACATTAATATTCGCAACATCTATAAGCCCTCAAATTTTCATCAAGATCGCATGATAAATAGCCGAGTTAAAAAAATTATTATTATTATTATTATTTTTTAGTTAACTTTAACTTAATGCACTCCAGCTGATCGATGCGCAGAGTGACTTAACAAGGTGCATTCTCAATGCTGCGTCAGCTGCTCAAAGCACAATAAGGCCCACAGCCACTTTACATAGTCTCCACAAATGTGCTGTTAAGCGTAACATTGACTGTCAAGGGTGACATTCAAATTCTGATCTCCGTACTTGCAAAAATTTCAAGTGGCAAAGTTGTAACTTCTGCTTCTTCTTCCCTCAATTTTTGTATGAAACTTCTCGTTGCTTCGGATGTCCGTATGGGGCTTTACATACAAAAGAACTTGGCAAAATGTAATAGAAGTATGGCCAGATTTAAGACAAAGTATACCGAATGGCTTTTGTCCAATATGGCTATAGCAGTAAGTTCATTGTTGTCTTCAAATCCAAAGCCGTCAACATCAAGACCAGTTGGACGCCCACCCATTGAATATGTTAACGCCGGTCCCCGTCAGAAGAGAAAATTGACATCCGATTTAGCTGTAAATCAGGGTTACAACACATCTCTTCTTGTCCATGCCGCCGCAGTTTCGGCCGAAAAATCGAACGAGAAAGATACTGCCCTTGTGTTAAAAAATACATTTCTTACTCCGAGTGACCTTTTTAAAAAATATTGTCAGAAAACCATAACACTATATATGTCCTTGTATCCATGGTTTCCAATGTCGTCAACAGTCTATAAAGTGTTAATGCACGGCTACCAAATAATAGAAGCATCAATCCTTCCATTAGGTGTTCTTGGCAAGAACGCCTCAGAGGCTCGCAACAAATATTATAAGAGTGACAGGAGGTTACATGCTCGAAACATGCTCGAGACGTTTTCCACAGAGCAATGGATTCCTCAGTTCCTCTTGTGTCAAGCATCTATCTAACAAAAAGATTGGGTCAGCAAAATAAACTACCCCTACCAGCAGACGTAATCGAACTTTTGGAATCTCCAAACTTGCTTTATTTTTGTAACATGAACAATAATAACAATGTTCCCGTTTTGGATGCTAACAATAGTGATAGTGATTCAGATTCTGACTCTGGAAATCCGTTTTCAATAGAAATTGATGTAGAAGACGACTTTTAGTAACATTTTTAAATGTAAGATACTTATTTATAGTCATTTTGAATGCATTGTTATTTTTTACTTATTAATATTAAGGTTAAGTGTTAAAAAAATGAATTAAAAACATTTGTTGAATTTAAGGAGTGCTAGCATTATTAATTACCGTACAAGTATCAATAAGAGGAAACCTATCTCATATGGGCGGCTAGGGAAGGCGTAGTCAGATCGGTCTGAAACTTAGATATATTTTTATGTGCATCGACACTATCATATGTACCAAATTTCAAGAACCTAGCTTTAAAACTTTAATTTTCGTCGAAAAATCGGCTCGCTGGCCCAATGTGCGCTGGCCAAATAAACAGAAATGATGCTGACACCACAAATTCACCCATCAGTCAGCAACATTGTTGCATTAACATCAGCTGGCCAAATTTTCAATAAAATTTTACAAACTATTTGCCTGTGTGCACTTTAGCTTAAGAAACTATATGAAACTATGTGATTGCAATTAACTGTAAATATAATGCTTAAAATTAAATTTTACTCACATTTATAGATCGCCCACAGAATTCGCAGAAATCGGCGTTTGAATTGTTGCCGGCGAGAACGAAACCACTTCTGTTTGTGTCCTGTGTGAATTCAGTGCTATTTGCAATCAGCCTTTCATATGAACATCTGATTTCGATGTTCACAAAAGTGACTGATCCAGAACCAAATACTCAAGAATACTCGAGAAAGCAAAGCAAAAGCAAAATTAATACACTTGAAAAAGTTAGCTTCATCGGTTAGCGATTTCGTCCAAACTTTGCCGATCAGCTTAAAATCATATAATATTAACAATGACCGAGTTTAAGAGCGCTAATATTGAAAACAAACAAGTTTTTCTCACTAAAACCCATTTTCCGACCGAACATTTCTATGGCAGCTACAAAAAGCAGTCATCCGATCCGGTCGGTTCCGACATATTAGCAGCGTGCAGTAAAAAGAAAACTCTGTGTAAAATTTCAGCTCGATGGCTTCAAAACCGAGGGACTAGTTCGCGTAGAAACAGACAGGCGGACTTAATCGACTTAGCTCGTCATGCTGATCAAGAATATATATACTTATGTGAGATAATTCCTTCTGACAAAAACCACACTGAAGTACACTGCGCCGGTATGGGCAGAGGTAACAGAGTTTCCGCTAACAGCTAGCAGCATGCCCCTCGATCTGGTCTGATTAGATGAGCATAATAGAAGTCTCCGAGCAAGGCTAAAAAGTTGGGACAAGTCGGATACCAACTCATTCCGAATATAGAGGAGTGGCTTAACCGAAGCCATGGAGAAGTAAACCAATACCTAACCCAGTGGCTTACAAACCATGGATGTTTTAGGGAGTATCTTCACCGCTTTAAGCTCGTAGATACACTATTGATGTCTTTGCTGCACTTACCAAGTGGAGTCTGCAAAACATGTGTTGTTTGAGTGTCAGAGGTTTTTCTTTTTTGTCATTTTTACCCACTTCGCGGTCAAATTTACCAAATTTTCTTTCTTATGCGCGCCTGCATAACTAAACGAAGGTCTAAGCCAAATCTTGGATCTCTAGGATCCAGCGGTATTGGCTGTGGGTTGAAAATTAGTAACAGTCAGTCAGTCGTAGAGATGTATATGTATAGATGGGGTAGAAGTTACTTCATTCTGGCTGTATTTCGGCGAGCCGATGTTGGCTTTCCCCAAAATTCCATTTCTTATCTTAAAAATTAAAAAAAAACAAAATTACCAAAAAAATTCTACAATCAAATCCCTGCGGAACTATTATTTTGTGTACAACATTGCCATATGGGACTGTTAATGCTCAAATACAAAGCGTCTGATTTTAATGGAGATTTCGTCTATCGAATACGTGTGAGTCAGTCATGCCAACTGGTCCAGACTGTTCAAAAAATATTTCGTGGATTCAGTATAAATTGTGCCTGCTCTCTGATTGCTTCTCCAAAATGTTGAATATTAAAATACAAATTCTTTGCTTACTTTCGGTTACAAGTTGTATGCAACTTGCGGCGACCAAGCACGAGGAAACATATTTAAGCGAATTCAGAGAGGACTATTGTGAAAAATACTATAAAATCAAGAGCGATTTGATAAATTATTGTAGCCAATTCACTGATTTGATATTAACTGACAGTTATAAATTGGATCTATCAAAATCAAGTGAATTAGATGTACTATTGTTTAAAAACTTCAAGTTGGATTTACTTTTACCACTGGACACTACCCAAAATAAATCACCACGAAAAATGACTACAAATGGAAATGATCACGCCTTTGTGCCTGGAATGCAATATCTTGAGGCTTTTGGCATACGTGAAATAGAATATTATGAGGATAAGCTTTCGGAGTCTCAAAGTGGGACTGTTACAGTTTACGAGGAAGACATTCATATTGTAAATGGACCAAAGGAAATAAAAATACAATTTGAAATGAATTACAATCATTCTATGTCAAACATATTAAATGTTTACCCATGGAAGAATATGACAAACTTGGAGACAATTAAATTTGAAGGGTCTTCTAGCGGCTTTAACAATACAATTTCAATTCCTAGTACATTATTTCAAAATCAAATTAAGTTAACTGAGCCTTATTTCATTAACTTAATAATTGAAAACCTCAATGTCGCAACATTTGAAAACTTGACAAATTTAATAACATTGGGTTTTGGAAACACAATTGTGGAGGATCAAACATTTTTAAGGTTGGTTTATGGAATTACAAAAGATTTTAATATGCTTTAATCATATAATTATTGTTTCTTTGCAGTTCACCCACCCTTCAAACTAATTTGGAGGGAATTGTACTTGATATCGAAAAGATAGTTAATCTGGAAGTTTTTCGAAAATACACTAAACTTCAGTTATTATTTGTTCGAACTGAAAAATACAGCCCCTGCGACAAACTGACAGCTTTTTTGTGCGAAGACAAAAAGAAAAACTACAAGATGCATCTTCCAAAGTTTTGTAAGTTTACTCTCGGTATAGATGGCAGGCGTTGTCCGAAAAGTTGCAACTGTCTTTTGGACCTTAAAAACGAAACCTTTTTAATTAACTGCACTGGTCAACGGTTAACGTATGTTCCAGAGCTGCCTACACCAATCTATGGCGATCCAGTTCTTCTGTTTGGAGATAACAACCTTAGCGTTTTACCCAGCAAAAACTCAGCAGGAGGATTCGCGAATCTTAAACAACTTGATCTGTCTAATAACAACCTGACTACGCTGAGCATTGATCTGCTGCCACCTGGACTAACCCATTTGCACCCTTATGTCGCAGCTCGAATTTGGTCACGAGTCAAACGGCCAGTTATCATACAAAGCACAAAGCAGTGCGCTCTCTAAGTCTCGCTCTCTCTCTCTCTCTCTCTCTCTCTCTCTCACTCTCACTAAGACTGCTTCTGCTGAACGCAATGCTTAGGTTATGGGTGGGGTGGGTGGTGGGTTGTTAACTGACCGCTTTTTGCTCATAACTTGTGTTTCGTTCATCCGATCTTTATCATTCCTTCGGCAAATCGATAAATAATTTTGAGTACTAGATATCTCTAGAAAGTACGAACCATCTATCATCAAATCTGTAGGAGATATGACGTTCCAAATTGAGGGGGCGTGAGGGGGCGTGGCAAAAATTGAAAATAAACTTGATCTGCCTGCAAGTATAAGAAATAGATGTCCCATACATGTCAAACCTCTATCTCTTACCATCTCTGAGATCTCTTCGTTCATACGGACGGACGGACAGACAGACAAACGGACAGACGGACATGGCTATATCGACTCGGCTGTTGATGCTGATCAAGAATATGTATACTTTATAGGGTCGGAAATGATTCCTTCTCCCTGTTACATACTTTTGCACAAACTTAAT
This sequence comes from Lordiphosa magnipectinata, assembly GCA_037044535.1. Lineage (NCBI taxonomy): Eukaryota > Metazoa > Arthropoda > Insecta > Diptera > Drosophilidae > Lordiphosa > Lordiphosa magnipectinata. Next base: position 106,710 of record JBAMBO010001176.1, read on the forward strand.
ATACTCTATGTACCTTTGTTACAGAGTATAAAAAGAAAGCATTCTAATGTACATACATGAACATGTATCTGTTTCAAATATTATTTCTTGTATTGAACACTTTATTATGAATACCTGTATTCCACAAGTTGCAGTAGTATAACTGAGTACGAGGCAAGAATAACTAAATCTGCCGTAGCTTCCATATTTTTGAGCAATTGTTATTATATTTAGTTTTTAAATTCAAAAGTAAACAAAATTTCTGCGAACTCCATTACAATATATCTAGATACAAGATTACACAATTTAGATTTTATTAATATAATTAAGAAATGTATTCGTAAACATTCTAAACAATAGATTTTTGGCCACCAAACTTATTCATATTACAATTAAATTAAAAATTTTAAAATTATCTACTTAACATTACTGCAATTTATTTCAAACATCATTCATTTCAATCAGCTCGCCCCCATTATCATTAGCTACTTCATTCTCCAGTCTATCGTGTGGCATTGCATAGTTCAGTTTGTTCCAAAAATTGGAATCATCTCGCTTCAGATACGTATTCATGGCCATATAACTTTTCAATTCAGAATCCAATAGATCGAAATTCTCTACTTCCGGATAGACTACAATGATTAAGCGTTTCCACCTATCTTTGGACGTCTCATGCATGGCCTTACGTAACTCCAATCGACCCCAACTGGAAGTTAAGAAGTTCTTTGTCATCAGAATAATAATTCGCCTGGAATCCTCGATGGACTGACAAATACAGTGGGGTATTGACACTCCAACAAGCCAATCACGTTCATAGAAACACATCCGAAATTTATGTGGACCATTCTCTAGCCTCTCTATATACTCGGTTACTAGTTCCGAATCTTTGTGGGTGTAGGCCAGGAAGCCATCAAACTTTTTGTGGCTAGCCAGGTCGGGTTGTGCGGAAAAGAACAAATATATATTCTTTTCATAGAGCCACATTAAGATGGACTTTTTATAGCATTGAAAACAAACAAAAAGGATAGAAAAAAGGACGAAAATTATTATAATCGCAATTAAAATGAGCACATAAAATGAAAGACACACGTCCAACTCCTCAATTGAGAAGAGCAAAGTCTGATCACTGCACTTGGTAGAATTTAAATCAGAAATGCTTGCAAACAACTTTCTTTTTAATTGAAGAAAATGTTTTTCATTGCAATTGCAAGTCCAAGGATTTTCAGAAATCCAAAGCTTAATGTTCGGGTCTCTCTTAATAAGGAAATCGGTTATGCTTTCTTTAAGAGAACTCAAGCTATTATTTCGAATATCTAAAAGCGTAATATTATCGGGAAGGAACTCAATTGTCTTTAATTGATTGTTAGCTAAATGTAATTCATGCAGATTTCTATAGCCTGGTAAAGGGGCAAAGTCTCCAAATAGTTGTTTGCAAATAACAGAGAGACTCTAAAGTTTTTAGGAATGGGTAAACTGGGTATTTTAGTAAGTCCTTGGTTAGTACAGTTGACTATCAATTGCATTGCATCATTATCTAGACAGCAAACGCATTCTTTCGGACAATCTACCCCAACACGCTTGAGTGCCTCGTTATAGCCATTGGGTTCATGAATTTTTAGAAAATTCGAAAATAACTTTGACTTACAATCGCATTTCCACGGATTGCCTGACAGTTGAATCGTCCCTACTCTCATTTGAAATCGATCTAAGAGAAACTGTATAAAACTATCATCTAGAGTCTCCAATCTATTGTTACGTATGTCCAAGTAGGTGATATTAGGGGGCAGTTCATCTATGCTTAGGTGCGTAAGACTATTATTAACTAAATGCAGCTTCTGTAGTGTAGAATTTAGCAATTTCGGGAGAGCCTCAAGTTGGTTGTTGTTAAGAAGAAGAGCTGAGTTTTCAGGTAAATTATCTGGAAGTGGAAAAAGTATTGTTTGGTGCCCATTTTGGCAATGTATCATAAATTGCTCGGTAGTTTGATTGAAACAACAATAACAGCTGTCAGGACAGAATTCCCTTTCATATACGCTATGCTTTTCACCCACAACTAAGTATGTAAGATCAACTAATAAATTTGAGTATTGACAGTAACTGATCCAGGTATTTCTAGATTTCATAACATAAAAGTTATTCGACAGAAGTCTTGCTATGATCTTATTTGGATTTTCAAAGTTGTTGCTTATATTCAAATAAGATCATAGCAAGACTTCTGTCGAATAACTTTTATGTTATGAAATCTAGAAATACCTGGATCAGTTACTGTCAATACTCAAATTTATTAGTTGATCTTACATACTTAGTTGTGGGTGAAAAGCATAGCGTATATGAAAGGGAATTCTGTCCTGACAGCTGTTATTGTTGTTTCAATCAAACTACCGAGCAATTTATGATACATTGCCAAAATGGGCACCAAACAATACTTTTTCCACTTCCAGATAATTTACCTGAAAACTCAGCTCTTCTTCTTAACAACAACCAACTTGAGGCTCTCCCGAAATTGCTAAATTCTACACTACAGAAGCTGCATTTAGTTAATAATAGTCTTACGCACCTAAGCATAGATGAACTGCCCCCTAATATCACCTACTTGGACATACGTAACAATAGATTGGAGACTCTAGATGATAGTTTTATACAGTTTCTCTTAGATCGATTTCAAATGAGAGTAGGGACGATTCAACTGTCAGGCAATCCGTGGAAATGCGATTGTAAGTCAAAGTTATTTTCGAATTTTCTAAAAATTCATGAACCCAATGGCTATAACGAGGCACTCAAGCGTGTTGGGGTAGATTGTCCGAAAGAATGCGTTTGTTGTCTAGATAATGATGCAATGCAATTGATAGTCAACTGTACTAACCAAGGACTTACTAAAATACCCAGTTTACCCATTCCTAAAAACTTTAGAGTCTCTCTGTTATTTGCAAACAACTATTTGGAGACTTTGCCCCTTGACCCTTTACCAGGCTATAGAAATCTGCATGAATTACATTTAGCTAACAATCAATTAAAGACAATTGAGTTCCTTCCCGATAATATTACGCTTTTAGATATTCGAAATAATAGCTTGAGTTCTCTTAAAGAAAGCATAACCGATTTCCTTAGTAAGAGAGACCCGAACATTAAGCTTTGGATTTCTGAAAATCCTTGGACTTGCAATTGCAATGAAAAACATTTTCTTCAATTAAAAAGAAAGTTGTTTGCAAGCATTTCTGATTTAAATTCTACCAAGTGCAGTGATCAGACTTTGCTCTTCTCAATTGAGGAGTTGGACGTGTGTCTTTCATTTTATGTGCTCATTTTAATTGCGATTATAATCATTTTCGTCCTTTTTTCTATCCTTTTTGTTTGTTTTCAATGCTATAAAAAGTCCATCTTAATGCGGCTCTATGAAAAGAATATATATTTGTTCTTTTCCGCACAACCCGACCTGGCTAGCCACAAAAAGTTTGATGGCTTCCTGGCCTACACCCACAAAGATTCGGAACTAGTAACCGAGTATATAGAGAGGCTAGAGAATGGTCCACATAAATTTCGGATGTGTTTCTATGAACGTGATTGGCTTGTTGGAGTGTCAATACCCCACTGTATTTGTCAGTCCATCGAGGATTCCAGGCGAATTATTATTCTGATGACAAAGAACTTCTTAACTTCCAGTTGGGGTCGATTGGAGTTACGTAAGGCCATGCATGAGACGTCCAAAGATAGGTGGAAACGCTTAATCATTGTAGTCTATCCGGAAGTAGAGAATTTCGATCTATTGGATTCTGAATTGAAAAGTTATATGGCCATGAATACGTATCTGAAACGAGATGATTCCAATTTTTGGAACAAACTGAACTATGCAATGCCACACGATAGACTGGAGAATGAAGTAGCTAATGATAATGGGGGTGAGCTGATTGAAATGAATGATGTTTGAAATAAATTGCAGTAATGTTAAGTAGATAATTTTAAAATTTTTAATTTAATTGTAATATGAATAAGTTTGGTGGCCAAAAATCTATTGTTTAGAATGTTTACGAATACATTTCTTAATTATATTAATAAAATCTAAATTGTGTAATCTTGTATCTAGATATATTGTAATGGAGTTCGCAGAAATTTTGTTTACTTTTGAATTTGAAAACTAAATATAATAACAATTGCTCAAAAATATGGAAGCTACGGCAGATTTATTTATTCTTGCCTCGTACTCAGTTATACACTGCAACTTGTGGAATACAGGTATTCATAATAAAGTGTTCAATACAAGAAATAATATTTGAAACAGATACATGTTCATGTATGTACATTAGAATGCTTTCTTTTTATACTCTGTAACAAAGGTACATAGAGTATATTAAGTTTGTGCAAAAGTATGTAACAGGGAGAAGGAATCATTTCCGACCCTATAAAGAATACATATTCTTGATCAGCATCAACAGCCGAGTCGATATAGCCATGTCCGTCTGTCCGTTTGTCTGTCTGTCCGTCCGTCCGTATGAACGAAGAGATCTCAGAGATGGTAAGAGATAGAGGTTTGACATGTATGGGACATCTATTTCTTATACTTGCAGGCAGATCAAGTTTATTTTCAATTTTTGCCACGCCCCCTCACGCCCCCTCAATTTGGAAAAAACGTCATATCTCCTACAGTTTTGATGATAGATGGTTCGTACTTTCTAGAGATATTTAGTACTCAAATTATTTATCGATTTGCTGAAGGAATGATAAAGATCGGATGAACGAAACACAAGTTATGAGCAAAAAACGGTCAGTTAACAATGATATGGACGCCTCTTGATTCGTAAGTTTATGGTGCATATTTAAAGTAAAAAAAAATTATTTGAAAAAGTTATGTTTTAAGGGACGCGAAGGGACTCCAAAGTTTTGTATGTTATGCGTATGCGTGTCGCCTGTGATCTTTATGTAGTTGGCGTTGATTTCAAACAAAATGTTTTCGTACTTCCAAATGGGTACTCTGATTTTAACTATGTATAGTTAGCAATAAATAGGGAATGATACTGTCGCTTATTATTATTATTGTCTTAGTGATTCAAGTACATATGCGTGTGAATTCAATCGACGCAAACTGAAATAAACGACACAATTTGAAAACATTGAAAAATTTTAACGAAGCAAATAAAAATTGGGAGCGATTTAATTACAAAACCCGAAAAGAATTTTTGCGACGCAAATTGCAACAACGCAAACCGGGACGTCGCAAACAGAGGATTTAGTTCAGAGTATGACAGGTTGCAGTGCATACAAAATTGCTCAACGGCAGCACAGTCACACACCGACATTATAAGCTCGTCGCTGCGGTGCTTTCGCCAACACCAACACAGTGCAAAATGAACTCCGTGTAAATGGAAACGTGTGAATGAACGAGTGTTTTTTGCCGGTCCCTGCTTTAGTTACTTTATGAATTTTATGTCCGAAAAGAAATCCTCTTTGAAAGTGTAGCGAAGAAGAAGAGGTTAGAAGTGGCAGCAGTATTTGGAGACGAGGTTTACAGGAACAACAGAGGCCACATCAACGGAGCTTTGGTATGCGCATTGTTGCCGCCAATATTGAATTTTGATAGTTTAAGTTTGAATCCTATGTTTGTTTAAATATTATCGCACATTTGAATGTAACAGTGCGATACACAGATCTAACCAACATCGATAGTTTCTTGTCCTATGTTATCAACTATGTACCATCACGAAGAAGGGCTGTCAATCGGGATTAAGAAGAGAGGCAAGAAGCACACGAAATATTTTAAGCTGGCACTAATGATAAAAAGACTATATTTGTGAAATTAAAAATCATTATAATAAATTGTTTACCTAAATAAACATAAAAATACAAATGAACACTTATTTTGCACAACCAAGCCACGCTGTAAAACTTCGAAAACTCTAACCTCAACTTCGCCGGTCACACGCATATTGAAATACTTTGTGGGTTACGCAAAAAATCGCATATTTCTAAAAGGAAACCACAGAAAACATGAAAATTTTTGGAAATACACCCACTTGAAAAAATTAAATTACACCAAAAAAAATTTCAAAAATTAGCCATTTTCATTAAAAAGGAGCCAAAAAATTTTTCTTCCCCTTATTCATGTTATATTTTTATGTAAGTAAAAATTTTATGTAAGTAAAAATTGGCTCAAACAGTACCTCCAGGAGGGCCAGGGCCAAGCTTCTTTCAATCTCTTGGCATGTGTGCTTATAATTTTTCGCACAAGAGAAAGGGACCTACAGTTTAACGCCGAATCCGAACGGCAATAGCTGCTGAAGCTGGTGAAGGCGATCGGGTGTGTAAAAGCTTTTTTCTAAAGAAAGAAAAAACTTTTTCTATTAGATGGTCCGAGGCGGGATCGAACCCACAACCTCCCCCGCACCAGCAGCCACACATACTACTGGTACGCCACGCCCGACCACATATGTTTTTATTTAATAAAATAAAAAAAATATCTCTTTCACAAAATCGTTAAATTATACATTCATTTCATTTCTTGAGTATTATTAAACGTACAAAAAAAACCCAAAAATATTTCATGTATTAATTAGTTACTGTGGCAATAAAATGTTAAAATTTATATTTAAATACCAATGGCTTCCTCAGATTTGATTCTATATTGTGTCCTAATTTCAAAACGGATGAGTGGTTACAAAGATAAAACGGTAAAACAAAACAACGCAAGTCTTAAGAAGTCTGAATAAAAATTGGTCTGTAAGTCAAAATACTAAAATAACTTCTTGATCTTATCAAAAAGACTTGTACGAGTATACTTTAAGAAATAACGCTTCCAATCTGTAATAATTTTCCACTTTACGACCAAATACTTCTTTCACATATTCATTAAGGGACGATTTCTCATCTCTTATATAGCTGCTATTTGCCAGACAAACATTGAATTTACTCTGTAGCTTGTTAGACACACATGTATTCAAAATGGTATATCTTAGCTTAAAGAAATCGTAGAATTGTTTGAGATACTTTATTTGAATGTTGAAGAGTTCTACTTTCCGATAATATCATAGGGAGTCAAAATAAAATATCGGACTCCAAACTAAACGCGCCTAAACAGCTAACGCGCCTTCAGCTAAAGTAACTAAAAATCTAGACGTGATGGACCATTTCCGACGACAGATTCGTGTTTAGCAGATGTATATAATCTAAAATCACTACCAACCCTTCAATTTTCTAAATAAAGTCAGATTTTGGTGTCTTGTGTTGATTTTAAAGTAGATTCTAGTCTCGATCCGATTGAAATTCCGTATTCAAATCTTTAATAATTTCAAGAGTACAATTTAAATTACTTTTGATTTCTGGTTTATTCATTAAATAGACTATTTCTTTTGGCTTAAATTGTAGACTTCTAGAGTCTGAGCCAAGGAAAATATTTTGGGAACATCCCACTGCTCAAGCAAGCTCGCGTAACCATCTTGTCATGGCCATTCCCAAAATTATGTGTGTTCTTACTTCGTAGAATTTTTGAAACTCTTAATTTCTGCTTCTTTTTCGGGCTCCATGCAAAAGAGCCAATTCCAATAAAAAAAAGTGCCAGTGCACCAACAGGAAAAAAAACACAATTTTTGGTGCAAAAACACTAAGTGTGGCAACCGTGCCTACACCTAGGGAGATAAAGTCAAAAATTGACAATATAAGCCGAAAATGCAGATATGTAAATCACTTGGTTGGAGCACTTTGACAAATTGTCCATCATTCTTGGGGTGTCTAAGTCAATAGCTTTTGACCCAGTCGACAGCACAGGTAAGAATATTTAGCAAATAATGCAAAGTTGCCCATTTACGTTGGTTCCGAGAGCGACATCCACAGCAGTAACTAGCCTTAAGAGCTTTGATTGAAAACTTTGCATTATGTTGACGCTGGACTTGGATGCCCCACAGTTGAATGACATATGTCCATACCGTCTTAATTATCGCCATATAGAAGAGCAGCAGCTTATTTTTAAATTTCAGGTTATATCTCTGCATTAAGAGCCATGTCATCTTTAAATTAATATTCTGATATTTTGTTTCCTAATTTGTGGGTAAAATGTCAAACCTAGGCTCCAGTGCCTCCACCAGCAATTTCCCATTATCCATAATATCGGCTAATCGGAGGCTTAGATCGTGTATAGGACTGGTTCCAAAACCAACTTCTATTGATCCATTCAGCCTTGTTCTTTCAAATAATTTATACAGGATCATCAGCATACTGACGGGCTTTGCCGGCTTGGTCCCCATAATGATGTCAGCGCATTTTCATTGAACAGGAAATTGACTAAAGTGCCGAAAAATGCCATTATATATCACGATTTCTGCTTAAGTTTATTAAAAAATACATTTGTTTATTTTTATCAATAATTATTGTTGGTTTATTTATTAATTTACAAGCTAATTGATTTAATTGCTAGAGTTTAGCAAAATTCTAAAAAAAAAAGACATTACACATTATGACATATTGAAATATTTAAGCCGTAAGACTAAGTTAAGATAAATTATATTTATTACCACAAAAGATATTTCAAAAACAAACAAAAAAAAAAACGCGAAAACAAACATATCGAGCCAAAAAGTGTTTTCCCGAGCACAACTCAAATTTTGATTTCTTCTTAAAACACATAAAAACATTAACATTTAGTCTAAACACTAGACAAAACGAACACGGGGCGGGATAATTATAATCTAAGAACCGAAAAACAGAAATTGCGCTAAAATTAAATATACAATAATTGGTTAATAAAAGCTACCAACGAATTTTCGCTAAATAAAATGTTCTAATTGGACAAGGCAAACATAAAACATGGACCCGCCGCCTCTCCGCTCCCAGGCGAAGAATCAAATGCTTGCCTTATGCGATAAGATAATAAGAAGACCCCAAAAACAAAGGAAAATCAATTGAAGGCTACCACCAAAGCAAACAAAAACTAAAGCAAAAAAAAAATACCCTAAAAAATACATCATAACAAATAAGTGATCTTTGGCCTACATAGAGCTGTAGACGGTGTTCAGCGCAAAACTTTGGCTCCTATTGAATCCTTAAGGTAAACATTTAGATGCAGTTCGACTTAGGTAGCTGCAGACTTTTTTGTTAGTTTAGGTTTTAGTTTTAAATTAAGTTATCAATGCTGCAAACCTTTCCTTCAGAACCGGAACCAATGGAACTTTTCACATTGAATAGAGGTAGACAAAAGCACTTTAACTCCTGGTTTTGATTCTCTTTGGTTGAGTAGCTTTTTCGGTTTGTTTAATTCAAATTGGTAAAGAGCGAACTCTGAATAAATGTGCCTTAGACTACCAATAGCATCTCCCGCTTGACTCGTTTCGCTCTCGCTACACTGCAACAATAAAAAGAGCACACTTGCAGAGGGCGTCTTTGATGTTATGAATATATTCACGAGCTCTGTTAAAAAACCCTGTACCTTTTTGTACAGTCAACTTATCTATACTTAAATAGGCAGATGCAAAACAGTGCATCCATATAGTTCGATACTTTCTACGAGAATATTGTATTGCTTTTTAATCGGTATGTTTTATAATGATTGAATCTCTACCACCTTTCAATATCTTAAAAAATCAGGAATGCAAACGGCTCGGTTTTGGTTTGGAGTTTGAAAATAAGGTTTCTTAAACCATTGGTTTAGTTTTGGGTTTAATCAATAACAAGTTTTATATTGCAAGTTTAACTAACTGTAAGTAACAAGGCACTAACAACACCACAAAGTGAACAGATCGTTTATACAGCGGTTTCAAGAACTTTGCTCATTTTTGTTCTCTCAAGTAAGCAACTGACCCGGTCTGGCCTAAGGGTGCTGACGGCAGAACTTAAGGCTGATCTGGACAAATAACTACGCTTCGTGCATACTAGTATGTTCAACAAGCACTGGATTGATCTTTTAAATACAGTTGTAAGCTCAGCTTTTCTGAATCAATCAATCATGTTTGCTTATTTCGGCTTGGTGACGTACCAAAATATCATGGTCAGCCGTCATTCAGTCGCATGTGTGCGTTATCGGGTGCAATTTGAATTTGAATAATTTTTGAATTTAATTCTAACTAAAGTGTCATTTCTGCCCATCAGGCTCCGTAGCCAGGGGTAGGTGGTGAAGGACGCATGTTAATCATTTTTATTTGTTGATTTTGAAACTTCTAAGTTAAAACTAAACAAAAACCATATTATATGCATACATTTTAAAATCTGGCCACACAATCCTAAAACAAAAGAATTGTCACTTTTAGTATTTTTATTTTGGCAAAGAAAATTTAACATAGAAGCACAATTTGCCGCTTCGACAACTTTTCACTCCGATATTTGTCAGCTGTTCGCTGTCATTTTGGCTCTGAGTTATTTTTGTGACTATGTCCGTCTCCCTCTAACCAGCGTGTTTTCATATGTCGCCAATAATTTGAGTAAAGTATCTTGTTGTCACAATGAAGTATCTCTTTGTCACAATGGAGTTTACATTACTCAAAAAAGAGAGACGTTTCAAATTGTGCTTAATGTTAAATTTTCTTTGGTTTTGGCAGTTCCTTTGTTGAAGTGTGTTCTAAGCTTTAAGGCTGGTACTTAGAACGACGGAAAATTCCTTTCGTCGCAGTATTTCATATAAATAGAAACACTTTCTAACAGCACATGAGCATCAAAGCAAGGCTAAGGTGTTTCTTATTATGTGAAATACTGTGAAGAAAGGAATTTTCTGTCGTTCTGAGTACGGGGCTTTAACGTTAAAAAAAAGTTCATTGAGAAATAGATGAAAAGTAAAATTTCTTCTTATATGCTTAGACATCCATTCTAGTCTCTAGCAATGAGAATTATCTAGAATCTCTCCATAGTGCTCACTAACGCTATAGAAGGTAATATGACTCCTAATTTTTGGTTCATAGCTTTTAGGATTTAAGCTGGGCGTTGATGAGAAGGGAAAGCTGTTTTATACATAGAGAGCACTCTAGATCGCAGAAGTTAGTGCTCCGAAATTAGCAAGTCGGCTCTCTAAAACAAGCAAAACGGAAAATTTTGCCTCTACAGCTGCTACTGCCACGTGAAGTATTGCAGAACGAATTGGGAATGAAACAGAATCGATAATAAACGAGTTGCGAACTTTGGAGCACTAAAAATTGAGCTCGTATAAATTAGTGCAGTTCGATATCTCATCGAAACTTTTAAATTCATCGGCTCAGATTTGTAACAAGCGACGATCCATATTGAAATGGACCACGTCCAAGTTGTGGACAACATTTAAAGCATTTTTAAAACGAAAATTTAAATAAATGTACGTTGCGGGTTCAGACTTCGGCTTAAGGGTACGAAACCCCCGAACCCAAACGGTTCTCAGTTTGATAGATGAATCCCATGCGACATTTTGATACAAAATCGATCCAAATCGTATGGGAATTGGGTCGGTAGTGAACACATATCGCTCATTTACTTCAAGATTGGCACAACTCAAAATAATCGATTATGTGAAAAACACGTTTAAAGTTCTCAATGAATTTAACCCAGAGAAAATAGTTCTTTTAGTTTCGAATTAATCTAGTTAAAATATTAGAAATTAGAAATGCTCATTAAGAAAATTTTGAAAATATATGATGTTTGAATTGAAAGCCGAAGGATCTTTGTTATGATTATCGACTGCAGGACAACTAAGATATGACGCTCTTGCATTAACATGAAAATGAACCTGTTAAATGAAATAGCGACATATTGTCATCTAAAGCCTAGTACTGAGGGCGTTCGAATTTTCCTTTCGTCACAGAAAGTGGTATCGTTATGTAACCATAACTAAAATATGTTTCGATTTGAAAAGTATTACTTGTTGGCCGTTGGAATGAAAAGTAATTACTAAATTACGCACTCTTACAGTTGCTAGATGTGCATAAAGGGAATTTTCCTTAATTCTTTGAACAATTTAGAAATTGTTAAAGAAATTTAATTTGCTTTCTAGTCTTTAATTGATTTATAAAGAATTTTTTTTGTTTAATATGTCCAGATTTGGGCAGTGCAAACGAAAACGAAAAACAAGAAAGTCTGCCTCTCTAATTTTCGACTGTTCCATTTTCGATCGTTTCTCTCTTGTGTGCAATTCTCGCTTGGACCAGTAGGTGCAAAAAGTACCAAGAGAGCAATTTCATTCGGAATTGAGAACACGAAAACGAAACCGAAGCGGAATTGCGTTCGATTTTCATTTCAAAAAGTAGTGAAATTGAGAACATGCCTGATAGGGTACTAGCTTTCACGTTTTAATTTGCGTTTGAAGGCTGTCATATCAACCAAAACAAATTGGCCACTCAACCTCAGCTGGCGCCATCTATGTAACAACAAACGGACTAAGCGTTGCCAAGATAAATTTTTAAATTTTGAATTTTATTTTTGCAGAATATTTCTTAAATTTGAAATCTAATTTAAAAATGCATCATAAAACATATTATATAACACAATAAAAAATTTAAATTAAGCATCAAATTAACTCATAACTAGAAATTGTTAAAACTTTTTGCGAGATGCAACGCTGTTTGAGGAAACGGACCATTGTCTTGGACACAAACCTTCTAACTAGATTTAAACCTTCTTATAAGAAAATTAAACTTTTGAAAGTTCTGTGACACCGACGGATTGTTCAAGCGTTTTGCAAACCAATCGAGGCCAAAATCTCTAGAGATTTCCAGGACACCCCCCATTGACTTTTCTTACAAAAGTTCCAAAATAATAAAACCTTTTTATCAAACACGCCGAACCGTTTTCTTTTACAGTTTTTTTCAGCACTTTGAAAACTACTTCGATTCGATCCGTTTTGCATTACTGATATTTTCACTTATCTGAAATATATTCTTCAAAATGGTTAGAATCACTCAGCTCCAGGTTCGTACCTTTTGAAAATTTGCAGCCTTATTAATTTATGTATTTCGTCTACTGATTTAATTAAAAATGTGTCTTTATTCTAATATATATATTTTTTCTTGTTTAAAACTAGAATCTCTTTTGTTTTGAATTTAATCTGCTAAAGTAAAAGATATTTTGTACTTCAATTCTCACACTGAGACCAAGGCCAATCTACACACATTCTGTCCCCATTCACACTAAGTTCAAACGCTTCCATCAAAACAATGGCCGTGTTCATCAGCATTAATCAAACATCATCCATAAAAAAGTTAATTGGCTTAAGCTAAACGATTTGATTGAATTTTTAAGTAAAAAATAGTATGCGTAAAAGTTATCGTTTTAAATTTAAATGACAGCTTGAATTTTTCTGTTTTTCATTTATCACAAAAATTAGCAAACATGATTGCACATCACATACAACAACCGAACTACATCCATCGATTTTTTTTTTTGTCATCGATTTGTGCTGGTGAACACGGCCATTGTTTTTTGAAAACATTATTAATGGCACAACAAAAGTAAAACGTGATTTTGAATCAAATTTTAAAAAAGTGTCTCTCAGAAGGCTCTAAAACCAGATTCGATCTAACTTGACTATCATGCAAAAGAACACAGCTTTTAATCAGAGTCTGCGGTTGGGGGGCAAACTAGAGAAAACGAAGCTTTGACTGCCAGAAACTGAGCAAGAAATGATTCACTTTTCCGTACGGTTTTAGATTGGCTTTCGATAGATTTACTTGCTGAAGTTTTCGGAAACACTTAAAAGCGTTCTGTTTAACGTTTTGTAAAACAACTGCTTAAGGGAATATCGTTATGATAGGAGCTGTTAGCAGACGCGATCACGTCAGCAAAACAAGCAATGTCTGTGCTACAAGGTTTTCGGTTCCAAAAATAGCGATCCTCCGATACAGCATCTCAGAAATGTAAACAAAATGGTTCTGAAACTGCTCCGCATAGAGTTCCGTGTTGATTTCGGTTTGGGTAATTATTAAAAAACCTCTAACAACCCACACGCAATTGTCGGTGTTCCTGAAACCTCTTTTGGTTGTTTTCAAATGTTACGAATTTTGTGGTGACAATTGGTCTATGTTTTGCTAATAAAGAGATTTGAGTCAAATATAATAATGAGGAACAAATCTTGAATGCTTAACTGATCGAATTGCATTAATATTATTAAAGATTTGATGGGTTTTAAGTAGTAAAAATTAATTTTCAAAAATATTGTCCACCAAAACAATGCAAAAGTCAGAGAGCAGCAGAAAGCAACAATGAGCAAACTTGCCAACTTATTCCAATTATGACAATAGCATTTTCCGAGTTTTAATTTTCCTTTCAAAATTAAAAGTTTGTACGCTTAACTGAAGTATAAATTTAACAAGATTATGTGGATAAATTAGCAGTTTAATAAAATATGATTTAAGTGGTTAATTCAATGAAGTATCGAAAAATTATATCGGCGAGAATTTTAAACTACGAACTGGAAGACAAGTTGTCAGCTGTGAAATTTTTAACTGCACCTTTTACATTTATTTTGATCTTTAAAAATTGTAGTATGATTTTTTGGTGCAAACATAGAACTCCGGAGGAAGAGGCAGTAATGCCATATGGAAAAGCATTCGGATATCGCGGCAGAAAACTGGCTTACTCTTCATCAGAAATTAAAAGTGGATTGCATCATTTCTGAATCTCTTGTTGCGATTATGTCTCCATCGCCAACGGCCTTCTTCCAGCAATATCCAAACAATTAATGAAGCCGCGGGCATTTCTGAATTTATATTTGTGCTCTCCACTCACTTGTAAGCAACAGGGTTGTCAATACAAAATAATTTTTTGCGGGTCAGCGTTCTCTTAAATTTTTTTCCGAAACAATTGAGTACTAATGGCTTAAAAATAATTTATAGTTTGAAACTCAGTGCATACCACAACCATTGCAGTATTTGGCTTAAAAACTACCAAATAAAATTTGAATCCTACATTAATTTAAATTATTTTGAAGCCTACAACCCTGTCGTGGCAGCCCCAACGCAAAAACTAGCAGTCAGCTGTTTTGCATGCAACACCGAAAAATGAAATCTCCGACATTCGTGGAACACCGACATTTGGATTGGTTGTTTTCAAAAACAACTGACCCCAAAATCTCTAGAGATTTCTGGAACACATCTGAATGTGTTCAATGCGTTCTACTAGACAAATCCCGAATACCGTACAGAAACCACGCTATGAATCAATAGAAAATTTTGGGAATTTTGGGACATGCTTTGTGCAATTGTTCCGATTAAACAATGCATCAGATAAAATAAAATAAACGCCTCTACGGACTTGCGAAGAAAGTGATTTAGCTTCCTTCGTTAACGAGGAACATAATAGGGTTGTCAATATTTGATCGGTATATTGAAATTTTTGGAGGACGATAAGGGTTATTTCGATATCGATATTTTTATAAACGATATATCAGAAAAAACATCTAGTCATACAACTTAAAATCGCATTTAAGAACTAATCATATGGATGCAACAATACGCTGCAATATGAACACAGTGTTGGAATATATTGAAGATATCGACATGAACCTAATAGCTTATTTGAGAGCTAATGCGGATGAATTGTTCTTGCTGTCTGAAATTGCATTTCAATACCTAATTGCTCATGGAAGTTCAGTACCATCAGAACGGAAAGCATCCGCAAGCAAACTAGTATATACAGACAACCGCAGCACGGTTTCCTTAAAATCTTTTTCAAACCACTATTGGTAAAGAGCAAAAGATAGAATTTATTTGTCACTTGACATTTTTTTGTAAGCAGAATCTATTAATCTTTAAGGCCTCTACTCGGATAAGATACAAACGTAGTTCGGTACAATACTTCACATGAAAAGAAGCACTTTTGAACAGCTTTGAAATTAGAACTATTCTATTTATACGAAGTATTGTGCCTATCTAAAATTTTATCACTTTTGAGGCCTTTAAGGTTTAAAGAAATAGAAAGTCTCACTATTAATGTACTTGAAAACAGAGGTCGCAAAAATCGGTCCCCCGCTTGCCTTTGTCAGAAAACAACAACTTTCGTGCGACCACATTGAAAAGAGGTACCGAAATAACCTTTAACTACGCTCTCTGCTTCTATTTGGTTGTGAGAGGAGAGAAACATATTTTTTTGATTTTTTTCCTCTTAGGTCTTTTTGGGACCGTTTGGCCTAATTCCCGAATTCAAAAGGTCTTCTTCGTATGTATGCATCGGTGTGTAAGGCTCGGCTAACGATATGAATGTAATCGACGAACTATACGCGCTCTCTCGTTCTCTCTGCTTATGTTAAACTCTGGCGCAACTCTTGAGTCTGCAACCTTTTCAAATAACATTTTGAGAGTTTGGTCTTTGAGAAGCACGCAATTTAAACCCAATTGACTGAGTTGGGCCTGTTATTCGGTTGCTGTCAGACCGATCAGTGCTGTGTGGTCAACCACAGCCACTTAACAGTGAGCGCGATAACAGAACACATTCGGTTGCGGGAAGCTCAGGCCCCTTTTATATTTGGTTTTTCGGTCACTGTGTAGTTTCAGAAAACTAAGTCATTTAAATCTTAAAGTTATCTTATTGAAAAGATTATATATATAAAGGCCACTAGAAATGGTCATTAACAGTTACATGGTGAAGACGTTAATTAAAAACTTTTCAGTTTTTTTAAGCTTTAGAAAATTACGATATCTCGATGTTTTTTGGACGCGATATATCAAATATCGATATTAAAATTGATTTAAGCAATTGAAAACGATCAAATGCAACCGAAACCTTCTCGTTTTTAATTTAACTTCAGTTGCTCGCTGATGGAAGAAGGGCGGCGCAGCCTTGCAAAGTAAACTAAGGGCCACAGCCTATTTACATAGACTACACAAATGTGCTGTTAAGCGTAACATTAACTTATAGCTGCGAACATGCAAAATGTTAAATCTGGCAAGTGTAAACTTTAACTTTTAATCTGAATTTAAAATCCATAAAAAAATCGTGCTACAAAATCTTATCCTAAAAAATAGTTTCGGACCAACTTCAGAAAAAAATTTTAAGTCTCTAAAGATTTTCTATACTGGGGGTTATTGCTGGCTCGAGGTCAATGTTTTTAACGTGCTTCATTATAAAACACGATTTTTGGTTTTCCAATATATTTCGAACCCCTTCGGGATTCGTCTTCAGGGCTGTAACAATATAACACAACAACATACACAATTGGAAGATTTTTAAAATTAAAGATTTTCGTAAAAACATGGCATTTCTAACTAAGCTTGGATGGATTTATATGTGAAGTGACAAGAATAAGTTCGGTCCTTCTGTACAAATTAGATCTAGATAATAAAATTCGTTTAACTTTTGTCATTAAATCTAGTCTGCAATCATAGTTGTGTCTCTCCACAGCTTAGCATAAGTTTTTACGAAAATCTTAAGAGACAAAAAGTTTTGCCAATTAAAATCTCTTTTGGTTTTAAAAAAATGGAACCTTAATTTTCACTGGCTACTGGCTAGAAAGAATTACCGAATCCGGAAGCGCTATCGAAATCGGTACCAATTTTGAATATTTTAAAATAAACCGAAAACCGTGTTATTGCTATAATTGGAGTCAAGTCTGCAAACAGATCCAGCAGCGAAGCGATTAAAACCGATCAGGTCCAGATTTATTTAGTTTTTTAACCAGGAAATCATTTATGAAAGTTTCGTGCTTGAAACATTACTTAATCTGTCTTTTTCTAGAAAATTTCACCGTCAAAATAATTGCAAACTATTAGAAGAGTTCCTCACTTGGTAAAGTTTTGCCAATGATATCAAGATTCGGCACATTTTGTTTTATGATTTTGTAAAGGCAGGAAATGTAGCAACAAAAGTTATGTTGTAAAATAGAAGGTTTTAATCTTCTAATTACTGTTGTCAGCCCGATTTATTTGAAATTAACCGAAAATGGGTGGTGGACCATAATTTAACCAAAACCGTGGGTTCGATGATTTTAAAAACTGGTTCGCGAGCCGAATCTTAGGCTTAAGTATGGATTCGAACTCCCGGACCAACCCTTGTTCAAAATTTTAGGGTTTTGCAGCCATGATTGGAGTCGTAATAACCGGAACCAAGCCGAAACGGTTTATACTTAAATTATTTTTGTCGTTATGTAAATATTGAATAACTTTGACATTTATCAACTGATTGACCTAAGTAGACATGTCATCTTTTATGTCGTTATGTAAATATTGAATAACTTAGACATTTAGCGACTGATTGACCTAAGTAGTCACTGAAAGAAAAGCGCCGAAAAAGGGACGGTCTACATTGAAAATACTCGTTCTGTTGTATTAAAAAGCAGTGGAATCACTGTGCGGCCCATTTTGAAGAATGCATATCAGAGATCTGCACTGCAATTATAAGTGTACTGCATGCATACTCTCAATTACTGCAAAAAATGTATGCAGTCTTTACTTCACTCTTATCATATTTGCGTTTCTCGTGTGGAGTGCAAATGATACCCGGCTCCATTCGTGTGGCTCATTTTTTATACTCGTGCTAGGAGAGAGCAGGTGTTATTGGAATCACCACAACATTTTTAGCAACGCTCTTTGTATTTGTCGCTCTCTCTTTTCGAAGAAGCTAGTGTGTCAGCTGTGTGTGTACGACTGCCAATCGCAGATGATATCAACACGCGGTTCCATTCAAAGCAGAAACCACAAATTTGACAGACGATCAGACACAAGACACTCAGTCATAAAAAATACGAATACGACAACGAGTGTGTATTTGACTGGACTGCAAAATTTTGAGTTTCAGTCACACCGCATACGCTTTTACAGCGGGTGTACTTGTAGTCAAAAAAAACAGTCACTCTTCCGTATAAAGAATATTTCTGGCAGATCGTCCACGTCGTTCAAATGGTTAACACTGAACCTGATTTTTGGGAACAAATTTTGATGACCGACTAGGTCCAAGCAGGCAAATGTTCCAATGGGAAACACCGTCTCAGACAGTCACTTTTTGGTCATGCAATGGATTTCCTGTGGATTCTCCGTACGCCATATGTGTCAATTTTGCTTGTTAACAAGAAGGAGCGCCATGCCTTACTGAAAATCTTACAATGCAGTCAAAAAATTTCCACTCAGATCTCAAGAGTCGACCCCTTCAGACTTCTGTTTGTGGGATAATTTGAAAAGCAAAGAGTAGGCCAGCAAACCTCAGACTATCCATGCCGAAAACATCGCTATACCGCCCGAGATGCTCAAAAAAATGATGGAAATTGCAGAAGAAAGGCACTCGTATTTAAAAAATAGTCCCAATAAATTGTAAAATACTAAGTGCAGATTTCACAACTTCTAAAAAGCACTAACTGTCTCATAAACTAACAAATAACAAAGTAAAATCTACGTTTATCTGACACACAGCAGATTTCTTGGAGATGAGAAATCGGGCCTAATTAAATAAAAACATAATTTTTTTGTTAAAGTTATTTAATATTAACATACCGACATAAAATCTATGAACCGTATTGGAACCGAAAACAGAAATCTATTGAAAACCGAATTAAATCCTTAAACCGAAATTTGTGATGGGTCTGACGCTTCATGGGTACACATGGTTCTCATATTTTCTATCAATATAATCGTAACAATTTAGGTTCCGTGCCCATCTCTACAGTTTTTTTCTCTCTCAAAAACTGTCTCTGTCTGTTTGAAAGACAGGTGGGAAAGTAAGAGCAGTACAGCGAACTTTCTGTTTAGGCACCGAACCATCTACCTACAAAAGTCGTGTGACAGAAATCGCCAGCAAGTATAAAGATTCTACGTTCCAAACACCTTGAGCGCCTAGATCTGACCATCTCGGAGACCTCTTTGTTCTCGTCTCGGACAGACAGATGGATAGGGGTAGATCGACTCTGATCAAGCTTAGGATCGGAAATTCAATACTCACATATCGAAATACGTGAAATGGTTACTTTTGCCTTTCGACGAACTTGGTATTTCCGTTTCATTTTACGTGAAACGGGTATAAAAAATCGAAATAGGTTTGTTACCTCACATCTAAAGTTCACAAATTAGAAATCGAAATTCTTTGCGAAAAGCCGAGTTTTCTATATAGTGTGAATGGGGGAGCGGTCTGAGCCGAACACCTTGAACATCATCTATGCATGCACTACATCATGGTAAGGAGAGGAGGGGGTTGTAGGGAGCTTAAATAAATAAATAACGAATCCGGCAATATGATTAACACTAAAGCACTCGCCGCTGTTGCTGCTGCTGTTGCTTCTGCTGCTGTTCTTGGCTGCTGCAGTTACTTCCCGAGTTACTGCTGGACGTGGTACTGGTGGTTGTTATCACTGAGACGGGTTGTGGTTTCACTGGAACTGGTACTGGAATTGGTGTGGCCGACGCCTCATACTCGCTCTGTATATTAACCAAAATCTGTTTCTGCTTCTGATGCTCCAGCATGATGGCATCCATTTGCTGTTCCAGCTTGGGCAGCAGTGCGTTGCGTTGCTGCTGCTGCTGTTGGTAAAGCGTCTGCACCTCTTCGTCCAGTGTGGAGAGCTTGGTGTCCAGCCGGCGTAGAGTGCTGGTCAAGGCGGCACGCAATTGAGTGGGCGCTGATGTGGTTTTCTGCAATACACTTGGACGCGCGGGCGGAGAGAGCAGGGGAGGCGTTGGAGGAGTCGTTGGCGCATCCGCCACCGGACTGGGAGAGCTCTCCTGCTGATGATACTGCAAATTTCGTGCTGCCGTCACATTGACCACGTTCACCGACTTGCTAATGGAGTGCTTGACCGTGGAGGGAGCTGGCGGCACCAGGGCCAATTGCGGTGACGGCGACATCTCCTCCATGGTCAGGGAAGTCGCTGTCGATGCGGGTGAGCAGTAGCCATCGTCTAGCGTATCCATTGGCTCCTGTGTGGGCTCTGTCGTTTCACTATTCTCCGCGGCACTTTTCTGCAGATTCTCAATAAGATATAACACAATCCGCTCCAACTGCTGGGGAGCTCTCGATGCAGGCAAATCTGGGCTTGTATGTGTGGGTATGTCCGCCTTGATGATGGTGGAGAATTTATTCTTCATTTCCTGCACTTTAAGCTTGCCCGCCTCCTCGTCTAGCAGCGTGTTGACGCACAAAAAGGAGTGCACCTTGTTGGTGCTCTTATCAATCTCTAGAAAGCCCTTGGTTTGCAGGTAAATGAAGCGTCCATTGCGTGAAAGTAGGCGATAGCAACTCTCGCCATAATCGCTGCTGCAGTCGTACATTTGCCTCAGGGCCACAATCACCCAGCGGACGTCGTCCAAATGCATAAAGCAAAACGGGCTCAGGTTGCGCACCTGCAGGAAGGGAGAGATTAGAGTGATTAGAGTGGGGTGTTAAAAAATCAAGTTCACTTGTTCAATTTTGGTAAACAGGGAGACCATAAATAGTACGGATCTACCGATTCGTTGAACTCTTCGATCGGGTCCCTCAGACAGTTCGGCAATTTAATGAGCTATGCTATGAGAGCTATGCGATTAAGGAAATGCTCTGTTAAGAATTCCAGGCATCGCCAGATTGTCAAAAACCATCAATTAATGGCTATTAGTGCTTCGATTTTGTGTGATTTCATTCATTAACATTATCTAAAGGGTGATCTTTGTGCTATTTGGTTAACATGGGTAATATGTGGCAACGCCAAAAATGATCAGTAAGGTTTGCCATTTCACCATAAATAGACTAACAAACGAACAGTGCTAGCAAATCATAGAATTTTATTATCAAAATTCGTGCTCTGTGAGAAATGTGCTTTTTATCGAATAATTGTCTTCAGTAACGAAGCTCATTTTTTGGCTTAATGTTTACGTCAACAAACAGAATTGCAGAATTTGATCTGAAGAGCACCCAGAGGCAGTACAAGAGCTGCCAATGCACCCTGAAAAATGCGCTGTTTGCTGCGGATTGTGGGCCGGCGGCATCATTATACCGTTTTTTTTCAACAATAATAAAAATCGCAGCGTTACAGTCAACGGAGCAAAGTACCGTGCGATGATTACCGTCTTTTCATACCCTTGCAGAGGGTATATTAAAATTGTTCAGATGTTTGTAGCGCATAGAAGGAAGCATCTCCGACCACATAAAGTGTATAATAATAAATGAGATGAATTCAAAATTAGATGAAAAAACGAAAATAAGCCGCATAAAGTCATAATGGCACGTTTTTTGAATTGCACCTTTTTCAGCTTATCAGCAGAAATCATGAAGATTTACCGTTCTTATCATATTCGTGTTGTTCGTAGAGCAATTTAAAACGTGTTTATTGCAAATAAAAGCAGATTTTGTCAATTGCTATCATATTTAAAA
Organism: Lordiphosa magnipectinata; assembly: GCA_037044535.1. Classification (NCBI taxonomy): domain Eukaryota; kingdom Metazoa; phylum Arthropoda; class Insecta; order Diptera; family Drosophilidae; genus Lordiphosa; species Lordiphosa magnipectinata. Next base: position 128,880 of record JBAMBO010001176.1, read on the forward strand.
TAAATTGTTGATATTTTGCATCAAAATGAGAAAAATATCTACAGAAATTGAAAATAGCGTTGTGTGCCTGACCGAGAAGGGCTGTTCTTCACGTACCATTAGCCAATCGGCGGTGATCGCAGCTCAAAAGAGACGAAATGTGGCTCCCAAACCGCCAGTCAAAGGTCGCAAAAAATTATTAACCGACTCAGATGCTCGACTAATGATGTCCGAAATGAGAAGAAACAAGCTGATAACATCAAAGGGTGCTTCTCTGGCAATTAACAAAAATGTTAGCGAATGGACTGCTAGAAGAACGCTCCAAGACATCGGATATGCTTCAACTGTTAAAAAAAAGAAACCTGCATTGTTCGATAAGATTGTTAAAGCGCGTTTGAAATTTGCAAGGGAGCACAAAAATTGGACCATTGATGATTGGAAATGAGTTATCTGGTCTGATGAGTCCAAATTTAACCGTTTTCAGTCAGATGGAAAGCAATACTGCTGGCGTAGACACTTGAAACGCTTTCAAAGACACCATGTGAAGCAAACTGTCAAACATGGCGGCGGAATCATAATGGTTGGGGGATGCTTTACATGGTGGAGCTTTACGAAGCAGCCCCAAAAAACATGCGAAACCTTTGGGATCGTGTAAAAGCGGAATGGAATCGAATTCCAAAAGATGCCATTGAAAATTTGGTAGAGAGCATGCCAAACCGCGTCAATCAAGTTATTTCTAATAAGGGTCTCAAAATATTGCAATTCGTTGAGTTATTTAATTTTCTTAAAACGTGCAAAAATGCAATCTTTTAAACTCTTTGAATTCATGTCATTTATTATTCTTGTTTTACTCATAATTATTACGAATAAAATAATTAAAATCAAATAAAATTTATTTTTAATTTTCTTGAATGGTTTTTTTTATGGATGACATAAGTCAGTGTCGTAAATATGCACTCAATTTGGCTCGCCACTGTATATATTCTTGATCAGCATGACGGGCTAAGTTGATTTAGCAATGTCCTCTGACAGTTTTAAAGCAATCTTAACCAAAAATCGGACAACTATATAGTATAGCTGCAATACAAATGATAGGTCTGAAAAATTAGTAAGAAAAACTTTTTGTTTTCAATTCTATCACTCCCAAACTTTTTATTGATCAATATTTATATGCTTCACACAATTCTGCCAAATTTATTTCAAATCGGATGACAATAGCATATAGCTGCCATAGGAACGATCGGTTGAAAAAGATGTTCTTGTGTGAAAAACTTTTTGTTTTCATTGGTTCCGTCTTTATACTTTCCAGGTTTGAATATTATCGGTTTCCACACAATTTTGGGGAGTTTGATGAAAATCGAATGCTGCCATATAACAAACTGTCAAGAAAATGGTCAAAGTAGTGACCCCATCTATTGCTGAGTTTGGAAAATAACTCAGCTGATATTGTTCGAATCTAAATAAAATTTTTGAATGAAACTCATTTAAAACCTTTATTTATATAAACCAGAGCTTCCAAAAACTGGTCCCTTTTAACAGGCTGTCAGAAAAAAACCAGTCACCCTCCGACACGATCAAAAAAGGAAATTCAATGACATTTCACCTTTCTCTTTTTTCAAAGTGCTCTTTGCTCAATCAACGAGAATTATTTTTCGCCTACTTAGTAAATGTGTTTCCCTGAGACACTGTGCTGCACAGTGGTCGATTGTGCCAATCTGGCAGGCAATATCACTAGTTTACAGCCAAAAAGACCCATTACTACTGAAACTATTTTGGTGATCTCAAAAATCGATTTCAAACATTTTTTCATGGCAACGTTTTTTAAATATGAATTTTTTCAATTTTTGGGGTAGATGCACTTACATTTTATGCCATATCTCAATTCATAATGGTCAGATGGAGGCAAGCAAAATATGAATCGAATGGTAACTGAATGGCACAAAACACTATTTTCAAATCGGTTAAGTAGTTTGAGTACAATAATAAAAAATATTTCAAAAAAATCGATATTTTGCTCGAAAACGCAATAAATTTCGTTTCCAAACGCCTAGGAAAAATATTTAAACATTCAAAAAAACTATTTTTATTTTTTCAACTTAAGAACCGCACTTATTCGAAGAAAGAAAGATATCGATGAACAAAATCTATAAATAAATACAGGAGCTGTGAGCAATTGAGTGCTGAAAAAGTGGTGTTTTTGAGATTTTTTTTAATAATAAATTTTCATTGCTTTTGTTCTGTTCTGGATTTTTTTTTTCTGATCTGGCTATTTGCCCACTTCTAATATTGACCAAAAGATGAAGAAAATAGAAATAAAAAAATGTTTAACACTTAAAATACTCAAATTTGACAGTTAGTTCCTTCACTTAAATTGATCCAGCTGCAATATTTATTCATAGATTTTCTTCATCAATACCTTATTATCTTTATAGAAGTGCGATTCTTAAGTCATATATACTTTTCCTAGGCGATTAAAAATGCAATTTTTTGCATTTTCGAGCAATATATCGATTTTATTGAAATATTATTGGTCATTGTATTCAAACTTCTAAGCCGATGTGAAAACAATGTTCTACATTATTATTGACAATTTAATGACCTTTCGATTCATATCTTGCTTGACACCATCTGACGATTGTGAATTGAGATACGGCATAAAATGTAAGTGCACCTACCGAAAAAATGAAAAAAATTCATATTTAAAAAACGTTAAAATGAAAAAATTTTGGAAATCGATTTTTGAGATCACCAATCCAAACTACACTTAAAAATAGTTTCAATAGAAATGGGTTATTTAATTTTTTTTGTAAACTAGTGTAATTAATAACATACAAAATATTTAAGTATTATTTTTGGAATTATTTTTATAAATTTGTAATTAAACAAAAAAATATTTTTTAATTTTAAATTTTAATGTTAATTTTAATGCGGTGTTGCGCGTGTCTTGTTTTAAGGTCGCTAAAACAGTCACATTCAGCGGTGTCACAAATCTCTTACGGTTGGTTTCAAATCTCTCGTGTTTTGTTAGCAGATTTAGCAAAATTCACCACCCAAACAATTTTGACAAGTAAAATTAGTTTTGGAAATGTAAACAACATTATTTTTCTGGATATGTTGCATCAAATTAATAAATTATTTAATTAGTTTAAACATTGAAATTTGCGTTTAAATTATTATTCGCAAAACCAACCAAAGTCTTTCATATTAGTCAAAAGCAACCACCTCACGTGGCGCCATCTACAGGTTGCGTCGTCCTCTATTTGACAGCCTGCTGACTAAGGGCTGGCAAGTTATACATTATGAGTGGCGCGAACACATTTTTAAATTTTGCATTTTATTTTTGGAGAATATGAAAATTCAAAAATGCATCATAAAACATATGACATAATCAATAAATATCAAACCAACCGAAGATGAAATCCCTAGAGATTTCTGTGACACCGCTGATTGTGTTTTAATGTTAATGTCAAATAATTATTAAAAAAAAAATTTTTTTTTTATGTTAAATAATTCAAAATTCTTTCATAAACTATTCAAATTGATATAAATATAAGTAGAAATCCAATTTTAGTAAAAAAAATTAATGTTATTCACCTTTCGAGTTGCTCAAATCGAAAATACTTTCCAGAAGTTATATGGCCCCTTTATCGAGTTAAATGTAATTTTTAGAGCACTATGAAGTACGTTTTGATATTGACGATATAAGAAGGTATGACGACAGTAATAGAGCGTGCGTAATATTTTCTATCGTATTCCCGGGCTAATTTTTTCGGTTGTGGTTCATCCAAGAGAAGGGTGTGCTTCTTACGACTGTCATTTTACCTATAAAATGTAATAAACTAATAAAGTGCAGAATGTTGCAGTTCATATTGACTCTTGACGATTCGCAATGGACCATTTTCACAAACACATAAAGATTTAAGAGCAATACGGGCCAGTATCAAAAGTTCTACTCCACCAAAGTCGCGGATATGTATGAATATACTCTAAAAGAAATGTTAAATTCGACATCGATTGACCACTAATACATATAAGAACAAGACAAACAAAATTGGCATTTATTGCCTGCCAGATTGGCAGAATCGACCACTGTGTGCTGGGCAGAATCTATCGAAAGTGTCTTTTACACTTTGTGTGCCTCAGTAAACTGTAATTGTGCATGCGTACTTGTGTATTTAGAAGGCAAATCGAAACGATGCAGTAGTTAGTTCATTGAAATGCAAAGGTCGTTAATAATAATTCGTCAAATACATAAAAACGTGAATTATTTTTTTCAAATTTGACAATACTTAAAAACAAGCGCTATGCGGCGTACTATATGTGGAACAAAACTGTCTGGTCACCATATATCAAATTTGAGGCGGAATTTCAAGGCTAAACGTCGGGAAGCATTCGAAATTTTTAATGAAGTCAACGAAAACACCGTTGTTCAAAAAAGGGAAATAAAAGGAAAATGGCCTATGAGGCAAATGAATAGGCAATAATTGCGTCTGTCACGTCATTTTTACTTTAGACAGCAAAGGGTTTCACAAAACTTTAAACCCAATATATAATGGCCTGCAAATGTCCTATAACTGCGCGAAATACATATTATGGATCACGTCTGAATGAAAGAGCTGTCCATAAAAGAATACATAGACTTCTGTAAAAAGAAACTATACACATGATGACGACGTATTTCCAATTTTTAGTCAGGACCATTTAAAGCTTTGTAAAAGCCTACATTTAATTTATCGAGTAATAACAAATAAAATCATTTAAAATAAGCTAAAATAAAAACCACTCCATTACTACATCATTACCCACTCATATAGGCTGTAATGCACGTGCATTACCAACCCATATACTTCTCTATCAGTAATACATTGCCTCGTATATCACGTGCATTACCCATATTGAATCGTATTACAAGTGCTTTACGTCAGACTGCGAACATTCTGCATTCAGGGAATCAAACCGGAACCAGAACCGTAACCGTATACCGAAAAGAACCTATTAAAAGTCAGAACCAGAACCGGAACTGGAACCCATATTTTTAATTTTTTGTATACCGGTATTCGAGAACCGTTATTCTTGGTACCGAAAAGAACGAAAAGAACCTTAACATTGTACCGATACAGTTTCGGTTCTGAGCGTAACAACTAGACTGCACAGCGAGCACTTGATTTTGAGAAAGTTATACTGGCATTTTATCGGATCCACATTATAATACCACAAAATTACCTGGGTAACTATTTTGGCGGATATTTATTTAAGAATTTTATCCATGTCTGTTCAAGTCCAACTAAGTGTGAAAATTAGCTCTGACACTTTATCTGAAAGTGGAAACGAAGTCGAGTCATATTTCTCGCACTAGCAGCAGCAGTATTAGTAGTAGTACCTCAAACCAATCGATTTTGTATTCTCTATGGAAAATACATCTTTTGGTTTATATTCTATCCAATTCGAAAATATAACGTCTGAACAGTAAGCCGAAGGATCTGTAACGATATCGTCTGTAGGACAACTCAGATATGTCACTCGTGTTGGATCATGAAAATGAACCTGTAAAATTAAATAACATATTTTAAGAGAAAAAATTATATCAATATGAAAATAGTACACCATATAGAACACAATATGGCGAATATTTCTGCATCATTAACTCAAAAGTCGTAACAGTCTTAAAGTAACTGAACGATATGTATTTATATGAAAAGAATTGGGACAACACAAATAGTTCAATATCTTCACAAATCAGTTTAGTGGCATTAAACAAGGTTTTTTGAGCTTAAATCGATAGCAAAGATAAAAGTCGACAAAGTTTTCGGAATTGTAGGAGCTATCAAAAGATCTTCCTGCTGTTCCAACTACCAAAGTGAGCGTAAGCTCCGCTGGAAATTCGGATGGACGCTAAAACAATAGCCCATACAAAACAAAATAATTTTAATCATGTAATAAATTCAAACTAGAAAATATTTTATGAAAACAAGCTACGAATGCAATTGAAAATTTATGTAAATCGAATACATCCGTATCTGTGTGTGTCTAGATTGCATATCCACATACCGGTACGTACCGGTATACCGAATTAAAAATCAAGGTACCAATACGGAACCGAATACCGAAATAATGTTAGAACCAAAACATAACCTTTTACCGAAACATAAGTTTCGGTACGTACCAGAACCGGAACCGAAAAACGATTCGGTTTGATTCCCTGTCTGCATTACAATTTTAAAAAAATATACGCATTGGTAATGGGAATCCGATGGCAGTTCGGCTCTGGCATACTTGTTTCATTACTAGTAACGCAGGCTGTGCGCGCCCCGTTTACAAAGCGGCCATGCTTACGGCAAAGTAAAGCAGATTGTATGGGATTATTTCCTTCATACTAATGGTAAAGTAACGTAGGAGTAATTCATTATGTAATGCCAATTTGCGCCGCTGGTAGTGTTCTGTTGGGAGAGTGAGCGAGTGTATTAAATTAGTCCCTGTAATTTCGGTGACCAGACAGCATAGAAAAAATTGGTTGACCACATTTTGAGAGCTCTGGTATAAACTATACAAGCTGCAAGGGTATATAAAATTCGGAAGACACGAAGTTAGCTTGTCTATACTTTTTTGCCAAAAATGGAATAATTGCACTTTGTTGACATGAGGTTTCAACAACACGGTGCCACATGGCACGCGAAACCATGGACCAATTAAGAGGCGAGTTTGGTTAATAATTATTCTTACGTTTTGGACTATGATCATTTGTGGGGCTACGTGAAGTCTCTCGTGTACAGGGACAAGCCAGTCACAATTGCAGCCCTGGAAGAGGACAATATTTACATGAAATAATCTTTAAAAGTACAATCATAATTCGAAAAGCATATGCGATTACCAATTAATTTCTGCACGTAAATTCTTCATAATTTGCGACCCATCGATGACATTTTTATACCCTTGCAAATGGTATTATAATTTTGCCCAGAAGAAATATTCATTTTCGACCCCATAAATTATATATATTCTTGATCAGGGCGACGAGCTGAGTCGATTGAGCTTTGTCCGTCAGTCTGTCTGTCCGTCTGTCTGTCTGCTTTTACGCAAACTAGTCGCTCAGTTTTAAAGCTGAAATTTTACACACTCTTCTTTTTACTGCACGCTGCTAATATGTCGGAACCGACAGAAGCAGATAACTAAATTTATCTCATAGCTGGCACTAAGAACCATCGCTCGAAAAATGGGTCCTTTGTTTTCAATGTTGGCGTCCTTAAACTAGGCCATTTTTAATATTAAATGCTTCTAAACAAATTAACAAAAGTTAGTCGAAATCGGATGACTATATCTAATGGCTGTCATAGGACCGACCGGTCGAAAGATGGGTCTGAGTGAGAAAACTTTTTTGTTTTCAATGTTAGCGTCCCTAAACTTGCTGATTACTAATTTTATATGCTCTCATACAGATTCGTGGAGACCTATACTAAACATTTACCGGTTAGCATGGTTCAATTGATGTAATAGAAAACAAAATAATCGTGGGAACGGCAAGGGTATCTACACTTCGATGGAGCCCAAGTTGGCTTGGCTCTATTTTTAAATTTTTGTTTTGGCTACGCGATTACGAAACTATCGATCAATCATGTTTCATACTTCTCCCAGGCTTAGGGAAACTACTTTGATATATATACCTCATCCTTCATGTAGCCGGCCACAATGCCAATGCGCTGATCACAGTCAATGATGCTGCCATCGATGCGATGCCTCGTCCGATACTCCAACTGGTAGGATTCCGGCTGGCGATAGAGCAGGCTGGGCGGCGATGTTGGTGGTGCCGCGTACACCATTTCGCTCGTTTCCGTTTCCTCACGCATAATCCTGGCCATGGCCACAAGGACAATGTCATTGCCGCTAATGCCGTGTAGGGCGGCCTGAGCAATGGGATCGTGCTGGGGTAGGCACGCCGCTGTGGGCGTAGCCGATGAAGCGGCTGCTGCTGCGGCTGCTGCTGCCAACATATTATTATTACGTGAGCGTCGTATGAGCTGGGACACAATGGGATAGTTGGCAGAGGCACCGCCCGTCAGAGAGGAGTCACTGCGTCGAAAGCAGCCATCGATCTTGACCACCTCGTAGTGTCGGGTGGCTTCCGCCCGGGTGGATGCCCGAGCCAGGCGTACGGTAAAACAGCGCCGATCAGAACGGAGACGCTCATCAATGGCCGCCAGGTGGGCTATGGTGCGGGGGCTGGGTGGAGAGGATGGCTCCGATTCGACCTGCTCATCGTCCATTTCCTCCTCCTCCTCCTCTTCCGCATCGCTACCTGATGCCGACGTCGACGACGTTGTCTGTTGTTGTTGTTGCTGCTGCTGATGCTGATAGAACAAGGTCTCAATATCACGTGGTATGAGCTTCCGCCTAAGAAGCGCCTGATCCTCGGGATGTGTAATCTGCAACAGATTCTGCCCATACAAATCGGACTGACAGTGACCCAGCAGCTGTTCCACACTGGACGAGACCAGCACGATTTGTCCATTGCAGGTGAGGGTCAAGAAGAAACTGTCGAGCAACTGCATTAGGGTGTCGGTGAGCAAGGGGCTTGTCTCACTGGCGCTGCTGCCGCCACCGCCGCCCTTAAGGCACATTACTTTTCGTCTCCGGCGCGAAGCGGACTTGCCAAAGACATATTGCAGACGCAGTCCGTGCGTGGCAAAACGCAGCACTGCAGTCTTATCCAGGCGGCGTGTTGATTCAGCGGCATGTGGCACCATGGTGGCCAGCTCTTGGATGCTGGCATTCAGTTTGTCCCGCCGCTGTTTCTCGGCCAAATTGCGAGCTTCGCGTCCATTGGCTGCCTCGGCAGCGGCAGCTGTTGTTGTTGTTGTCATAACTGCGACGTCAACGTCAACAGAGGCCGATGCAGAGGCAGAGGCTGTCTCTGCTGCTGCCATTTTATGTAAAACGGTATTTTTTTGCGCTTGTTTTGATTTGGCTATTTGGCTATTTTCTTATGGATTTTTCCTTCTCCATAACAGAGAGTTTTCTTTTCTAGCTCTCGCTCGCGTTCCCGCG
>JBAMBO010001177.1:0-65818 GCA_037044535.1 Lordiphosa magnipectinata
TCGAATGCTGCCATATAACAAACTGTCAAGAAAATGGTTAAAGTAGTGACCCCTACAACTATTCTGATTTGCAAAATGAGAGCCCGATATTGTTCGAATCTAAATAAAATTTTTGAATGAAACTCATTTAAAACCTTTATTTATATAAACCAGAGCTTCCAAAAACTGGTCCCTTTTAACAGGCTGTCAGAAAAAAACCAGTCACCCTCCGACACGATCAAAAAAGGAAATTCAATGACATTTCACCTTTCTCTTTTTTCAAAGTGCTCTTTGCTCAATCAACGAGAATTATTTTTCGCCTACTTAGTAAATGTGTTTCCCTGAGACACTGTGCTGCACAGTGGTCGATAAAAAAAAAAAAAAAGGCAATATCACTAGTTTACAGCCAAAAAGACCCATTACTACTGAAACTATTTTGGTGATCTCAAAAATCGATTTCAAACATTTTTTCATGGCAACGTTTTTTAAATATGAATTTTTTCAATTTTTGGGGTAGATGCACTTACATTTTATGCCATATCTCAATTCATAATGGTCAGATGGAGGCAAGCAAAATATGAATCGAATGGTAACTGAATGGCACAAAACACTATTTTCAAATCGGTTAAGTAGTTTGAGTACAATAATAAAAAATATTTCAAAAAAATCGATATTTTGCTCGAAAACGCAATAAATTTCGTTTCCAAACGCCTAGGAAAAATATTTAAACATTCAAAAAAACTATTTTTATTTTTTCAACTTAAGAACCGCACTTATTCGAAGAAAGAAAGATATCGATGAACAAAATCTATAAATAAATACAGGAGCTGTGAGCAATTGAGTGCTGAAAAAGTGGTGTTTTTGAGATTTTTTTTAATAATAAATTTTCATTGCTTTTGTTCTGTTCTGGATTTTTTTTTTCTGATCTGGCTATTTGCCCACTTCTAATATTGACCAAAAGATGAAGAAAATAGAAATAAAAAAATGTTTAACACTTAAAATACTCAAATTTGACAGTTAGTTCCTTCACTTAAATTGATCCAGCTGCAATATTTATTCATAGATTTTCTTCATCAATACCTTATTATCTTTATAGAAGTGCGATTCTTAAGTCATATATACTTTTCCTAGGCGATTAAAAATGCAATTTTTTGCATTTTCGAGCAATATATCGATTTTATTGAAATATTATTGGTCATTGTATTCAAACTTCTAAGCCGATGTGAAAACAATGTTCTACATTATTATTGACAATTTAATGACCTTTCGATTCATATCTTGCTTGACACCATCTGACGATTGTGAATTGAGATACGGCATAAAATGTAAGTGCACCTACCGAAAAAATGAAAAAAATTCATATTTAAAAAACGTTAAAATGAAAAAATTTTGGAAATCGATTTTTGAGATCACCAATCCAAACTACACTTAAAAATAGTTTCAATAGAAATGGGTTATTTAATTTTTTTTGTAAACTAGTGTAATTAATAACATACAAAATATTTAAGTATTATTTTTGGAATTATTTTTATAAATTTGTAATTAAACAAAAAAATATTTTTTAATTTTAAATTTTAATGTTAATTTTAATGCGGTGTTGCGCGTGTCTTGTTTTAAGGTCGCTAAAACAGTCACATTCAGCGGTGTCACAAATCTCTTACGGTTGGTTTCAAATCTCTCGTGTTTTGTTAGCAGATTTAGCAAAATTCACCACCCAAACAATTTTGACAAGTAAAATTAGTTTTGGAAATGTAAACAACATTATTTTTCTGGATATGTTGCATCAAATTAATAAATTATTTAATTAGTTTAAACATTGAAATTTGCGTTTAAATTATTATTCGCAAAACCAACCAAAGTCTTTCATATTAGTCAAAAGCAACCACCTCACGTGGCGCCATCTACAGGTTGCGTCGTCCTCTATTTGACAGCCTGCTGACTAAGGGCTGGCAAGTTATACATTATGAGTGGCGCGAACACATTTTTAAATTTTGCATTTTATTTTTGGAGAATATGAAAATTCAAAAATGCATCATAAAACATATGACATAATCAATAAATATCAAACCAACCGAAGATGAAATCCCTAGAGATTTCTGTGACACCGCTGATTGTGTTTTAATGTTAATGTCAAATAATTATTAAAAAAAAAATTTTTTTTTTATGTTAAATAATTCAAAATTCTTTCATAAACTATTCAAATTGATATAAATATAAGTAGAAATCCAATTTTAGTAAAAAAAATTAATGTTATTCACCTTTCGAGTTGCTCAAATCGAAAATACTTTCCAGAAGTTATATGGCCCCTTTATCGAGTTAAATGTAATTTTTAGAGCACTATGAAGTACGTTTTGATATTGACGATATAAGAAGGTATGACGACAGTAATAGAGCGTGCGTAATATTTTCTATCGTATTCCCGGGCTAATTTTTTCGGTTGTGGTTCATCCAAGAGAAGGGTGTGCTTCTTACGACTGTCATTTTACCTATAAAATGTAATAAACTAATAAAGTGCAGAATGTTGCAGTTCATATTGACTCTTGACGATTCGCAATGGACCATTTTCACAAACACATAAAGATTTAAGAGCAATACGGGCCAGTATCAAAAGTTCTACTCCACCAAAGTCGCGGATATGTATGAATATACTCTAAAAGAAATGTTAAATTCGACATCGATTGACCACTAATACATATAAGAACAAGACAAACAAAATTGGCATTTATTGCCTGCCAGATTGGCAGAATCGACCACTGTGTGCTGGGCAGAATCTATCGAAAGTGTCTTTTACACTTTGTGTGCCTCAGTAAACTGTAATTGTGCATGCGTACTTGTGTATTTAGAAGGCAAATCGAAACGATGCAGTAGTTAGTTCATTGAAATGCAAAGGTCGTTAATAATAATTCGTCAAATACATAAAAACGTGAATTATTTTTTTCAAATTTGACAATACTTAAAAACAAGCGCTATGCGGCGTACTATATGTGGAACAAAACTGTCTGGTCACCATATATCAAATTTGAGGCGGAATTTCAAGGCTAAACGTCGGGAAGCATTCGAAATTTTTAATGAAGTCAACGAAAACACCGTTGTTCAAAAAAGGGAAATAAAAGGAAAATGGCCTATGAGGCAAATGAATAGGCAATAATTGCGTCTGTCACGTCATTTTTACTTTAGACAGCAAAGGGTTTCACAAAACTTTAAACCCAATATATAATGGCCTGCAAATGTCCTATAACTGCGCGAAATACATATTATGGATCACGTCTGAATGAAAGAGCTGTCCATAAAAGAATACATAGACTTCTGTAAAAAGAAACTATACACATGATGACGACGTATTTCCAATTTTTAGTCAGGACCATTTAAAGCTTTGTAAAAGCCTACATTTAATTTATCGAGTAATAACAAATAAAATCATTTAAAATAAGCTAAAATAAAAACCACTCCATTACTACATCATTACCCACTCATATAGGCTGTAATGCACGTGCATTACCAACCCATATACTTCTCTATCAGTAATACATTGCCTCGTATATCACGTGCATTACCCATATTGAATCGTATTACAAGTGCTTTACGTCAGACTGCGAACATTCTGCATTCAGGGAATCAAACCGGAACCAGAACCGTAACCGTATACCGAAAAGAACCTATTAAAAGTCAGAACCAGAACCGGAACTGGAACCCATATTTTTAATTTTTTGTATACCGGTATTCGAGAACCGTTATTCTTGGTACCGAAAAGAACGAAAAGAACCTTAACATTGTACCGATACAGTTTCGGTTCTGAGCGTAACAACTAGACTGCACAGCGAGCACTTGATTTTGAGAAAGTTATACTGGCATTTTATCGGATCCACATTATAATACCACAAAATTACCTGGGTAACTATTTTGGCGGATATTTATTTAAGAATTTTATCCATGTCTGTTCAAGTCCAACTAAGTGTGAAAATTAGCTCTGACACTTTATCTGAAAGTGGAAACGAAGTCGAGTCATATTTCTCGCACTAGCAGCAGCAGTATTAGTAGTAGTACCTCAAACCAATCGATTTTGTATTCTCTATGGAAAATACATCTTTTGGTTTATATTCTATCCAATTCGAAAATATAACGTCTGAACAGTAAGCCGAAGGATCTGTAACGATATCGTCTGTAGGACAACTCAGATATGTCACTCGTGTTGGATCATGAAAATGAACCTGTAAAATTAAATAACATATTTTAAGAGAAAAAATTATATCAATATGAAAATAGTACACCATATAGAACACAATATGGCGAATATTTCTGCATCATTAACTCAAAAGTCGTAACAGTCTTAAAGTAACTGAACGATATGTATTTATATGAAAAGAATTGGGACAACACAAATAGTTCAATATCTTCACAAATCAGTTTAGTGGCATTAAACAAGGTTTTTTGAGCTTAAATCGATAGCAAAGATAAAAGTCGACAAAGTTTTCGGAATTGTAGGAGCCATCAAAAGATCTTCCTGCTGTTCCAACTACCAAAGTGAGCGTAAGCTCCGCTGGAAATTCGGATGGACGCTAAAACAATAGCCCATACAAAACAAAATAATTTTAATCATGTAATAAATTCAAACTAGAAAATATTTTATGAAAACAAGCTACGAATGCAATTGAAAATTTATGTAAATCGAATACATCCGTATCTGTGTGTGTCTAGATTGCATATCCACATACCGGTACGTACCGGTATACCGAATTAAAAATCAAGGTACCAATACGGAACCGAATACCGAAATAATGTTAGAACCAAAACATAACCTTTTACCGAAACATAAGTTTCGGTACGTACCAGAACCGGAACCGAAAAACGATTCGGTTTGATTCCCTGTCTGCATTACAATTTTAAAAAAATATACGCATTGGTAATGGGAATCCGATGGCAGTTCGGCTCTGGCATACTTGTTTCATTACTAGTAACGCAGGCTGTGCGCGCCCCGTTTACAAAGCGGCCATGCTTACGGCAAAGTAAAGCAGATTGTATGGGATTATTTCCTTCATACTAATGGTAAAGTAACGTAGGAGTAATTCATTATGTAATGCCAATTTGCGCCGCTGGTAGTGTTCTGTTGGGAGAGTGAGCGAGTGTATTAAATTAGTCCCTGTAATTTCGGTGACCAGACAGCATAGAAAAAATTGGTTGACCACATTTTGAGAGCTCTGGTATAAACTATACAAGCTGCAAGGGTATATAAAATTCGGAAGACACGAAGTTAGCTTGTCTATACTTTTTTGCCAAAAATGGAATAATTGCACTTTGTTGACATGAGGTTTCAACAACACGGTGCCACATGGCACGCGAAACCATGGACCAATTAAGAGGCGAGTTTGGTTAATAATTATTCTTACGTTTTGGACTATGATCATTTGTGGGGCTACGTGAAGTCTCTCGTGTACAGGGACAAGCCAGTCACAATTGCAGCCCTGGAAGAGGACAATATTTACATGAAATAATCTTTAAAAGTACAATCATAATTCGAAAAGCATATGCGATTACCAATTAATTTCTGCACGTAAATTCTTCATAATTTGCGACCCATCGATGACATTTTTATACCCTTGCAAATGGTATTATAATTTTGCCCAGAAGAAATATTCATTTTCGACCCCATAAATTATATATATTCTTGATCAGGGCGACGAGCTGAGTCGATTGAGCTTTGTCCGTCAGTCTGTCTGTCCGTCTGTCTGTCTGCTTTTACGCAAACTAGTCGCTCAGTTTTAAAGCTGAAATTTTACACACTCTTCTTTTTACTGCACGCTGCTAATATGTCGGAACCGACAGAAGCAGATAACTAAATTTATCTCATAGCTGGCACTAAGAACCATCGCTCGAAAAATGGGTCCTTTGTTTTCAATGTTGGCGTCCTTAAACTAGGCCATTTTTAATATTAAATGCTTCTAAACAAATTAACAAAAGTTAGTCGAAATCGGATGACTATATCTAATGGCTGTCATAGGACCGACCGGTCGAAAGATGGGTCTGAGTGAGAAAACTTTTTTGTTTTCAATGTTAGCGTCCCTAAACTTGCTGATTACTAATTTTATATGCTCTCATACAGATTCGTGGAGACCTATACTAAACATTTACCGGTTAGCATGGTTCAATTGATGTAATAGAAAACAAAATAATCGTGGGAACGGCAAGGGTATCTACACTTCGATGGAGCCCAAGTTGGCTTGGCTCTATTTTTAAATTTTTGTTTTGGCTACGCGATTACGAAACTATCGATCAATCATGTTTCATACTTCTCCCAGGCTTAGGGAA
Source organism: Lordiphosa magnipectinata (assembly GCA_037044535.1). Classification (NCBI taxonomy): domain Eukaryota; kingdom Metazoa; phylum Arthropoda; class Insecta; order Diptera; family Drosophilidae; genus Lordiphosa; species Lordiphosa magnipectinata. The sequence goes on from JBAMBO010001177.1 coordinate 6,283, forward strand.
ACTACTTTGATATATATACCTCATCCTTCATGTAGCCGGCCACAATGCCAATGCGCTGATCACAGTCAATGATGCTGCCATCGATGCGATGCCTCGTCCGATACTCCAACTGGTAGGATTCCGGCTGGCGATAGAGCAGGCTGGGCGGCGATGTTGGTGGTGCCGCGTACACCATTTCGCTCGTTTCCGTTTCCTCACGCATAATCCTGGCCATGGCCACAAGGACAATGTCATTGCCGCTAATGCCGTGTAGGGCGGCCTGAGCAATGGGATCGTGCTGGGGTAGGCACGCCGCTGTGGGCGTAGCCGATGAAGCGGCTGCTGCTGCGGCTGCTGCTGCCAACATATTATTATTACGTGAGCGTCGTATGAGCTGGGACACAATGGGATAGTTGGCAGAGGCACCGCCCGTCAGAGAGGAGTCACTGCGTCGAAAGCAGCCATCGATCTTGACCACCTCGTAGTGTCGGGTGGCTTCCGCCCGGGTGGATGCCCGAGCCAGGCGTACGGTAAAACAGCGCCGATCAGAACGGAGACGCTCATCAATGGCCGCCAGGTGGGCTATGGTGCGGGGGCTGGGTGGAGAGGATGGCTCCGATTCGACCTGCTCATCGTCCATTTCCTCCTCCTCCTCCTCTTCCGCATCGCTACCTGATGCCGACGTCGACGACGTTGTCTGTTGTTGTTGTTGCTGCTGCTGATGCTGATAGAACAAGGTCTCAATATCACGTGGTATGAGCTTCCGCCTAAGAAGCGCCTGATCCTCGGGATGTGTAATCTGCAACAGATTCTGCCCATACAAATCGGACTGACAGTGACCCAGCAGCTGTTCCACACTGGACGAGACCAGCACGATTTGTCCATTGCAGGTGAGGGTCAAGAAGAAACTGTCGAGCAACTGCATTAGGGTGTCGGTGAGCAAGGGGCTTGTCTCACTGGCGCTGCTGCCGCCACCGCCGCCCTTAAGGCACATTACTTTTCGTCTCCGGCGCGAAGCGGACTTGCCAAAGACATATTGCAGACGCAGTCCGTGCGTGGCAAAACGCAGCACTGCAGTCTTATCCAGGCGGCGTGTTGATTCAGCGGCATGTGGCACCATGGTGGCCAGCTCTTGGATGCTGGCATTCAGTTTGTCCCGCCGCTGTTTCTCGGCCAAATTGCGAGCTTCGCGTCCATTGGCTGCCTCGGCAGCGGCAGCTGTTGTTGTTGTTGTCATAACTGCGACGTCAACGTCAACAGAGGCCGATGCAGAGGCAGAGGCTGTCTCTGCTGCTGCCATTTTATGTAAAACGGTATTTTTTTGCGCTTGTTTTGATTTGGCTATTTGGCTATTTTCTTATGGATTTTTCCTTCTCCATAACAGAGAGTTTTCTTTTCTAGCTCTCGCTCGCGTTCCCGCGCCCTCTCTCTCTCTCTCGCTCTCTCTCGTTGGTTATTATTTTATTATTTTTTTTCAGTTTTTCAAGGTCTTGTGTTGTTGTTGTTGTTATGGCTAACCACCTTTTTCACTCACTCACTCACTCACTTGCTTATGTTTTCTCTTGAAACTTCAAAAGATTATTGTATTTTTCCGCTTGCGTTTTGTTGTTTTTTTTTTTTTTGATTGCGTTGCGAATCTCAATCTCCTTTAAGGTTTGTTGTTGTTTTTTGTTATTGTTGTAGCTGGTCTCATTTGCTGGGGCGTAGATTTTAAATTGTACAAAGTGTATACTCTCACACACACACACGCACTATTTTAAACGATTAAATATACATTTTGTTGTTTATATTAGTGATTAATTGTTTATTTAAACAATTATGTAGTTTCGACGACATCAGTGTGACTGCACGCTAAAGATGCAAAATTACCACAAAAATACCGATTCCTTTTGAAAATACCTGAAAAAATACCTTTGTCCCAATGTGTCAAAAGAATGCAAATATTTGTTTTAATTTAGTTGTTTTTTTTTGGAAAAAATGTTTTGCGGTCAGCGGGCATTTGGGCTTATAATCAGCCATGCTTCCATTCCCACTTTCGCAAATTTGTTCGAAAACCCAGTTTCAAATCGCAATGCTTTTGCTAAAGTAAAATTGAAAGCATGTCTGAATATCTTGAAAAAAACAATGAATACGCTTTTTTCGACTTTTTCCTTTTGTAACTAAATTAGGAACCCGATTCTAAACATGAAATATAGAATTGATTTACTACTGTGATTAAATTGAGGTGAATTTTTAATTTAAACTTCCCTGATATTTCCAATCGATAATTTTTTCCTTTCTGTAACTTGGTAAGACTGTTAGTGACAGCTGTGCAAAATTTCACGTCAAAGTATTCATTAATGTTTGAGCTATGCTTCGTTTTGTGAGGTGCTAAGAGCGAATTCTGCGATTTTTACTATGTCTAAATTTATTGAACAAAGAAGTTGCATTAAATTTTGTTTTGCGGAATGCATTTTTGCTGCGGAAACATTGAGAATGCTGCAGACAGCCTTTGGAGATCAGACTCTGTCTTCAAAGAATGTTTACAAGTGGTATAACAAGGCCGGCCGCGAGAGTGTTGAGAATAATGTGGTATCTAAACAGCCAAAAACATCGACTGATGAACATCACGTCAAGCTATTCAAAGAAATGATGCTTGGAAATCGTCGATTGACTATAAGGAACATCGCTGATAGTTTGGGCAAATCATTTGGATCGGTTCAGGTGTTTTTGAGTGACGAATTGTGTTTGAGAAGCGTCCAGTCTCGAATGGTTCCAAAAACAATCAATTTTTTTAAAAAAAGACCGTCGTTTTAGCATCTGTAAAACAATGCTTTCTGACTATCAGGACGTAATGAAATGCATCATAACTGGAGAAGAGCGTTGAATCTGCGCTTACGACCCCGAAACAATCGATCAATTGAGCGAATATCGTGCCAAATTCGAGCCGAAACCGAAAAAAACACGTCAATGTCGTTCAAAAATTAAGGTCATGTTGACAGTTTTCTTCGATTATCGATTATCGTGCATTCTGAATTCCTTCCGCCGGGATAAACTGTTAACAAGGAATATTATTTAAGTGTTGTGTCTTTTGCGTGAAGCTGTTCGCAAAAATAGGTCGGAGGTATACGAAAGCATATCTTGGGTTTTGCATAACGTTAATGCGACATCATACACGACACTAGTTATTCGTGCGCATTTCGCCAAAAATTCCACATATATCGTTTCGCAACCTGCTTATTCACCTAATTTGGTTCCGTGTGACATCTGGCTATTCAGCAAACTCAAGAGAGCGCTTCGGGAACACCGTTTTAACACGATTGAGCTGATAATAGCTGAATCGCAGAAGGCTCTGAAGGCCACTCCGAAGGAGGACTTTGCCAAGCGCGATGATAACTGGAAAATTCGTTGACATAAATGTATTGCAGCGGAAGGGAATTAATTTGAAGAGGATGAAATAGATTAAGGTCCGGTTTCACATCTTCTACATAGAACTAACAAAAAAATAAATTTTCTGTTTATCTGACACATAGCAGCTACCTGGAAGAAGAGAAATCGGTCCTTAGATAAATAAATAAAGATTTTGAAAATATAAGAGAATTCAGCTTTCAATTTGATCATAGTAGTTGGTTATCATTTCTAGTGTAGGTGTAAAAAATCAAATAGTTTAAATACAGCTGTCTACTCTAGTAATAAAATTTTAAAAGATCTTTGTACATGCCCATCATACTTTTACAGAAAATATATGGAACTTCTTAATAATAAAAACAAAGTTTAACATTCTTTGATTTAGGGCCGATTTCTCATCTTCTACATAGAGCTATCTGTCACATAAACTAACAAATAACAGAGTACATTTGTAGTTTATCTGACACAAAGCAGATATCTGGAAGAAGAGAAGTTGGCCCTTAAAGTACTAATACAAAAACTCAGCCGAATTGTTTTGTTTAACTTTACTTTCCACAAATCAGAGCTGTAAATCGAAATTAAAATTACAATTACGATTACAATTTTTGTTTATTTAAAACCAGGTATCCAACTAAAACAACAAACGTTATTTTTAACCGGTATAGCCGAATCAAACCGAAACTGTAACCGAAACCGAAATTAATTTTTTTTAAGTAACCGTAACCGAGATGGAAATGGATTTTATTTTGGTTAACCATAACAGAAACAAATTAACCGGTTCCCTTTCGGGTTTTATACACTTAAAAAGTGTATTATAAAAAAGATAATTATAATTTAACGCATAGAAGGAATCATCTCCGACCACATAAAGTATATATATTCTTGATCAGCATAACGAGCTGAGTCGATTGAGCTTTGTCCGTTCTTCTGTCTGTTTCTACGCGAACTAGTCCCTCAGTTTTGAAGCTATGGAGCTGAAATTTTGAACAGAGCTGCTAATATGTCGGAGCCCGGATCGGATGAATACTTCTTGTAGCTTCCATAGAAACGATCGTTCGTAAAATGGGGTTTTGTGAGAAAAAATTTTTTGTTTTCAATATTAGCGTTCTTAAACTTTATTTAAGTGTATTAAAGCTTCGGCACAGACGAAGTTAGCTTTCTTTTCACGTATGACACAGTACAACACTAAAAAAACCCCGGCATTAGACCCTTAAATTCTGATGCAAGGGACTTTTGTAAGCGTCACCTCATACCCAGTTTTTCAAATAAATTATCATAATTTAAGGGTCTCATGCCGGGTTTTAAGAAAAAGTTGAATTTTGTTGGATTAGACAAACAATATTTTTATTATTTCATTATCATCTGAGAAAACCGGGGAAATTCATTTACACTAATCCTGACTATCCATAAAGTCAAACTCTCATCGTTAAGGAAAGTGTCCATCAATAGAAAATCACATGTACATTCTTCATACATTCTATGTTTCTGCAGCAGAAGCAGAGACGATGGCAGAATTTCAGTCAATGAGTTTAGCAAATTCAGTCAACGAGGTCTCATTTCTCTGCCTGGGCATTAAAGCCTCTTCCTCTTCAGAATATAATACATTTTTATTTATTTAGTTTATAGTTTAACAATGTTCTGTTTAACTTTAAGAAGGCCTACTTAGGAACGACAATAAATTATTTTTTATTACAAACAAGGAGGAGTGAGTTGAGAAAGTATGATAATGCAAGTTATAGTTTAAACAAAGGTTTCGGAAGGGTTCGTGATGAGCGTAGTTTGTTAGGCAAGGCTCTATATAAATAGGATAAAAATTTCTGGTAACGCGTTGTGGGACAACAAGACTTACATATATTAGATAACAAATCGATAGAGTCGATTACTCCTGACAGGAGTTTATAAATAAAAAGGACACCATGGCAAGTTCTGCGGTTCTTAAGACAAGGCAGGTTGATTAAGCGTAATCTGTCCTCGTAAGGAGGAAGATGTGTGGAAGGATCCCAGTTTAAGCCTCGGAGAGTGAAAATTAAGAACTGCTTCTGAACCAGTTGCTAGATTCCAGTTGATCTTGATATTTTTGGTGGGATGGAGACCAGACACACGACCCATATTCAAGGATTGGTCTTACCAGGGAAACAAACAGTTGCTTAGTGACGTAGGGGTCATTAAATTCCTTGGACCATCGTTTAACGAACCCGAGAACTCCCATTGCCTTGTTTGCGATGACCGCTATATGACTATTAAAACATATGACATAAACATGCGCGTGTGGAAATTCTAAACGAAAAATGTAGCTCTAAATCAGTATCAGTGAATCAGTAAATCAGTGAATTCTTATATTTTCCATTTAGAAAACTGCTCTCCACACGCGACATGTAGGTTTTCTAATCTACACGAAACGTGTGCAAATTTCAGTCCCGCATATACACTGCTCGCCACTTGAATAGGACACCCTGTATGCTCTCTTTAAAACTGCTCGTAACTCGAAAACGAAATGGTAGAATAACGGTATTTTTTGCATATTATCTTTGTGCAAGCATTCTTCGCTCTTTCTGGTATATTCCAAGTTTTGGAATAGAACCGTTATAAAGTTGTTTGCACTTTATGTGAGCATTCGCAAAAATTCAATTGAATTTTTGCGCCACTTGAATAGAACATGCATTTTATTTGGTCGGTATCGTTGACACGTGCACACAAATTTTGGTTTACTTAAACTTTTTGCTTTAATTGAAGTGTATATAAAATTAAAAAAAATTAAAATGGGGCGTGGCACTTCATTATCTGAGTCGGAGAAAGGAAAAATCCAAGCTTACAAGGATTCTGGCCTTTCTATTGCCAAAATAGCAAAAAAAGTCGACACGCCATAACAAATTTTTTAAATAATGAGGCTAATTATGGTAAAAACATTAAGGGCCGCACCCACAGTGTGCTTACCATCGCGGACAAGCGACTTATATTAAGAGAAGCTTCCAATTCGCACGACTCTTTGGCCAAGATAAGGCAAAAATGCAACGTTAAAGCAGGTTTGACAACCATGCGTCGTGTTATTAATAATGCTACACACCTGAAGAGACTAAAAATCAAGAAGAAGCCACCTCTTAAACCGGCTCGGAAGTCACAACGCCTTGATTTCGCGCGCGCACATGTCACCTCGACTTCGGAGTGGCAACGTGTTGTCTTTTCGGACGAAAAAAAGTTTAATTTGGAGGGCCCCGATGGCTACAGCTACTATTTTCATGATCTTCGAAAAGAACCACACCATCTTGATAAGTTGCACAGCAGTGCTGGAGGTATTATGGTATGGGGGGCCATTTCCTATTATGGCACCTGTGAGCTTAAATTTATTCCAACCACCATGAATGCGTTGTGTTATAATGGTATATTGAAAGAGGCCTTTCCACACTTCCAAACTGTTTTTGCAAATCTAAAATGGATTTATCAACATGATAATGCCCCTATACATACGGCCCGGATTGTTAAATCGTATATAGCGAGCCAAAACGTGGAGTTATTAAACTGGCCACCCTATTCACCGGACTTGAATATCATTGAGAATATGTGGGGATGGCTAACACGTGAAGTATATGGATCAGGTCAGCAATATTCGAGCGTTCCCGAACTAATTGCAGCTATCAAATTAGCATGGGGGTCGATATCGTTGAATTATTTGGGAAAATTGTATGCATCCCTTCCAGACCGAATGTGTGAGGTTTTGGAGAAAAAAGGAGGCTCAACACACTATTAAAAACTATTTTTAGTTTAAAAACATGTTAGTAATTTCTTATTTAAGTAATATTGTTATTTGAAAAGGATTGAAATATTCTTAAATGGTTTTTAGATAAAGTGTCCTATTCAAGTGGTGCAAAATGAAGACTCCAAAATTTGTTACTTATTGGTTAACAATGTTTTTTGTATACTTACAACTTTTGAATAATTTTGTAATTTTCGTCTAATTACTACATTTAAATAAATTTTATAAGAAAACAAAAATTATTTTCCTAGATGGCTTGGTTTAGCAGCAATTAACTATAGAAAATCGACTTTAGAGGTGTCCTATTCAAGTGGCGATCAGTGTAAAAGAACCGAGCAATGAATTCGAACTTAAGAATGACAAGCAAGCAAAAGTTGGTGTATGTTTTCAATACAAGTACATCTTACTTAATACAAGTAACACATTAGATGCCTTGCCTTATACGCTGTTTACACTGCGGTCGTACGACCTTTTTTGGTATTTTTTGCCTGAGACTGGTCGTCAGGCCATACAAAACTATAGCAGCTGACTTTGAATTTGGGACGGTCGTAGATTCTACGTCCGAAAAAAATCAGTGCCGTCAGACCGTATTTACCCCAAAAATGTGGCAGCCTTGTGCAATATTTACTGATAGCTATCGGAATATGCACCCCCGCGAGTTACATACAATCAAACTGTAACTTATTCTTTTTTTCATTTCTCTTTAACTTTAGTCTTTGTTTATGTCAAGCCACAAACAAACGGCACATTAAAGATTTAAGCTTAGTTCTAAACATAGATTAGCATAGCTGTAAGCAGATAAGAATTTGTACAAGCAGTCTGAAGACCAAAGTCAACTAATAAAAATCATTAAATCATAACTGGAGAATTCGGACTCGAACTAAAGCAATAAAAAGTGAATTCAAGCGTTAAACTAAAGTTTAACCAAAAACATTTTATACTTAAGTATAACAACATTGCATAGTTATAAACTAAAGTTTATAGTTCCAAGTGAAATTAAGAAAACAACATGGCAATATAAAAGTCAGAGCTTGATGTCAGAAAAAGCAACCCGATTTGACAAAAATAGAGAAGAGCGTATAAGATCCATTCTAATGGAAGAGCTTCAGCAAAAGATCGCTAATTTGGAGCAAATAATACAAGCTCAAAACCAACACAAAAACACATTGCCGAAGTTACGCAACAACTACAACATCAAATGTCGCAGCATCAGCAAGGGCAAACTACGAATTTGCAAAGCGAAAACAGAACCAGAACCATCGTCTTGAGCACAACAAATATTTTCTATCAATACGACGATAGTAAGCCCAACTTATACCGGCCCGAAATCGTCGACAGAGATCTCGTAGAGATAATTTTAGAAAAAATATGTGGGCAAGTTAGAATTCACTTCGGAAAAAATGAAACTCTAGAATCATTGTACAGAAAATATGGTAGGCTAAAGCTTCTTTACAACTCAAAATGTATTGACTATAACCATAGAAGAATGAAAAAAAATTTTAATAAGACAGGCTAGAGGAATAGAGGAATTTCTGGAAATAATCAAGATGTAAATGGTCATAAAAATTCGGAAGATCAAGCACAAATTTTTTACAAGAAGTCACATTCAAACATTCAAAACGGTAATCGTGCTTCTAAATTTACAAGCTTTAACAATAATAACAATGTGAGCTCTCAGAGTCAAAATAACTCCAAGTCCCAAAAACCCAATCAATCAGGGCAGACTGGGGTGTCTAAGATGAGTGTTAGCAGCAACCAACCTTCAAATCACGCTATGGATATTGAAAATATTGAGGAAGAGGAAGAAAGCGAAAATGAGGAAATAAATGTTTTAACGTGGCCTCACAATGCACAATGCAATTTTTAGCTACAGGTACCATTATGTGGAAAGTTATTGACTTTAAAAACAGAAACTATGACGCCCTTATGGGTCAACATTTTCTAACACCACTGAAAGCCAAAATCGATTGCGAAATTCGTTTTATAGAGATTTTTGGTAATCAAATTTTTTTCGAAATGCATATATTGCCGTATGTATTTGACGAAGTGAGTAATATAGAACATATTGAAAAAGACAATGTTTTCGATATAATTAACCTATCTCATTTAAATGAGGAGGAAAAAGATAAAATACACAAAGTACTATGCGAATTTGGCGACCTTTTTTACAAAGAGGGAGACACTCTCTCTGCTAATACGGATGATTTCCATGAAATTGTGACAACAACAGACAAACCAGTGTATTCGAAGTCTTACAGATATCCTCAAATACATGAAGAAGAAATCCAAATGTAAATTCAGCAAATGTTATCGCAAGGTATAACTCAACGAATACACGGCTGATGATAAATTTCCAATACCTAATTTATCGGGAATATTCGACAAATTGGGTAATGCTCGTTATTTTTCCACAATCGATCTGGCTAAGGGTTTTTACCAAATTCTCCTTAAGGAAGAGGACAGACGCAAAACTGCCTTCTCTACACCCCAGGGCCACTACGAGTTTAATCGTATGCCTTTTGTGCTCAAAAATGCCCCTTCGACGTTCCAAAGGCTAATAACTCTGTTCTTCGCGACTTTATTAACAAAATAAGTGTTGTCTATATGGACGATATCTTGGTATTTCGGTCGTCCTTGGAGGAACATATTTGCAATTTAATTTCAATATTAAAAGCGCTTCGAAGATCTAAACTAAAAATCCAAGTAGACAACTGCGAATTTTTACAAAAAGGAAACCCAGTTCTTAGGACATGTCCTTACGACTTCTGGAGTTAAGCCAAATCCTTCTAAGGTTGCGTTTATACAAAACCTTAAATTACCAGATTCAGAAAAAAAAATTAGAGTCTTTTTGGGAATGACAGGATTTTATCGTAAGTTCATCAAGGATTACCCTATGACCAAATACCTTAGGCACGAGCAAGTGGTTAACGTTAATGATCCAAGTTTTATCCGTGCTTTTCAGCAATTAAAAGACATAGTGACCAATCGACCTAATATTGGACTTTATCCGGACTTTAAGAAAAAAATTTAAAATTTTTACCGACGCTAGTAACTTCGCAATTGGCGTCGTCTAGGACCCTGAACAAGCACTAAACCAATTATGCAACAATCGAAAAAGAATTCTTGGCCATAGTTTGGGGAGTAAAACACTTCAGGCCCTATTTATTCGGCAGAGAGTTTGCAACAACTTAAGTGGCTGATGGTAAAGTATTCCGGCAAAGATATAAGTCCTCGCCTCCAAAGATGGCTTATCGAACTGGGAGAATACACCTTTAAAATAGAATACATAAACGGGAAATGTAATTTTATAGCAGATTTTCTAAGTCGAATAAAAAGTGACACTTATGAAATAAACGCTGGAAATTTTCCCAATTCCACCTATAATTCGATGCAGAGCGAGAGTACGTTTCAAGAAAATAACGAATCCAACTTGCCATTCTCAGGAGGAAGATCTGCACGACCATTTTGGTATACTCGAAACTGTTGTAAACCGATTTAGAACGCAAATTATTCTTGTGCAAGAAAAACCGAGCGAAACCGAATCACCGTTTGGAAATAAAAGAATTTTTATAGACCAAAATGATGTCGATCAGGGATTCGTTGCAGATATCGTTCGAAGACATATAAAAGTGGGAAAAGTTGGTGCTTATACTGAAATATCCGATCAGAATTACAACAAAGTGCAGAAACTTCTGATGAACTTTAGCAAATCAAATCCAAATGTAAAATTTGTTAGATGTTCGTATCTTGCTAGAGACCTTCTAGATGAGGACGATCTGAAAACTCAAAATGCTTATTTTCACAACTGCGAAACGGGACATTACGGCATTTTACCTACATACGAAACCCTTAAGTATCGAATTTACGACCCAAAAACTAGAACAGCCATTCATAATATTGTTAATAATTGTAATAATTGCTCATCCGCAAAATATGACCAAAATCCTATCAAACCTTAATTCTTTAACACGGAAACACCTTCAAATATTAACGAAATAGTACATACTGATACATACACCAACAGTAAAAACTCATTTATTATTTTTATCGACAAATTTTCAAAACACACCGTATATTTCCATTTACCGGATAGAAATAGTCAGACAGGAATTTATTTCAATAAAGGGTAAAATAAAAAAATTTGTGTTTGATAATGAGTTCAAGTCTAAAAATATTACAGACTATTTAAAAAAAGAAGAAATTGAGTTCCATACAACAAAACCTAACAGCCACACTGGTAATTTTGACGTTGAGAGGTTAAACAATACCATTACGGAAAAGATTAAAGTTCTGAATTTAGAAGAAAAATTACCGATTACTGAACAATTGGTAAAAGATATTACATATTATAATAATACTTTTCATACACAATTAAGTGTACACCTCTAGAAGCTCAAGGTGGCAAAGTAGATTTAAGCTTAATAAAAAATAGGATAAATAACATAAAACAAAGAGTTAGAAATAAATAAAATGAGAACCGGGAGGAATATATCGAAACCCGAGATGTTGGATACATGAAAAATTATAAAAGCTTAAGACACAAAGAAGAACCTAAATTTAGAATAGGAAAGTTAGATAATGTTCATGCCACAAATATAAAAAGACGCTCAAAATATTCTTCAGTATAAAAAAGAAATAATTACTAAATTGTTAATATTAATGTAATATCGTAAAATAATTAACTATAATAATATGAAAAAATGTATAATTAGTGTGAGTTGGCTGGCTCTAGGTCCGAAAAAGTTGCGTTTGTTCACAACTGTAAACAACTTATACATTGTACCACCAAAAAGAGCTGGTTGCCTATACAGAACTGTTTCATCGTTATCCCTAACGACTCTTCAGTAGGCTTTTTGCTGAAGAAAGCATGATTGCCAACTGCCTCTCCATACAAACAGTTCTGTATAGGCAACCAGCTCTTTTTGGTGGTACAATGCATAAGTTGTTTACAGTTGTGAACAAACGCAACTTTTTCGGACCTAGACCCAGCCAACTCACACTAATTAAACATTAGAAAGGTCGCCAAATAAATTACAAATGAAAAAATGTATTTAGTCGTTTATAAGTTCAAAAGACAGAACTCTGGAGAGTCCTTTAGCTTGGAGGGAGGAGTTACATATAAGCCCACTGTAACTTATTCTTTTTTTCATTTCTCTTTAACTTTAGTCTTTGTTTATGTCAAGACACAAACAAACGGCACATTAAAGCTTTAAGCTTAGTTCTAAACATAGATTAGCATAGCTGTAAGCAGATAAGAATTTGTACAAGCAGTCTGAAGACCAAGGTCAACTAATACACCCAGAGAAATCTAGCACGAATTGGCGAGACTAAAATCGGCTTCAATTTAGATTTTTTTCGTCTTGATTTTTTAAGACGAAAACTGGTCGAATACGAGAAGACAATTGATCTCGACTTGGAACTTGTGGGCGAGGGAAGTGCGGGGAGCCATAAGCAGAGAACGCGAACATTGTATTTATATTTTGATAGTTAACATTTTATTTTATTTTTATTTTTTGATTTTTTTCCAGTATGGAATCGACGACTTGACGGTATCCGTGCCTTCGGTTGGATCGGTAAATTCAAAGATCTCCAAAGTGTCAACCTGGCTGTCGACGTCAACGCCGGATAAATATATGTGATATCCGTTAAACAACGGCAGAACTGTTCTTAGTATTAAATAGGTAAAATCATTTGTATTTTCAGTTATAATAAATATAATTAAATAAAATTTAAATATCAGGATATTTTACTTACATCCAAGATTATCTATTCTTGAAATCGAGACTTTTTATACTAACTTTCAAGCAGATCTATGCTTGAAATGAGACTATTCAATATTTATTTTTGAACTCGAGACTTTCCATGCTTACAACCAAGAAGATCTATGCTTGATATGAAGCCGATTTAATTTAAAACCAAGAATTTCATTCTCAAAAATTATTGCTCGATTTCAGTATTTTCGGCTTGAATCCAAGAATATTCCGTCTTACCGTACTTTGACATCAAAACTGCTGTATATCAAAAGCACGATCGGCTTGGTTTTTTCTCTGAGTGTAAAGATCATTAAATCATAGCTCGCGCATTCGAAAAAATTCTTTCAGATGGACAGGAGTTGCCTTGGGCACGTCAGCCTCCCAAAAACACCCGAAACGTTACTTCAAATGAAAAATACAATAGATACAATAGAGCTAATGATTCATTCAAATGGGAATAATTGTTGTTACATGCATCCACAAAGCTCTTAGACTTGGCTCTGATTAAAAAATAATATGCTAATTGGTAATAGGTAGTAGCATAGCTGGTGGCTAATGTGTTGCAGTCCCAGATTTCGGTTCGCCATCCTTGAAAACATACTGACATACTGGGGCAGCAGATTGATGTTCTTCTCAAATGTTCTGTGGAATTCTGATTAGCTGGCGTTTGCCAATCTAATTGGAACAATTCCAATTTCCTTTAAATGGCGATTAAGGAAATTTTCCAAAAGCATTTCATCCTCACTAGGCAAGATGTCAATTATTTCCATTATGTTATGTTATGTTATTTTCAATTTTATAGACAAATGTTCCAAATTTAATACCGAAATTCCAATTTTATTTAAAGTAAACAAAACACAGCTGATTGACGTTTGCGACTATTTGCGACTGTCGCACAATGTAAACACCTAAAAGGTCGTAGCCCCAAAAAAGTCGTACGACCGCAGTGTTAATTTGGTATAAGCAAAATGATGTGTAAGCATATAATATTAATAAATATCAAGTTTGGGGGGGATAGCATTGAAAACAAATAAATCTTTATGCTCTGTACACCCAGTATATTAAGTTTGTGCAAAAGTATGTAACTGGGAGAAGGAATTATTTCCGACCATATAAAGTGTATATATTCTTGATCAGCATCAACAGCCGAGTCTGTCAGTAAATCTGCCTGTCCGTGTGTCCGTATGACCGAAGAGATCTCAGAGATGATATCAGATAGAGGTTTAACATGTATGAAATCAAGTGCATTTTCCATTTCCATTTTCCAAAATCATATCTCCCACAGTTTTCTAAATGGATGGTTCGAACATTCTTAAGATATTTAGTTATCAAGATTATTTATCGATTTGCCGAAGAAATGATACAGATGGGATGAACGATAGTCGAGTTATGATGAAAGCAAACAATTATTATTGGTAGTACCGGCCGCAACGTCGACGGGCAGCACTTCACAGACTTTATTGGTTTTTTTTCCACTTTGTATGGCTTCCAACTTAAATTGATCAGATATATACAATCTTTGGGGGTAAAGAGTATATTATAGTCGGGCTTGACCGACTTTTTTTCTTGTTTTTTTGTATAAAAAATGTAAAGTCATACGGGCGCCCCTTAATCCGTAAGTTTACCTATACGTATAAATCTGTAGGTCCGACTGACTGACTGACAGATTATCATCCCACAGCCAATACCGCTTACCCCAGAGATCTAAGATTTGGCATAGACCTTCGTTTAGTTATGCACATGAACACAGGTACCTGACTTTTGGCTTGCACATAAACCAGCTCACAAGGTCGCTGTATAGAAGAGCTGCTCAATTGAGATGGCAGCTTAATAGCAAAAAAAAATTGTCACTAAAGAACAAGCTACATATATGTATACAAGGCAATCATTGCACCCGGATGGAGTTCCGGCTGGAAGTATTTGGTATTGCAGCTACAACGCATCTACACAAGATCCGTGTCCTCTAAGCCAAAGTACTGCGCAGACTATCGGGAGCGCCCTGGTACATGTGCACGAGAAGGCTGGAACAGGAACAAAATGTTAAACAATCTGCGGACTTTACTTTGAGAGACTCAGAGGGTGTCCTTTCGGCTAGCAAGGTAACTACTTCGCAGAAGAAGGACAAATGGTGTCAGAGCCAGAAGAAGACTTTTAAGAATCTTCCCTTGGCAACTTCCAAGATGACTTATCTGAACTTGCCATAACATCTTTTCCTTAAGGGCCGCAACTTTTGTCATATATTTGGGGTCAGCATGAGCCATCTGCTAACATAATGCTTATATTTTAATGCTCAGTTAAGGGAAAGCTATTAAACATTTCTTCCCCTGAGTAACGGGTATGTCGAAGTCGGGCAGGGCCAACTGAAATATACTCTGTACCAGCAGTAGCAGCTTAAAGCAGCGCTGCTGCTAGTTTCAAGTGTAAATCGGGATTGGTTAAATCCAAT
This sequence comes from Lordiphosa magnipectinata, assembly GCA_037044535.1. NCBI lineage: Eukaryota > Metazoa > Arthropoda > Insecta > Diptera > Drosophilidae > Lordiphosa > Lordiphosa magnipectinata. The sequence goes on from JBAMBO010001177.1 coordinate 21,599, forward strand.
TTCGACCTTGCAATAAAGGACGAAAAAGATTTTAAAAAAGTCAGAAATGTATTTCAAATATGCCGAATCGATTAATAATTTGTGCTTGAATCAAGAATTTTCGTACTTACCCTACCATTGATACCATTACTTAAGCATTATATCGAAATGTGTGTACCCAATATCCAAATTCGACTGTTATTATATTTCTACAAGTAGGCTTCGCTTTTCACAATTTTTCCAACAGATTTGCTAAAGCTTGTAAATTTCTTAGTCAAATGGTAGAGCTCATTGAGCAAACAACTGAATTTATATTTCTTATTATATTTATTTATTTTTTGTATAAATTTAACAATATCCTTTTCTTATCAAAATATATTTCCCTGACATTCTTTTATTATTCTGTCTTTCCTGCTTATAATCATTACATCATTAGGTATCGTATTCCAATGGTAGCAAACTATACCAACCCGGTAGGGTTTGCTGAAGGAAACCACACGTGCTGCAGTTTCAAAATATATATTATCAGTTTAGTTATCCATATGTCCTATAGGACATTCTTTTATTATTCTTTCTTTTCTGCCTATAGTCATCTCATCATAAGAAAATTATTGGCTGATTACTTACCAAGCGGATTATGTCTCGTATCGAGTAGTAGTAAGCCATACCAACCCGGTATAGTTTGCTAAAGGAAACCACACGTGCTGCAGCTTCAAAATATATATTATCAGTTTAGTTATCCATATGTCCTTTAGGACATTCTTTTATTATTCTTTCTTTGCTGCCTATAATCATCTCATCATAAGAAAATTATTGGCTGATTATTTACCAAGCGGATTATGTCTCGTATCGAGTAGTAGTAAGCCATACCAACCCGGTAGGGTTTGCTAAAGGAAACCACACGTGCTGCAGCTTCAAAATATATATTACCAGTTTAGTTATCCATATGTCCTATAGGACATTCTTTTATTATTCTTTCTTTGCTGCCTATAATCATCTCATCATAAGAAAATTATTGGCTGATTACTTACCAAGCGGATTATGTCTCGTATCGAGTAGTAGTAAGCCATACCAACCCGGTATAGTTTGCTAAAGGAAACCACACGTGCTGCAGCTTCAAAATATATATTATCAGTTTAGTTATCCATATGTCCTTTAGGACATTCTTTTATTATTCTTTCTTTGCTGCCTATAATCATCTCATCATAAGAAAATTATTGGCTGATTACTTACCAAGCGGATTATGTCTCGTATCGAGTAGTAGTAAGCCATACCAACCCGGTAGGGTTTGCTAAAGGAAACCACACGTGCTGCAGTTTCAAAATATATATTATCAGTTTAGTTATCCATATGTCCTATTGGACATTCTTTTATTATTCTTTCTTTTCTGCCTATAGTCATCTCATCATAAGAAAATTATTGGCTGATTACTTACCAAGCGGATTATGTCTCGTATCGAGTAGTAGTAAGCCATACCAACCCGGTAGGGTTTGCTGAAGGAAACCACACGTGCTGCAGCTTCAAAATATATATTATCAGTTTAGTTATCCATATGTCCTATAGGACATTCTTTTATTATTCTTTCTTTTCTGCCTATAGTCATCTCATCATAAGAAAATTATTGGCTGATTACTTACCAAGCGGATTATGTCACGTATCGAGTAGTAGTAAGCCATACCAACCCGGTAGGGTTTGCTAAAGGAAACCACACGTGCTGCAGCTTCAAAATATATATTATCAGTTTAGTTATCCATATGTCCTATAGGACATTCTTTTATTATTCTTTCTTTTCTGCCTATAGTCATCTCATCATAAGAAAATTATTGGCTGATTACTTACCAAGCGGATTATGTCTCGTATCGAGTAGTAGTAAGCCATACCAACCCGGTAGGGTTTGCTAAAGGAAACCACACGTGCTGCAGCTTCAAAATATATATTATCAGTTTAGTTATCCATATGTCCTATAGGACATTCTTTTATTATTCTTTCTTTTCTGCCTATAGTCATCTCATCATAAGAAAATTATTGGCTGATTACTTACCAAGCGGATTATGTCTCGTATCGAGTAGTAGTAAGCCATACCAACCCGGTAGGGTTTGCTGAAGGAAACCACACGTGCTGCAGCTTCAAAATATATATTATCAGTTTAGTTATCCATATGTCCTATAGGACATTCTTTTATTATTCTTTCTTTTCTGCCTATAGTCATCTCATCATAAGAAAATTATTGGCTGATTACTTACCAAGCGGATTATGTCTCGTATCGAGTAGTAGTAAGCCATACCAACCCGGTAGGGTTTGCTAAAGGAAACCACACGTGCTGCAGCTTCAAAATATATATTATCAGTTTAGTTATCCATATGTCCTATAGGACATTCTTTTATTATTCTTTCTTTTCTGCCTATAGTCATCTCATCATAAGAAAATTATTGGCTGATTACTTACCAAGCGGATTATGTCTCGTATCGAGTAGTAGTAAGCCATACCAACCTGGTAGGGTTTGCTAAAGGAAACCACACGTGCTGCAGCTTCAAAATATATATTATCAGTTTAGTTATCCATATGTCCTATGGGACATTCTTTTATTATTCTTTCTTTGCTGCCTATAATCATCTCATCATAAGAAAATTATTGGCTGATTACTTACCAAGCGGATTATGTCTCGTATCGAGTAGTAGTAAGCCATACCAACCCGGTATAGTTTGCTAAAGGAAACCACACGTGCTGCAGCTTCAAAATATATATTATCAGTTTAGTTATCCATATGTCCTATAGGACATTCTTTTATTATTCTTTCTTTTCTGCCTATAGTCATCTCATCATAAGAAAATTATTGGCTGATTACTTACCAAGCGGATTATGTCTCGTATCGAGTAGTAGTAAGCCATACCAACCTGGTAGGGTTTGCTAAAGGAAACCACACGTGCTGCAGCTTCAAAATATATATTATCAGTTTAGTTATCCATATGTCCTATGGGACATTCTTTTATTATTCTTTCTTTGCTGCCTATAATCATCTCATCATAAGAAAATTATTGGCTGATTACTTACCAAGCGGATTATGTCTCGTATCGAGTAGTAGTAAGCCATACCAACCTGGTAGGGTTTGCTAAAGGAAACCACACGTGCTGCAGCTTCAAAATATATATTATCAGTTTAGTTATCCATATGTCCTATAGGACATTCTTTTATTATTCTTTCTTTTCTGCCTATAGTCATCTCATCATAAGAAAATTATTGGCTGATTACTTACCAAGCGGATTATGTCTCGTATCGAGTAGTAGTAAGCCATACCAACCCGGTAGGGTTTGCTAAAGGAAACCACACGTGCTGCAGCTTCAAAATATATATTATCAGTTTAGTTATCCATATGTCCTATAGGACATTCTTTTATTATTCTTTCTTTTCTGCCTATAGTCATCTCATCATAAGAAAATTATTGGCTGATTACTTACCAAGCGGATTATGTCTCGTATCGAGTAGTAGTAAGCCATACCAACCCGGTAGGGTTTGCTAAAGGAAACCACACGTGCTGCAGCTTCAAAATATATATTATCAGTTTAGTTATCCATATGTCCTATAGGACATTCTTTTATTATTCTTTCTTTGCTGCCTATAATCATCTCATCATAAGAAAATTATTGGCTGATTACTTACCAAGCGGATTATGTCTCGTATCGAGTAGTAGTAAGCCATACCAACCTGGTAGGGTTTGCTAAAGGAAACCACACGTGCTGCAGCTTCAAAATATATATTATCAGTTTAGTTATCCATATGTCCTATAGGACATTCTTTTATTATTCTTTCTTTTCTGCCTATAGTCATCTCATCATAAGAAAATTATTGGCTGATTACTTACCAAGCGGATTATGTCTCGTATCGAGTAGTAGTAAGCCATACCAACCCGGTAGGGTTTGCTAAAGGAAACCACACGTGCTGCAGCTTCAAAATATATATTATCAGTTTAGTTATCCATATGTCCTATAGGACATTCTTTTATTATTCTTTCTTTTCTGCCTATAGTCATCTCATCATAAGAAAATTATTGGCTGATTACTTACCAAGCGGATTATGTCTCGTATCGAGTAGTAGTAAGCCATACCAACCCGGTAGGGTTTGCTAAAGGAAACCACACGTGCTGCAGCTTCAAAATATATATTATCAGTTTAGTTATCCATATGTCCTATAGGACATTCTTTTATTATTCTTTCTTTTCTGCCTATAGTCATCTCATCATAAGAAAATTATTGGCTGATTACTTACCAAGCGGATTATGTCTCGTATCGAGTAGTAGTAAGCCATACCAACCTGGTAGGGTTTGCTAAAGGAAACCACACGTGCTGCAGCTTCAAAATATATATTATCAGTTTAGTTATCCATATGTCCTATGGGACATTCTTTTATTATTCTTTCTTTGCTGCCTATAATCATCTCATCATAAGAAAATTATTGGCTGATTACTTACCAAGCGGATTATGTCTCGTATCGAGTAGTAGTAAGCCATACCAACCCGGTAGGGTTTGCTAAAGGAAACCACACGTGCTGCAGCTTCAAAATATATATTATCAGTTTAGTTATCCATATGTCCTATAGGACATTCTTTTATTATTCTTTCTTTGCTGCCTATAATCATCTCATCATAAGAAAATTATTGGCTGATTACTTACCAAGCGGATTATGTCTCGTATCGAGTAGTAGTAAGCCATACCAACCCGGTAGGGTTTGCTAAAGGAAACCACACGTGCTGCAGCTTCAAAATATATATTATCAGTTTAGTTATCCATATGTCCTATAGGACATTCTTTTATTATTCTTTCTTTTCTGCCTATAATCATCTCATCATAAGAAAATTATTGGCTGATTACTTACCAAGCGGATTATGTCTCGTATCGAGTAGTAGTAAGCCATACCAACCCGGTAGGGTTTGCTAAAGGAAACCACACGTGCTGCAGCTTCAAAATATATATTATCAGTTTAGTTATCCATATGTCCCATAGGACATTCTTTTATTATTCTTTCTTTGCTGCCTATAATCATCTCATCATAAGAAAATTATTGGCTGATTACTTACCAAGCGGATTATGTCTCGTATCGAGTAGTAGTAAGCCATACCAACCCGGTAGGGTTTGCTAAAGGAAACCACACGTGCTGCAGCTTCAAAATATATATTATCAGTTTAGTTATCCATATGTCCTATAGAACATTCTTTTATTATTCTTTCTTTTCTGCCTATAGTCATCTCATCATAAGAAAATTATTGGCTGATTACTTACCAAGCGGATTATGTCTCGTATCGAGTAGTAGTAAGCCATACCAACCCGGTAGGGTTTGCTAAAGGAAACCACACGTGCTGCAGCTTCAAAATATATATTATCAGTTTAGTTATCCATATGTCCTATAGGACATTCTTTTATTATTCTTTCTTTTCTGCCTATAGTCATCTCATCATAAGAAAATTATTGGCTGATTACTTACCAAGCGGATTATGTCTCGTATCGAGTAGTAGTAAGCCATACCAACCCGGTAGGGTTTGCTAAAGGAAACCACACGTGCTGCAGCTTCAAAATATATATTATCAGTTTAGTTATCCATATGTCCCATAGGACATTCTTTTATTATTCTTTCTTTGCTGCCTATAATCATCTCATCATAAGAAAATTATTGGCTGATTACTTACCAAGCGGATTATGTCTCGTATCGAGTAGTAGTAAGCCATACCAACCCGGTAGGGTTTGCTGAAGGAAACCACACGTGCTGCAGCTTCAAAATATATATTATCAGTTTAGTTATCCATATGTCCTATAGGACATTCTTTTATTATTCTTTCTTTTCTGCCTATAGTCATCTCATCATAAGAAAATTATTGGCTGATTACTTACCAAGCGGATTATGTCTCGTATCGAGTTAGTAAGCCATACCAACCCGGTATAGTTTGCTAAAGGAAACCACACGTGCTGCAGCTTCGACTTACGCCACTGAACAAAAGCCAAATCCAAATGAAAACGAGAGCGTAAGTTAAAGTCGGCTCTAGCCGACTTCGAAATACCCGTTACTCAAGGAAAGAAACGTTGAATAGCCTTCCTGTGTGTCTGAGGCAGGACAGCCGAAAAGTATGCAACATTTTTTTAACTCGGCTATGTATCATCCGATCTTGATGAAAATTGGAGGGCTTATAGATGTTGCTAATATTAATGTAAGTTTTAAATTTGAGATCGATATCTCAAAAATTGTGGGAGTTATTCAACATTTTTTATTGTGGGGGCGGGGGTGGGCGTGGCAAAAATTTGAAATAAACTTGATCTGCGTGCAGACAATAGGAGTCTACATTTCAAAATTGGTTGCTCTAGCTCTTCTAGTCTCTGAGATCTAGGTGTTCATACAGACAGACGGACAGACGGACAGACGGTCAGACGGACAGACGGACATGGCTATATCGACTCGGCTGTTGATACTGATCAAGAATATATATACTTTATATGGTCGGAAATGATTCCTTCTGCCTGTTACATACATTTGCACGACTTTAGTATACCCTTTTACTCTACGAGTAACGGGTATAATCAGAAATTATGAAGCGACGACGCACAGTGGTCCAGCCGCGCCCCGCCTTGGACAAAACCCTAATTTCATTTGTGTTAAAAAGTTTAAGTTTTTTTTTATTTAAATCGACAGTTTAAATACACAAATTAAGGTAGCCAAAATATTGCTTTGATATGTTCACGAATATAAATGTTACAGCCACCTAAACATAGTCAATTTTTCACAAATTCATAAATTTTGGTTTATTAATTAAGTTAGGCTAGGCATTTTTAAGCTGTTAAATTTTTTTTGTCATTTTATAAATATATATCATTTCAAAAACGAAGTTGTAGTTTGCGAACACAGCTAACTATTTTACACCTATTTTTAAACTTTCCGCTCGCAAAGTGGTCTTCAAAAGTCTTCAAAAAATTTATTGCTTCATTTTACAGTTTAGTATGTCCCCTTTAAGAAAAATATCATTAGCCAACACCGATCGAGGCCCAACTCGAGAAAAAGTGATTTATGTGAAAACAGTCAAGGTTTGTTTGTGTACGCCTTAGGCCGTTCACACACGGCTCGTATCGTCATTGGAACCTATGCAACGTGATGTTCGAGAGGTATACGAATCAATTTCGCAAGGGAAGAACCGCTCACGACTCGTCCGCTCTGTGTTATCGTCGTAACATGCATGCTGCATAACGAATATCTTAATTTTTATATTTTTCTTGAAAATGTATAAAAAAATTTAATTTTGTGTGGCAGCTATATCTAAATGATGTCCTATTGGCTTTTAACTTGGTAAAAATATGACAACAACTAAACAAATTATTTAAAACCTAATTTACACAAATAAAAAAAATGATTTTGAAAAATATGTTAAAAGAATTCGAAGTTTTCTATTAAAAGTATGAAAAAAATCTATATCTAAATGACGTCCGATTGGCTCGAAACTTGGCAGAAATCTGGAAACAACTAAAAAAATTAGTTTGATAAAAATTTGGAACACCACATTAATTTTTGCGGGTTTTTAGGTGCAATAGAGGTAACACCAGGTGTGAAAATTTTATTAATGAAATGTACCTAAACCTTGACCGATTAAATTGTAGTTTTGAAAAAATCAGCTGAGCATTACCTTATATAGATTCTAACCAAAAATCAGCACCCTAGCTTTATTAATATGGCTTACAGGTGCTTGAAAGGGAACATATTTTACAAAATTTTGAGCACTTTGGTGCTCTTTAGCTCCGGAACTACTTAATCAGTTTTAATAAACTCTTAACTATATAACCCCTTGAACAATTTTTAATCAAACAAAACATGTGTAATGTATTCAAAATATTGAGCGGTTCAAAAGTTACTCAATTTTGTCCAAGGCAAAACGATTCTGGACCACTTTGCGTCGTTCCAACCGTGTTTTTTCAGTCCAAGGACCCCGAGTTCAAATCCCCCCAGAGCACAATGTGTCGTCTATTTTATGATGTTTTTGTACTTATACGGTCGAACTATAAAAATTGTTCCAGAGGCAGGTCGGACATGCACCGTTCGTTAGTTAGGGACACTTAAAAATTAGAGATACATTTTCCATGTAATATTTTATTTATGAAAGTATTTATCATTTTTTTAATTTAAAAATATTCTGTAGAAGTATCGGTGAATTCAAATACACAATATTTGATCATATCATATCGTCAGACTCATTTGAGTCAAAATTTTCTGAACACACTTCGAACACCAACTTGAAATTAGACTTACAATCTATCGAAAAAAAACAACTTTGTGCAAAACAAACTTATGCATTTTGAAAAGACCTTGAAACGACCTTTAATTTCGCCTCAAGCACAAATCGAAGCAAGCCAAAACTATACACTTTCTATTCCACTCTTTAAAAAAAAAAAAAAAACGTTAAAAAAAAAATGTTGATGCAAAATCAACTAAATATAATATATCAGCACAATAATTTAAAATAAGAACACTATGGCGAATATACGTTTTTATTTTCAGTCTAATCAATTAAAGTTGCACCTTATTTCCGACATATTCATCTACATTTTCAAGCAAAAACATTTCTAATTTTAAATGTCCCGTTACTTCTGAGTTCGCAATTCTTGGTTTTTTTTTGCATTTTCGAAATAGTGGGACATTTTGGTAAAACATATGTGAAAATATATTTTTTCTGAGAACTTTTTTTTTCCGTTTTCATCGTCTAGATTGCTAAAACAACACACTGTGCAGAGTAAGTAAAAAAAATATATAAATTAGTTTGATGTGATATTTTTCAAAACCAAACTTGGTGGGTGGGGGTTGGTGGTCCTCTTCTGCTCTGAGATGATGCATAGCGAAATAATTGAGCTGTTAAGAGAGCATATAAACAAAAATCAAAAGTGCAGATATTTTTTTTGTGTAAATGAAAATGTAAGATTTCTACAAGTTTTGGCCGGGATTTTCAACCCACAAAGATTATCTAGCTTTTCTGCACGCCGCGTTTAGTTTTCTCATTTCAACACGTGGCATGTATCTTTTCTACATGCTGCATTTAGAAATGAGAAAACTAAGCGCGTCATGCAGAAAAGCTACATGCCACGTGTTAAAATGAGAAAACTAAGCGCGTCATGCAGAAAAGCTAGACAAAAGTAAAGGGTTGAATATCCCGGTCAAAACGTGAGGAAATTCTACATTTTCGTGTAGATTTTGAATATTTTCTTTCTCTGTGTATGTGTGGTGAAATTCGCGGCACAAAATTGCAATAAAAGCCTTTCTTGATTTTAAAAGATTGAGCTCTAGTATCGATATACTCCAATGGTGGGAAGAAAATTAATATAAATACCCAGAACAGGATACATTTTCGAAAGTAGTATTAGCAGTTCCTTGTACACAAGTACATAAGTGTCGAGCTGCAATTTTTTTTATTGTTTGTTTGTTTGTTTAATTATTTCCCAATACAACAAGAGCTTGTCTTGATAATTATAGTATTGGTCACAAAATGTAATTCGGGGAGGTTAATAAAAATAAAATGTATCCTAGCTGAATAACTAATAAGGTAGATATCAATTAAATTGAAGTTTACAGTGCAGCTTATTTTTAATAATAGTAATATAATAAGATCATTTTAAACGATTTTTAAGATAGGCGGTAAGGTTGGTTTTGAAGAGAGTTCCTAATAGTTTTAAGATGGTGTGGAAGCTGGTTCCAACAGCGAGCAGCAAGGACTGAGAAATGTTTTTCTGAACTGCCCAGGTTTAATCTTGGGTAAATTAAATTATTAGTTCTCGCGGATGAGGCGAATTCTAATTTTTCATATAAATACTGAGGCTCACGTGTAACAATGATTTTATGGACAAAAATTCAAGTTCTAAGTTTAATCCAGAAATCAAGAGACGGGTCGAATATTTGGTTGGCAAATGTGGTTATATGCTCCGAGGGCTTACGGTCAAGGACATATCTTGCAATAGAGTTGAAAGTTACACGGAGTCGTTGCATACTATTGGCGTCACAATTAGCAAAAATTTCTATACCGTAGAATAACATGGGGACTAAACACAATCTTCCTATGATTATTTTAATGTTCTATTTTCTGGCGTAAAATTAATAATGAATCGTTTAAGAAACAAATTGGACGCAAAAACTTTATACTCAATCGAATCATATGTAATTTTCTTTTAACTTAAATTGTATATTTAGCCGGACTGAAACCGGAATTGGAAACCGGTTTTGTGACTGGAGCAATAATTGCTAAGTATTTATTTTTAGCACCAGGAATTTTTGTCAAATAACTTTAAATCTAACCGAAACGCTTATTTTGTAACCGAATCGCAACAGGACCGAAATAAAAACAGATAACCGTAACCGATACAATTTGATTTTTATAACCGTAACCTTAACCAAAACCGATATTTGTTTCGATTTTAATCGCTGTTTAAAACTATACTTTACCATTACAATTACAATTATTTGTTGTTAATTGTAGTAACTTCGCTTGCAACGTTTTAATTACATACCAAATTAAAAAAAAAATTCAATTACCTGTATTATTGTGGGTGAAAAATACGAATTTTAACATGGAGAAGAGTGATATGTAATGTAAATAGATTGATAAATCTAATGTGTTACATGTAGTACCTATGTATTAACCAACTGTTGTTTTATACTAAAAAATGTGTATTTCATATATTTATAAGCCTTTTGTTTAACATTTGGTACACAGAAAAAAAAAATGCCGGGAATTTTTTAAGTCTAAAAAGTGTGATTTGATCCCGACAGTAGGATTAAATTTTTAAGTACGAGTGGCATGTATCATTCCGAAAAGGATTGTTTTATGTACGATTCGTAAGTAAGAACCAATTGAGAGAGTGAGAGAGCGAACAAACTGAGAGCTAAAGCAAATTTCTTCTCTTTGCTTCTCACGTCGTTGTTTGATCTCGTTTTTGCATTCAGCATTGACCGCTTTTCGGCTTGCCTGCATTCTTTGTGTGACGCTTGCTAGAAGCAGTTCAAGAAACAAAAGTGTGAAGTGAAAGTGAAAAAGTTAACAAATTGGAAAAACTGAAAAAAAAGGTGAAATGGCCGATGAACCATTAAAACTATGGTGCGAAAGCAACAACCTGCACCATGTTGTGGCAGATAAGTGTAAAGTGTTGCAATCGCTGCGGCGGTGTATGTGTGTTTGTTTGTATGAATGTGTGTATATGTTAGCGGGTAAGAAAGCGCATTACTCAAATTTTTTCTGTTTTGTGACTATGTGTACATGCAAACGTTAGTTTGGTGTTTAATGCGTTCTTCTAATTTTCGGCTTGGGTGTGAAGACATACATATGTAAAACCCGGTGTCGAAGCAATGCTTTGCCGGCCTTAAATTCACATATGTATGTATGTTTGTGTGTGTCTGCAAAATGCGCGCTTTACTCAAACTTTTTCTCGCTGGTGATGGAAAAAACGTCTTTCTATAAATGGTAAGACAAAATAAGAATAAAATTTTACCGTTTATAAAAAGCCCATTTTTTTGCAAAATAAGTGAAAAATTTTAATATTTTTTCAGTGTCAAAACACTTTTGACATACTGTATGTATCCACATACAGTGTATCACAGTTTATTTGAATAAATAGTTTTTAAAAAGTTTAAGAACTCATTAACAGATTTTGTTGAAATAAGCTGTAAGCCACTGTAAGCGTTTTCGGCTTTATTCCAATGTTTAAATGTTCCCTAACATTATTTCCATTATTTACAGATGCGGGTATTAAGTTTGAGCACTTAAAGCTCATGACAGCGGAAGACCTTCGAGAAGCGATCCCTGCCTTAGGCCCTCGTATGGACTTTAGGCAGAAGCTGTTCTTGTGGAGACAAACTGAAGTGAGTACATTTTTATATGTGTATCAAAATGGCAGGCTGCTGTATTTTCCCATTCCGCATGTAAAAATTTGAAATGAGCCATATCTCCCACAATTTCGTAGATAAATTGTTCGGAACTTCTAGACATTTATAGTTATCTAATCTATTTATCTAGACATTTATAGTTATCTGCATTATTTATTAATTTAATCTTACAATTTTTTTTTACTTGCAGCTTGCCAATGAAGATGAATCAATTTCTGCCCAATCAAAAGTGGATAACTGGCTAAGCGAGAACGAGTATTATAGCGCAAAATATTTATATAATTAATATTCATTACACAAATATTTTATTTTATTAAATGCGAAAACAATATCTATATTGCCTGTAATAAAATATCGAAAAATATATTAATTTAAAAAAAATATCAATCTCTACCGAACTAGAATATTATCTCGTATGGAACACAGTTGAGTTCGAAAATGGGGCACAAATCTATCTCTATCGAATTAGAATACTATCTCGTATGGAACAAATTTAAGTACGGATATCGGGCACAAATCTTTTTCTACCGAACTAGAATATTATCTCTTATGGGACTTAGTTATGTTCGAAAAGAAGGATGAGTTTAAGTTCGGCCAGGCTAAAACCGGGATCAAAATTTAAAAAATTATCCGTACTTAAATTGTTCCTGTCGGGAATGATTTATGCCATTCCAGGATCAACCCATTTTTATTACCATTTCGGCATGAATTGATCCCGGAAATCCCGGATTTTTTTTTCAGTGTAGTCGTCAAAAATTAATTTAATTGGTCCGCCAAACACAGAAGTTTTTTTGGCTGTACATGTCATTGGTTGGACAAGAATTATAAAAGAAAATCAGTAGCACTTGCTTGTAAACGATTTTCAGGGGATCATACTCATGAGTCATGACCGCATTTGTACCAACCACACAGGCTTTAACTTGAATATTTTAAAGATTTTTGCCACCGTAACAGATAATGTTTCAAATTTTGTTAAAGCTTTTGAGGAATACGGTATTGATAGACGCAAAAAGGATAATCGAAATGAGTATAAAGACGATTGTGATTCCGATGAGTATGCTGAGCCAGTTGAACTGGAAAACAATATTTTGCCGAAACATGTCAGGTGTGCTACTCATACTCTTAATTTTTTGGCCACATTATTATTGACTTTATATAAATCGTTGGAAGACATAAACCATTGATTAAGAGGCACACGCAGGTACGTGAGTATAAGTTTATCTTTTTATTAATGGCACTAGGCAACAAGGTCCAGTATATTGAAGGGTTGGTGGTGATTCTAAATGATTTTCAGAAATGGTCCATCACGTCGAGATTTTTAGTAATTTGAGCTTAAAGTGGCAAAGTCACAGAGGGCGGGCTGCAGACTTATACACTAGCAATGAAGGAAGTGCATATCTAGCACACGAGCGCCAATCTCACGTCAATTATAATCGACGTCTTACAATCTTACAATGTATTTATGCGTCAGTTGTAAACCTATTTAATAGTAATTTTATATATATTGGGTAAAACGTGGAACGAATCAAGGTTCGAACCAAAACCAAAGCCGAAAAACCTCGAACCTCAAATTTCCGAACCTTAACCGTTGGTAAATTTTGGTTCGAACCCGCCAACCGGAGGTTCCGAAATTTTTTTTGGGTTTGCAGCCCTGATTTTTAATAAATGCAGCACTTTCTGGCGTAAATCCAGTTATCATATCAGTATTGTGAGGCGCCTTAATCACGCCCATGGTCACACGGTGGAACTCAATATATGACGCCATTTGTCGTATTTTCCAATATAAATCGTAACTTGCAGAACTTTGTGAAAAATTAATCATGATTAATATTAGTTTCTTCCAGGGGGGCATCCAATATTTGGAGGAATATCAAATTCGTATGACGCCAAAAGCTGAAACAATTGATTTTGTACAATAGAAAATCAACATTTTGTATGGTTTCTCATTCCGATCATCTCATTAGAAATCGAATCTTAATCAATCGGGCACATATATAAAATATAACCCATCGCTAACATCGTCAACACCAGTGGAACGGCTCTTTTCATTCACAAGCATTACACTGTGACACATTTTTGAACTCAAAAAAGTTTATAGCGTTGAGACCAAAAAATTCTGAAAGGGTGTGATGGTAGTATAAAAACCCTGTCGTGGTTTGGTCCCATTAGCTGCCGTTTTCTTTTTATTGCACTTTGAACTTTTCAGCTTAAGAGTAGGACTAACGATTCCATATCTCGTGAATTATTGTGAATTTTGCTTTTAAGTCTTTAGCAAAGTGGTTGCTCTTAGCTTGGCCTACAAAACATTTCTTTGCAGCAAATCAAAAAAATTATATCTTCTTACTCAAAATTACAAAAGTTGCCCAAAAAAGCCAAGTTCTGATCACTTCCCTACAGTTTTTCAACTTCATCTTGAAACCCATTTCAAATTTGGACAAGTAATACAGCACAAAGTTGTAGCTTAGACCAAAATAAACCAACCGGAAGACCGAACCAACTTCATTTAGTTACTCTTACAAATAGTTATAGACACACATTCACGTACAACTGTCATAAAAGCTCGAAAAAACGAACATTTTGGGTTTTAAGACATTTTTATAATTTTGAGTGTAAAGATGTGACTTTTTTGACTTGCTACTTAAGAATGTTTTGTAAGCCAAGCCAAGAGCAACGACTTCCTCTAAGACGTCAAAGCGAATTCCAAATAGTTTACGAGATATGGAGTTGCGAATCCCAATCAGAAGCTGAAAACATCAAAGTGCAATAAAAAGAAAACGGCAGCTAACTAGACCAAACCCAGCGAAGTTTTTTGTGCTGCCATCACATACCCTTTCAGAATTTTTTGGTCCCGACTCGATCAACATTTTAGTGTTGCACAGTGTTATCAATGACTCGCGAAGACAATCACTTTCTGACTTTTTATTTGAAAAACTAGTTTTGTTGAGTGCTAATTCATTGTATTTACAAGATTTATAAACCTAACCTAATTTATAAACCATATCAATAAATGAACAACTATTTTCATTGCATTTGTTCTTCTTTATGTCAAAATTTTTATTTTTTTACTCCATTTTTAGAATTTGTTATGTCTAAATTACTACAATTATTTCAATTACATAAAAATTGAACTAATTAAAATATTTATTGAAGTAATTGTAATTGTAACTAAATTTTTAATTACGAAATAATTATTATTATAATGGCAATTAAATTTTTAGATATAAAAAAATTGTAATGGTAATTGTAATTTCGATTTACTCTGAAAATTACCGGAATTGTGTAAAAAATACGAGAATAAACCGAAGGCCCCAATTTTCGGTATTAAAAATATACATTTTGGTCACACTGAAAGATATCAAACTATCGGCATATCGGAACTAGTTCAATTCAAACAATAAATGTGCTTTGGCCACACTGCCGACATTTGGAACGTTTTTTTTTGCCAGCTGGTCCACGTGAAAGTTAAGAAAGCCGGACCACAGCACACTAAAAGTACGAATTTCGAAAGTTTACCCGAGAATTGTTATTCAAATTTTCTAATTTCCCACACCCACACAGCATGTCAAAGGCCAGGGGCAAGAAAAAAGAACGCTTCGACGATGATGAGGAGCAGCAGCAGCCCGAGAAGAGCAAGGCGTCGGCGGGTAAGGCAGGCAAGAAAGGCAAAGGTAAACGTGGCGGCGGCGGTGGCGAATCCAGCGATGAGGAACCACAGAAGGTGATTAGCAACCAGGCGGCGGAGGCTGATGATTTGGAAAGTGTCACCTCCTCCAATCCCGGCAAGCAGCAGTCAAAGAAATCAGGCAAGAAGGGTAAAAAGGGCAAACGAAATGATGATTGGAGTGATGATGAGGAGGAGACGAAGCCATCTAAGTTGATTCCAGCTGACTCCGATGATGCAGAGGAGCTGGAAGAGGAGCAGGTCAAGAAGCCACAGCAACAAAGCAAAAAGAATAAAAAGAACAAAAAGAAGGCAGAGTCGCTGGGCTTTAGTGAGGATGAGGAGCTGGCCAAGGAGCTAAAGGAACTGGAGCAGGAAGAGGAGGAGGAGGAACCGATGCCAGAGATAGCCAAGAAGTCCAAAAAGAAGCAGCAAAAGAAAAACAAATTTGAATTGAGCGATGCAGAAGATGAGGAGAAGGAGGAAATCCAAGTCGAAGTGGAAGTGGAAGAGGAGATAGAGCAAGACAAGGAGGAGCTTGCTTTGAGTGAAAAAGTGGCTGCCATACAGCTGGAGCAGCAGGAAACTGAAACTCCATCCCCTACCGAACCTGAACCTGAACCTGATTCCTTAGCTGAACCCGACTCGGAATCCAAGGAAAAGAAACTCACGCACAAGGAGAAAAAGAAGCAAAAGAAGCAACTAGAATACGAACGCCAAATGGAATTGATGACAAAAAAGGGCGGTTCGGGTCACTCAGATCTGGACAATAACTTCACCATGTCGCAGGTGCAAAAGAGTGCTGGCCAGCAGGCTGCCTTGGAGCATGCAGTGGATATCAAAATTGAGAATTTCACCATCTCTGCCAAAGGTAAGAAGTCATCACGTGGCCAATTGCACCATATCTTTTTGACCCATCTCCCACTCTTCCACAGGCAACGACCTCTTTGTGAATGCCAATCTGCTGATTGCCCATGGACGTCGCTATGGTCTGGTGGGACCCAATGGACATGGCAAGACCACCCTGTTGCGGCACATAGCCACTCGTGCCTTTGCCATTCCACCCAACATTGATGTGCTGCTGTGCGAACAGGAAGTGGTGGCCACTGACAAGACGGCCATTGATACCATCTTGGAGGCTGATGTCAGACGCACTGAAATGTTACGCAAAAGCGAAGAACTAGAGCGACAGTTCGCTGCCGGTGACCTGACCGTGCAGGAAGAGCTGAACGATACATTTACCGAGCTCAAGGCCATTGGAGCCTACTCCGCCGAGGCCCGGGCGCGCCGTATCTTGGCCGGCTTGGGTTTCAGCAAGGAAATGCAGGATCGTCCCACCAACAAGTTCTCTGGCGGTTGGCGCATGCGCGTCTCCCTGGCCAGGGCTTTGTATCTGGAGCCCACGCTCCTGATGCTCGACGAGCCCACAAATCATTTGGATCTGAACGCTGTCATTTGGCTGGATAACTACCTGCAGGGCTGGAAGAAGACCCTGCTTATCGTCTCCCACGATCAAAGTTTCCTCGACAATGTCTGCAACGAGATAATCCATTTGGACCAGAAGAAGTTGCAATACTACAAGGGCAACTACTCTATGTTCAAGAAGATGTATGTGCAGAAGCGGCGCGAAATGATCAAGGAGTATGAGAAGCAGGAGAAGCGACTGCGGGAACTCAAGGCGCACGGACAGTCCAAGAAGGCGGCAGAGAAGAAGCAGAAGGAGTCACTGACTCGCAAGCAGGAAAAGAACAAGACCAAGCAACAGAAGCAGGACGAGGACGAGGGTCCGCAGGAGCTGCTGGCCCGACCCAAGGAGTATATAGTCAAGTTCCGTTTTCCGGAGCCCTCGCAGCTGCAGCCGCCCATTCTGGGTGTACACAATGTGACCTTTGCTTTTCAGAACCAAAAGCCGCTCTTTATTAACGCCGACTTTGGCATTGATCTGACCAGCCGTGTGGCCATAGTGGGCCCCAATGGTGTGGGCAAGTCTACCTTCCTCAAGCTGCTGCTGGGCGAGCTGGAGCCACAGCAGGGTGAGCAGCGGAAGAACCATCGCCTTCATGTGGGCCGTTTCGATCAGCATTCGGGTGAGCATCTGACCGCCGAGGAGTCTGCGGCTGAGTATCTACAGCGCCTCTTCAATCTGCCGCACGAGAAAGCGCGCAAAGCTTTGGGCTCATTCGGTCTGGTCAGCCATGCCCATACCATTAAGATGAAGGATCTATCTGGTGGCCAGAAGGCACGCGTTGCCCTGGCGGAGCTGTGCCTTAGCGCCCCCGATGTGCTCATATTGGATGAGCCTACCAATAATCTGGATATTGAGTCTATCGATGCCTTGGCCGAGGCCATCAATGAGTATGAGGGCGGTGTCATTATTGTCTCCCACGACGAGCGCCTCATCCGTGAGACCGGCTGCACGCTATATGTGATCGAGGATCAGACCATTAACGAGATTGATGGCGAGTTTGATGACTATCGCAAGGAGGTGCTCGATTCGTTGGGCGAGGTGGTCAACAATCCCAGCGTGGTGGCCAATGCAGCCGTGCTGCAATAAACTAAGATGAATCTATGTTGAGAGCTCCCCCCTCTTTTGATATAACCATGTACACAACAATAATGGATAAATGTGAAAAGTGCTAATTAAAAAATTAACTCGGGATTTTACAAAGATTTGTTTTCAAATTTAAGGAAAATCCAATTAATGAAATGGAGACTTGAATGACTCAACTCGACCCACAAGATTTTATTTTTTGCCAGTGGAATCCACAAAGGAAACTGTTAAACTTTTTAGTCTGAATCTGTTTGATCATAGGAGGAGAGAAACTTTTTCACGTCCAAAAAGTGCAGTTTGTAAAAGGCAATCGCTCAGTGTTTTTTTTATTTTAATGTATGCAGACAGTCTACTGTACGCTGCACATTTGTCGGATCCGGCCGGATCGGATGACTATAGCATATTGCTGCCATAGGAACCATCGGTCGAAAAAGTAGTTTTAGTGAGAAACACTTTTTCTGTTCGACGCAAACGTCTCCAATCTTCGTATTTCTAAGTTTTCCATGCTTGTACATAATACCACCAAGTTGTATGAAAATCGGACAACTATATAGTATAGCTGCCATACAAAAGATAAATCTGAGAAAAAGTATTAACTTGTCACTAATCAATATTATATGCTACTACACATTTCTGCCAAGGTGGATCCAAATCGGATGACTATTTCATATAGCTGCCATAGGAACTATCGGTCGAAAAGTAGTTCTAGTGAGAAAAACTTGTTTGTTTTCAATGGTAGCGTCGTTTTACCTTCCAGTTGGGGAGTTCGGTCAAAATCGGATGAATATATCGTATAGCTGCCATATAACAAAATGGTAAGCAAATGCTCAAAGTAGTGGTGCCATCAAGCTACAAGGGTATATAAACTTCGATCGAGCCGAAGTTAGCTTCCCTCTATTTTTATATAAAAAATTTTGTAATACAAAAATTTATCTCGATTTTCCAGCTGAAAAATGTTTAAAATTATTTTTTTGGGTTTATTTAGCAAAAGGTAGGTAGTAGGTAGGTAGTTCCGGCTGGCTCCTTGTAGGGACCACACATAGACCTTACGGTCCTTAGTGAGGCCGGGTGGCTTTTTCTGGGTACCATTAGAAATCCAAGAGGATGTTTGACGTTTTGCCAAATGCCAATAGTTGTTTGGGAGACTCCCTTGCCGCCTCTTTAAGAGAGCTGAGACTTGGGGAGTGCAGATGTCTTAATCTTGTCTTAGCGATCGCTGGGCAGCTGCAGATGAGGTGTTCTAGAGTTTCGAAGACTCCAGGTTCCTTACATTTCCAGCAGATGTCCGTTTTCGTGATGCCTAGCTTTTTCGCATGAGCAGCTGCTAGGCAGTGACCAGTTAGTATGCCTATAAGCAGTCTACAGTCTCTTTTTTGGAGCTGTAGCATATAGTGCGTGAGTTTTTTGTCTCTTGTCTTTAGCATAAAAACGAAGAAGTTTTTGATATGCGCGAAGTTGAAGCCATGATATGAGATATTGATTATTTTATATTTCAGACCTAATTAAATCTAAAAAGTGTTTTTTTTTTTCAGAGTTTTTTTTTCCTAAATTCTTCTTTTTGAATTTTGTTAAAAAAATTGAAAAGTAAGGCTCACTTATTGAATAATAAAAATAAATTGAAAAATAAGCATTATTATTCAATTTTCGATAAAAAAAATTAAAAAAAAAAAAGAATTATTTTTTGAATAATTAAATAAAAATTAAAAGTTAAACATTATTTATGAAGTAAATAATAAAAATTGAAAAATAACTCTTAAGTTGTAATTAATATCATAAAACTCATGAGGCTAGCGGTCCCTGCTAAAATCTATTTTAAATGACTTTTTAGTATCCACTCTTCTCCAATAATTACTTTATTTTCAACCTACAAGAAATTTTCATAGTAAATGTTGTGCAAAAAAAGTCGAAAATTTTTATAGTTTTTGGGCTATAATTTTTGAAAGCGCTATGATATCGAAATACTGAAAATATAGTAAATTAGAGGAGACAAAAGACTATCAACGAGTAATTTCTGAGAATTTTGTTAATAGCGGAAAATTTTTTAGAGTTATTTAAACTTGGAAAAAATTGATTCTATCATAAAAAGAGAAGGCCCAGCTAACTTCGTCTGTGTCGAAGTTTTTATACCCTTGCGAATGCTGATTTTGAAATGTCACAGTTTAAGAACGATTACATAAAAATCAACAATTTTTCTAACTAAAACCCATTTTCCGACAAATAAACATCTGATTTCGACCAAATTTCGCGAATCTTCCAGTTTAAGAAAGGTAAAACTTAAAACAAAAAAGTTATTCTCACTAAGACTCATTTTCCGACCGATCGGTCCTATGACAGATCATCCGATTTCGACCAAATTTTTGCGAATATATTTGAAAGCATACAGAATTAGTAATCAGTGAGTTTAAAGACGCTAACATTAAAAACAAAAAAAATTTCTTACTAAGAAATATTTTCGACCGATCAGTCCTATGGCAACCATAAGATATAGTCACCCGATGTCGATCAACCTTTTCAAATTAGTTTGAAAGAGTGTAATATTAAGAATCACCAACCTTAAGAACGATTTACTTGAAAACAAAAAAGTTATTTTCCCTAAAACCCATTTTCCGACCGATCGGTCCTATGGCAGCTATAAGATATAGTCATTCGATTTTGACCAAAGTTTGCAAATCTGCCTGAAAGCCTATAATATTAATAATGGCCGAGTTAAAGAAAGCTATCATTGAAAACAAAAAAGTTTTTCTCACTAAGACCCATTTTTTGACCGATGGTTCTATATGGTTCTATGACCGATGGAAGCTATAAGATATAGTCATCCGATCCGGTCGGTTCCGACATATTAGCCGCGTGCAGTAAAAAGAAGACTCTGTGCAAAATTTCAGCTCGATAGCTTTAAAACTGAGAGACTAGTTTGCGTAGAAACAGACGGAAAGACAGACGGACAGACAGACAGACAGACAGACGGACGGACAAAGCTCAATCGACTCAGCTCGTCGCCCTGATCAGGAATATATATAGTTTATGGGGTCGAAAATGAATATTTCTATACCCTTTGCAAGGGTATAAAAATAGAGGTACCCTTGTAGCTTGAATAATGTAAATAAATTAAGGAATTAAAAGATTTTCGTCGAGCGTTTTTAGCTGAGTTATTTCCCAAACTCAGCAATAAGATGGCGCCTCTACTTTAACCATTTGTTTGCCAGTTTGTTATATGGCAGCTATACGATATATTCATCCGATTTTGACCAAACTCCCCAAAATTTTGTGGAAGCTGATAATATTCACAAGTGGAAGGTATAAAGACCAGTAAAGACCACAAAACTACCATTGAGATAAAAAAAAGTTTTTCTCACTAGAACTACGGTTCGACCGATAGTTTCTGCTATAGTCTATAATCATCCGATCCGGCCGGATCCGACAAATGTGCACCAAAAGACTTCGTGCAAAGTTTGGTTAAGATAGCTTTAAGACTGACGGAGGAGATAGCATAGAAACAGACGGACGGACATGGCTATATCAACTCAGCTCGTCATGCTGATCAAGAATATATATACTTTGTGTGGTCGGAGATGCTTCTTTCTATGCAACATCTGGGCAATTTTAATATACCCTCGACAAGGGTATAATAACCACATTTTCCATATTAAAATCAAACAATTTGTATCCTATGAGAAATTTCAAAGCTTCGCGTTTGGTTTTTCTGGAACGTCATTCAACACATCTTACATTAAAACAATTTTGTTTGGAATGGGACATTTAATGTGGCCACAGGACCAACAAATGTAAAGAAACCTCGCTAAACACACGTTTGTGCAAATATCTCGTAAACCTGACGTGCTGGGAGAACACGGTCAATTGATTTGTATTCAGCGGCCAAAAATACATGAGGAACGATTGCTGACTTCTCTGTTGCATAACTTTGTAAACCTGTGTTATCAGGAAGATTTCATAGTTAACAATTGTCGACGGGTAAATAGGAGGTATAGGGCATACCCTGTCGCCCCTTGTGAAATTGCTGGCTAAGTCCTTCATCTCCTTCATAAAAGCCAAGAAAATTTTGTTCTGGACATCTGTTCGATGCTTTCCCCTTAATAATTTATTGAAATTATAAACATTTCGGACGAATAATAAAATTTACTAACATTTGAGCGGCTCCTCGTCATTATTTTGGAAGCAGTGAAAGGTATTTTCTGGCGTTGTCACTGCTCTTTGTTTTTACATAAAAATCGCTATTGTATATCAAATTTCACCACTGAAATGCTAGTGATTTTGTGTGTTGGAGAGAATGACAAATTGAACTAGCGATTTGGCTAGCGATTTGTTAAAATGCTAATATAATAAACCATGCCCGAAGGTTGGAGTCTAACATTTTTCGCTTTCGCCAAATGTGACCAAAAACCGGAAACTGAAATCGCAAAAGTTTTGCGAAAGTGAAAATGGGAACATGGCTGTAAGTGTAATTTGCCCACTTTTTAAAAAAAGAGACCCTGGAGTTTGCGACAACTACCGTGGGATCAGTCTCCTTCCCATCGCATATAAGATTCTGTCGTGCATTATTTGTGAACGTCTAAAGCCGCTTATTAGCACACCTCAGACCTGGTAAATCCACCACAGACCAGATATTCACATAACGACAACCCCTGGAGAAGACCTATGAGAGAAATATCAAAACATACCATCTTTTTGTTGATTATAAATCAGTCTTTGACACACCGATAAGGTCAAGGTTCTTTAAAGCCATGTCGCCATTCACGCATACGCCGATGATATTGACATTATCGGCAAAAACGAACGAGCGGTAAGCAGGGCGTTTTCAGAGATTGAGAACCAGTCTAAACTGATGGGCTTAGCGGTAAACGAGGACAAGACGAAGTACCTAGTATCCACGGACAAGAAGTCTACGCGTCTTGGACAATTTGTTACTATGGGGGAGTACAACTTTGAGGTTGTAGAGGATTTTGTCTACCTTGGGACGATGATTACCGGCGACAATAACATCAGCCTGGAGATCCGAAGAAGAATTTCTCTTGGAAACCGATGCTACTACGGGCTCAGTAGGGAGTTCAAGAGCAAAGCCTTTTCTCGAAGAACAAAAATAGCGCTAGTCAAGTCGCTCATCATCCCAGTCCTGCAATACGCCGCAGAAGCATGGACAATGACAGGTCAAGGTGTTGAGTGTGTGCAACATCGGGCCAATAAAGAAGAAGAAGAATATAATAAACCAAACACGCTTAATGTTTATTTTTTATACTCTGTACCGAAGGTACATAGAGTATATTAAGTTTGTGCAAAAGTATGTAACAGGGAGAAGGAATCGTTTCCGACCCTATAAAGTATATATATTCTTGATCAGCATCAACAGCTGAGTCGATATAGCCATGTCCGTCTGTCCGTCTGTCAGTCTGTCAGTCTGTCAGTCTGTCAGTCTGTCAGTCTGTCTGTCTGTCCGTCTGTCCGTCCGTATGAACGAAGAGATCTCAGAGATGGTAAGAGATAGAGGTTTGACATGTATGGGACATATATTTCTTATACTTGCAGGCAGATCAAGTTTATTTTCAATTTTTGCCACGCCCCCTCCCGCCCCCGCAATTTGTAAAAAACTTCATATCTCCTACAGTTTTGGAGATAGATCGTTCGTTCCTTCTAGAGATACCTTGTAAACAAAATTATTTATCGATTTGCTGAAGCAATGATAAAGATCAGATGAACGATACTCAAGTTATGGGCAAAAAACGGCCAGTTAACACCACCCACCCCCCCACCAACAACCACAGCAACATACCCTTACCGTTCAACACAGGCAATCTTAGTGCGAGAGAGAAAGAGAGAGAGAGAGAGAGAAACTTAGAGAGCGCACCGCGTTGTGCGCGGGGTGTTAACTGGCCGTTTGACTCCTGAGCAAATGCGAGTGTAAGGGTACAGAGTATGTTATAGTCGGGCTTGACCGACTTTCTCTCTTGATTTTAAAAGCAGTTTGGTCAGAAACTGAACACTCTTTATGCATCATTTTTGTCATTTTTTATTTTTTTTTATTTGGATCTTTCATTTGTGTGAAAACGTAAATTTAACAAGATTGTTTGATGGGTTCGCCATCTCATCGCATCGAAGTTGTTGGTGAATTATACTTTTTAATGTATGTATACTGCCCCGATCACGACATAAAGATCGTGCCTGGCGATTTTACCGCGAAAATTGGGAGAGAAGGAGTTTTTGGCTCGACAGTCGTCCGATTTAGCCTTCATGAAACAACCTCCGGTAATCGAGAGAGGCTAATGCGAATAGATTTTGCCGCGGGAACATGGTCAGAATTAGTACCAGATTTAAACATCGCGACATCCATAAGGCGACCTGGAAGTCCACTGATCAATTAACGAGAAACCAGATTGATCATGTTGTGATCGACGGAAGGCACTCATCGAGTGTTCTAGACGTCCGTGCTATTTGATGTGCGCGTCGTTTAGTATTAAGAAAGCTAAACGCGGCGTGCAGAAAAGCTACACGCCATGTGTTGAAATGAGAAAGCTAAACGCGACGTGTTGAAATGAGAAAGCAACACGTTTCGTGCAGAAAACCTACACGTAACGTGTAGGATTTCAATATCTAAACGCGGCGTGCAGAAAAGCTACAAACAACGTTATGGGTTGAAAATCCCGGTCAAAACGTGAAGAAATCCCACATTTTCGTGTAGCTTTTGCATATTTTTTTTCTCTGTGTGCCAACATAGACTCGGATCACCACCTATTTGCAGCGAAAGCTAAATGTCGTGAAGCTGCAATCACAACGGACCTCTGAAGCCTACACAGCTTAAGTCAACCAACTGCTCAGGGAAATCTCGCCATTCCCTTCTGGTGTATGCGAACAGGGGAATCATATATCACACTCCATGATACGCCGAGTACCCTCGAAAGCAGTCTTGGTATGATGAGTGCCACCGCGCTACTGCGGAGAAAGACGCTGCCTACAGGAGAACTCTGCAGTCGGGAGCAAAGCTGGCTGTTAAAAAGCGATACCGGGAGAATAGCAGAAAAGGAGAGAGGAGAAACGCCTTTTTAGAAGGAACCAGAATGAGCGGGAAAGGCGCATGCGTGAGGAAGTCGAGATGTTATTCGGCATGACTGAGACTCGAAAATCAGAAGGTTAAGCACTTAACTGAAGGTTTCAAGACCGGAGTTAGCAGTCCTGCAAGGACGAACACGGGAATCTGGTTACAAATCAGCAAGTGGCACTAGACAAATGGAGAAGCTACTTCTCCAACCTGCTGGGAGGCGATGACGAACACGATGCCGCCTCTAGAGAAGTAGCGACGCCACCAATCGACAATATAGAAATAGATCCGCCGGACTGTCACGAAGTCTGTTTAGCCATAGAAAGGCTAAAGAACAAGAAATAAGCAGGCGCTAATGAGCTGCCTGCTTAATTGTTTAAGACTGGCGGCGAGGAGTTGGTAAGGTGCATGCACCGACTCCTCTGCAGAGGACGTGGTCCGACGAGAGCATGCCCGAAGATTGGAGTCTAAGTGCACTTTGCCCAATTTTTAAAAAAGGAGACCCTACAGTTTGCGACAACTACCGTGGGATTAGTCTCCTTTCCATTGCATATAAGCAAAGATTTATACTAGATATTATAGATGACGCATGTGAAACAAAAAACGATTGTTCCTGGGAGCTGACTTAGTATCCCAATTTTCGCTTTTCGCTACCTTTACGAGGAATATTTGTATTGAAATTTATCTATGAGTTTTAATAAATGGGTGTTGGCTAAGAGCAAAGATTTATAGATATTATAGATGACGCATGTGAAAAAACGA
The DNA here is from genome assembly GCA_037044535.1 of Lordiphosa magnipectinata. Lineage (NCBI taxonomy): Eukaryota > Metazoa > Arthropoda > Insecta > Diptera > Drosophilidae > Lordiphosa > Lordiphosa magnipectinata. The sequence goes on from JBAMBO010001177.1 coordinate 47,486, forward strand.
TTTTTCTTGGGAGCTGACACTCGATCCCAAAACAAAAAAAAAGTTTGTATGAGATGCGGTGTCTATATATGTATGTAAAATTGGCTGAAACAGCACCTCTAGGAGGGCCAGGGCCAAGCTTCTCTCAATCTCTTGGCGTGTGTGCTTATAATTTTTCGCACAAGAGAGAGGGTCCTAGAGTTTAACGCCGATTCCGAACGGCAATAGTAAGAGAATTTTTGCTTTTTCATGGCAAGTTACTTCACAGCTGGCGCCAGTAGGCTGGTGAAGGTGACCGGGTGTGTAAAAGCTTTTTCTAAAGAAAGAAAAAACTTTTTTCTATTAGATGGTCCGAGGCGGGATCGAACCCACAACCTCCCGCACCAGCAGCCACACATACAACTGGTACGCCACACACCGGCACTTATAAGCGCACTGATTGGATCTTATCAGTGTGGCTTTAGACCTGGTAAATCCACCACAGACCAGATATTCACTTTACGACAAATCCTGAAGAAGTACTATGAGATAGATGAAAAAAAAGAACCATCTTTTTGTCGATTACAAAGCCGCCTTCGACACACCGATAAGGTCAAGGTTCTTTAAAGCCCTGTCTACCTTTGATAAACCTGTAAAGTAAGTTCGACTTAGCATGATGACGTTGGGAAGTACGCAAAGCTCCATCAAAATATAAAAGAACATCAGCCTGGAAATCCGAAGAAGAATCACTCTGGCAAACCGATGCTACTTCGGGCTCAGTAGGGAGTTCAAGAGCAGAGCACTCTCTCTATAGAAGTCGCTTATCATCCCAGTCCTGCAATACGGCGCAGAAGCATGGACAATATCAACAGCGGATGAGGCGGCGATTGGTGTTTTCGAGCGAAAGATTCTTCGGAGGATTTATGGACATTTGAAAGTTGGCGAGGACTTTCGCATCCGAATGAATGATGAACTGTTTGAGCTCTTGGGGACACTAGTCTAGTAAAGCGCATTACACAACAGCAGCTGCGCTGGTTAGGACAGGTCACCCGCATGGATGAACAAGCTCCAGTAAAAGAGGTCTACAAACAGAATGTAAAAGACTTTGGGATAAAACGCCCGAAGGGACGACCACCACTAATATGGGAAGACCATTTTCCAATTTGTTGAAATAAGCTGTAAGCCACTGTAAGCGTTTTCGGCTTTATTCCAGTGTTTAAATGTTCCCTAACATTATTTCCATTATTTACAGATGCGGGTATTAAGTTTGAGCACTTAAAGCTCATGACAGCGGAAGACCTTCGAGAAGCGATCCCTGCTTTAGGCCCTCGTATGGACTTTAGGCAGAAGCTGTTCTTGCGGAGACAAACTGAAGTGAGTACATTATTATATGTATATCAAAATGGCAGGCTTATGTATTTTGCCATTCCGCATGTAAAAATTTGAAATGAGCCATATCTCCCACAATTACGTAGATAAATTGTTCGGAACTTCGAGACATTTATAGTTATCTAATCTATTTATCTAGACATTTATAGTTATCTGCATTATTTATTAATTTAATCTTAAAATTTTTTCTACTAGCAGCTTGCCAATGAAGACGATTCGATTTCTGCCCAATCAAGAGGATATCTGGTTAAGCGAGAACGAGTATTAAGCGGAAAATATTTATATAATTAATATTCATTACACAAATATTTTATTTTATCAAATGCGAAAATCATAGATATTGATCTATATTGCCTGTAAGAAAATATCAGAGAATATACAATTAAAAAAAAATCAATCTCTACCAAACTAGAATATTATCTCGTATCGAACAAACTTGAGTTCGAAAATGGGGCACAAATCAATCTCTACCGAACTCGAATACTATCTCGGATGGAACAAAGTTGAGTACGGATATCGGGCACAAATCTATCTTTACCGAACTAGAAGATTATCTCTTATGGGACTAAGTTATGTTCAAAAAGGAGGATGAGCTTAAGTTCGGCCAGGCTAAGACCGGGATCAGAATTTAAAAAATTATCCGTACTTAAATTGTTCCTGTCGGGAATGATTTATGCCATTCCAGGATCAACCCATTTTTATTACCATTTCGGCATGAATTGATCCCGGAAATCCCGGATTTATTTTTTCAGTGCAGGTGCGGGAAGATATTGCCCAGCTTGGTGTAAACAACTGAGACCGAGACCGTTAAGCGGTTGTGATTTAAATATCGGGTCAAAGAAGAAAGTATGTAATTCTGCTGCTCCTGCTTCCATCACTCGTAGGTAGGTAGGTAGTATGTACACACCTGATCATATTAGTAGGTACACACCGGAATTTTTTAATTATAGATGGTTTTTTCGTACTTTTAGTGTTGACAACTTTATAATTTTTGGTTTTTTGTTGTTGTCAATGTCTGGCCACACTGTGACAAAGAGTTGAAAGAGGGGCTGCCCCGTATATCAAAGCTTTTCTATAAATTGCGAGTCCACCACACATTTCGCCTGATCATAATAATAGGTACAGTCTCTCGTTTCTCACAAGTATCAAGTGAATAATTTTGTAATCAGTGATCTTTTGGTAACTAAAGGTAAATTAAGTATAGCTCCTGTCAATACAGAGAATTAAATAATTATTTTTTTTAGAAAAAATGCGTCGAAATTCTCATTGTACTAAAGAAGAAGCTCGATTGGTTCTTAGTCTGAGAAAAGAAGGCAGAATCTTTACGAGCCATCGCCAAATTAATGAACAGGTCTCATAATTTTGTTAAAAATGCATTAGAAAGAAAACCAAGACAGGAAACCCGTGGAAGGCCACAAAAAACAACAGAAACCCTTGACCACTACATAGTAACTTTGAGCAAAAAGGACCCAGTTAAGTCATCGAAGGCTATTGCAGCCGAAATTGGGAATTCAGTTAGTGCTCCAACCATCCGAAGACGACTACAAGATGCCAACCTACCAGGAAGAATTGCCAGAAAAGTCCCACTTATGCGCAAAAAAAATATCACCATGAGGCAAACTTTTGGGCAAAGACTGAATAGGATGCACCGGGGAGAAAAAATGGAGAAACATATTATGGAGCGATGAAACCAAGATTAATTTGTTTGGGAATGGCTGTGAAAGGAATGTTCGACGCCCTAATGGAAAGGAATTCCATTCACGGTTTACAAAAAAAACAGTCAAACATGGAGGTGGCAATATAATGGTATGGGGTTGCTTCTCCTGGTACGGCGTAGGTCCAATTTATCAGACTACGAACAAAATGAATGCTGAAGAGTACAAATCCATATTGGAAACAGTTATGGTACCGTATGCTGAGGAAAATATGCCATTACGTTGGGTATTTCAGCAAGCAGAATGATCCTAAACACACATCAAGGCTGTTATCTAAATTTTTCGAGGACCAAAAAGTTGACGTTCTGAAGTGGCCAAGCCAATCCCCCGACCTTAACCCCATTGAAAACTTGAGGGGAGACTTAAAAAACAAATTGGCAAAGCATTCATTTTCAAATAAACAAAAATTATGGGAAGGTGTCCAAAAACTGTGGTATGAGACACCAGTAGAGACCTGCCAGGCTCTTATTAAAAGTATGCCAAAAAGAATAGCAGTAGTGGCCAAAAATAGAGGTGGATACACTGGATACTAAGTTAGGAAATACTAATTTACCTAAAAAAAAAGAACACAAAATGGAAATTAAAATTTTTTTCTTACCAACACATGAAGTGTACCTATTATTATGATCACACTGAAAACGTATCTGAAACACAAAATGATCTCTTTTATGTTTTATTATTATTTTATGTTACAATTAAGTTTATTTTATTCAAAACAAATAGTTTAAGAACCAATGAGAACAAATTTTAAGTTTGAAACAATGAATAAAACTGTTTTCTGTTACCTTAAAGTCAGAGTTGATGTGTGTACCTATTAATATGATCAGGTGTGTGTGTACTAACAAATATATAACACAATGTATGTAGAATTTTTCTTTTAGTTTAAATGAGTGTTGTTGTTTCTGTTGCGGTAGAGCTACTCCATCCATTGTATAGATTTGTTGGTATCCACAGCCTTACGAAAAATCTGCAGGAAGAGAGGAAAATTCCAGTTTAGTAAAAAAAAAACTTTCCTAGGCGCAAGACCAACTCACAGCTGGGAGTTGCCTCGGAGCGACGGTGTATTTCATCATATGTGAATTTGACAAAAGCATCGTATTGCTCAGCTAATTTTTTGGTCAGCTCAGACTCGTAGCGTTCGCGCAGCTCATTCTCACGCTCCTTGATCATATTCTCGCATATGAGCTGCATCTCTTTGAATGTAAACAGCGCCTTCTCCGAGCTATCCGGACGATGTGGGCTCTCTGGGTCCATTTCGAAACCGCTCGACTCAGAGTCCTGCAAGAGCTATAATGCGGCCGATGTGATGATCAGCTGTTTCCGTTTGTGGGATCGTTTTTGTTGTTGTTGATGAGTTAATCGGGGCTTCGGCGGTGACGATTAGTATATATTTTCTCTGAATTTCTGCACCACTTCACATGCGCTCTATTTACTTTTTTGTTGTAACAAGTTGCTAGATGAATCGTAAAAACTAGTATTGCTTTAGAATTCGTTTGAGCAGTATTTCAAAGGCCTTTGAAATGCACTGTCGAGAATTGTGATTTGTATTTGCTCCACAAAGTCCTTGTTGTTCTCCTATATAATTTATAATCTTATTTCCCGCCAAGTTCTATGCAAATTATTTGAACAAATATGGCCATCAAAATTTTGCACAAGTTATTTGCCTCTGTGAGCTAAGCAGTAGCTTAAAAGCCCATATCGTGTAGGCTTAACTAGAAAGTCGCAGCTCATATCGAATTTACATTGCGGTCGTACGACTTTTTCTGAGGCTGCGACCTTTTATGTGATTACATTGAGCGAGCTGTCGCAAATAGTCGTAATAGTCATCAATCAGCTTCTTTCTGTTTACTTTAAATTAAATGGGACAAAAAGAAAAAAAAGTTGTAGATATAATTGAAAATTTGGCTAGTGTGGATGAAATGCTTTAAGAAAATCTGCTTAATCGCCATTGAAAGGGAATGGGAACAATTGCAAAAACCTTGTAATTAGAGCACCCCATCCCGCTATGAGCTATTAGCCCAATATGGTGGCTCTTAAAATAAAGGTAGACACTCGAACATTTGTATGAATGGCCGTGTTCACCAGCACAAACCGATGACAAAAAATCGATGAATATGGTTCGATTATTGTGATGATCGAATGTGATGTGCTATCATGATTGTTGGTTTTTGTGATTATGATGAATGAAAAAATCAGAAAAATTCAAGCTGTCATTTAAAATGAATAATATAGCTTTCGCGCAAACTGCTTTTTACTAGAAGTTCCATTAAAGCAGTTCATTGATGTTTGATGTATGCTGGTGAACACGGCAAATGTTACTTATATTAAACTAAAGTTTATTAATCAGATTTTGATCAATTTCGCCAAAATTTTTCTGACTATGACAGCTATATGCCATAGCCATCCGATTTGAACCAAACTAAGCAGAATTATGTGAAAGCATATGATATTAATAAATATCTAGTTTGGAGGCGATAGCATTGAAAACAAATTAATTTCTATACTCTGTATCAAAGGTACACCGAGTATATTAAGTTTGTGCAAAAGTATGTAACAGGGAGAAGGAATTATTTCCGACCATATGAAGTGTATATATTCTTGATCAGCATCAACAGCCAAGTCGATATAGCCATGTCCGTCTGTTTGGACACCTAGATCTCAGAGACGTTTGGACGCAGATCAAGTTTGTTGCAAATTTTTGCCACGCCCAACATCCCACAATTTTTTGGATATCGATCTCAAATTTAAAAGTTTTAACAAACTTAAATTCGCAATATCTATAGTCTCTGAAATTCCGATAATAAATAGCCGAGTTAAAAAATGTTGCACACTTTTCGGCTGCTCCCCACAGGAACACAGGAAGGCTATTAAACATTTCTTTCCACCTACTCTTTGAAACCTTTGTTGATCAAAACTTTTCCGAATACGAGAATTATTTTCATGATTTCAACCTCCACTGGACTCCAGCTCGACGTTCGGCAAATAGAGGTCGTCTTTATGGAATAAAGAAAATCACTGCCAAATTATACCGTATGAACTACACAAATATAGGATCCTCAACAGTATTAAGATGCGAAATAGCAAATGATGCCTTCCATATTATACCAGTTTATCTCAATTGCAACAATTGGAATGCAGATTTCGAGTAACTTTATGACCTCTGCATGGAAATAGGGAATGAAAGCATTCTAGTCACGGGAGATTTCAACGCGCGATGTGGGACTCTTCAAGGATTCACGGAAGGTGTTGATACGGCTAGGGGCTTTGCGTGCACAACCAGAAATTCTAGGGACAAGATCGTAAATAATAGGGGCGTAAAGATGATTGAAATGTGTGAGACGCTGGACCTGCTAACGCTAAATGGTAGAACAAAGGGCGATTCTGAAGGACATCTTACTTTTCTCAGACATCAGTCAAGCTCAGTAATCGACTATTGCATGGTGCGTGGCAAATGGCATGATATTGTTACCGACTTAACAGTGAAAGGCGAAATATTTTCGGACCACATGCCGGTAGAAGTCTGTATTGAGTCGAGAAGTGAGCTGTACATTCACGGAAATAAAAGTCATCTTCTACCTAAGCTTAAATGGCGCGAAAGATGGGCAGGTGCTTATGCCTCTAAGCTAAACAGTCTACTCTCCTCTGTGGGTCAAGCGGAACCTGACATCGACCTGATAACCCAAAGCATTTCCAAGGCTGCCGCCTGCATGCAAAGGCCACATACTACATCGTTTTCACAGCCCTGGTTTGATGCGGACTGCAAGGCAGCTCGTAAACTTTTGATGGATCTAGTTCAGCTTGCTAGGATGGAAAACGCACCAGACTCTAGGACCAACTATCAGGAAGCAAATAGCGCCTTTAAGAACCTATGCAAAATTAAGCAGCAGCAGTACTATCAGCACATGGAATTTGAAATAGCCAGGGTCAACAGCAGCAAAGAGTTTTGGGCACTAGCAAGAAAGCTAAACGGGAGTCTTTCGAGAAATCCCATACAAGCGGACGCCTCCAGTCTCGCTGAACACTTCAAAATGACATTGTTTGTGAGTAATCCTCCAGCCCAATTTGAATATGCGCTCCCGTACACGACAGTGGAAGTCCTTGATGCGTGCATTTCTAATTCGGAAGTGCGTCTGGCCATCAAAACGGCGAAATCTAACAAAGCCCCAGGACTTGACCGAGTTCCTGTTGAATTCTTTAAGAATGCCACCCCGCTGTGCATCAACATGATGACGCACGCTTATAATCAGATCCTGCGCTCAGCCAGCACTCCAAATAGCTTTAGGGAAAGCATAATTTTCCCCATCTACAAGAAAGGAGACCCTACATCAGCTTCCAACTACAGGGGCATATCCTGCATAAATGCAGCACTGAAGTTGTTTGCCTCTGGACGACTTCAACTGGGTAACTGATCATAATATCCTTAGCGAGTTTCAATTTGGATTTCGCCGAGGCTACTCAACAGTCGATAGCGTTTTTGTGCTTACTGCAACTGCCAAATCTTACCTCTCCTCAATGCGAAAGCTGTATATCTGTTTTATAGACTTCAAGGCAGCGTTCGATACCGTTAACCGTTGAAGTTTACTACTAAAGTTAAGCCTCGTAGGAGTATCGACGCGCTTCATTAATATGATTTCAAGCCTGTACGAAGAAAACACCTTCGCTGTTTGGGATGGACGACAACTTTCGGATCAGTTTCCAAATAACACTGGAGTAAAGCAAGGATGCCTCCTTAGCCCACTTCTGTTTTCACTTTATGTCGACGACGTTACAACCTACCATCCTGGAGGCGTTAACATTAATGGCACCACCACCAAGGCGTTAATGTACGCAGATGATATGGCGCTACTAGCAGAGTCCCCCGAGATGAGCCATATTGCATACAATGGAGTTTACAGATAAACGTGGATAAGGCGAAAGTTTTGATTGTGAAAGACGGAAGAGGCCGTAGTGCAAGGGTAGACAGATGGTTTTTAAATGGTGAGATGCTGGAAACGGTAAAAACTTTTAAATATCTTTGCGTGACTATCACTGGAAATTTAAGCTTCAAACATCACTTACAAGAAAAACTGCAAGACTCGAAGAAAGCAATTAATAGCACTTGGAGAAACTTTTTCGGAAAACGACATATTTTGCCGAGCACTAAATTCAGAGTGTTTGAAGCCACTGTTCGATCAGTAATGTGCTATGCATCTCAAGGCTGTTTATTAAACGGATATTTAAACTACCCCGCACTACTCCAAACTATGCGCTCCACTTAGAAACCGGCCTGCCTTCATTATTCTTATACGGTCTGCAAAACCACTTCACATACATACGGAAAGTTATGGATATGCCGAATTGTAGACTAGCCAAAACAGTCACTGCTATGATGCTGTCGGAAAAATCACAAATTTTTGACAATTGGCTGTCCTTATTTCAGGATCATGAGGTATCCATAGACCTTCAAAGCGTCGGATCATGGGAAGATCTCACCAATTGCTGTTGGAGAAAGCTGTTATCAGAGAAAGATACTCTTTTCTAAGTCAAGCCAGGCAAAGTGTAGTCCGAAACACTTACAAAAAACTAGAGCTGAATCTGGAATCGCTTAACTATTTTCATGACCGTTATGACACTCAAGCAATCTCACTTATATGTCGGGCACGCTGTGAGATGCTTAGTCTCAACTACAGGCCGCACTGGAGCTCTGTTAACACAGATTGTAGCCTCTGTAATTTGCACGCAACTGAAGACGTCATGCATCTGCTTGGGGTATGCCCAATTTTAGCTGAGATAAGAAGCGCCCATCTGGGAAGCCGTTTCCTTTCAGAAGCAGACGTCATAAATTGGCTAAATGGCAAGAACTGGACAACATTATCCTTCTTTCTACAACAGGCGCTAAAATATAGAACCGCTATTATAAATGAATATTTGTAACTTTTTCTGTAAATTAAATTATGTATCTTTTCTACCTAGTTTTTATACCCTTGCAAAGGGTATTATAATTTTGCCCAGAAGTTTGCAACGCATAGAAATATTCATTTCCGACCCCATAAACTATATATATTCTTGATCAGGGGGACGAGCTGAGTTCATTGAGCTTTGTCTGTCCGTCTGTCTGTCTGTCTGTCCGTCTGTTTCTACGCAAACTAGTCTCTCAGTTTTAAAGCTATCGAGCTGAAATTTTGCACAGAGTCTTCTTTTTACTGCACGCTGCTAATATGTCGGAACCGACCGGATCGGATCACTATATCTTATAGCTGCCATAGGAACCATCGGTCGAAAAATGGGTTTTAGTGAGAAAAACTTTTTATTTTCAATGTTAACGTGATTAAACTCGGTCATTAATAATATTATATGCTTTCAAACAGATTTTCAAATTTTGGTCAAAATCGGATCACTATATCTTATAGCTGCCATAGGAACCATAGGTCGAAAAATGGGTTTTAGTGAAGGAGAAGCTTTTTTGTTTTCCAGAATGTTAACGTGATTAAACTCGGTCATTAATAATATTATATACTTTCAAACAGATTTAAAAATTTTGGTAAAAATCGGATGACTATATCTTATAGCTGCCATAGGAACCATAGGTCGAAAAATGGTTTTTAGTGAGAAAAACTTTTTTGTTTTCAATGTTAACGGCTGATTTAACTCGGTCATTAATAATATTATATGCTTTCAAACAGATTTTCAAATTTTGGTCAAAATCGGATCACTATATCTTATAGCTGCCATAGGAACCATAGGTCGAAAAATGGGTTTTAGTGAGAAAAACTTTTTTGTTTCCAATGTTAACGTGATTTAACTCGGTCATTAATAATATTATATACTTTCAAACAGATTTAAAAATTTTGGTCAAAATCGGATGACTATATCTTATAGCTGCCGTAGGACCGATCGTTCGGAAAATGGGTCTTAGTGAAAAAAAACTTTTTTGTTTTTAAGTAAATCGTTCTTAAGATCGGTGATTATTAATATTAAACGCTTTCAAACTAATTTGAAAAAGTTGATCGACATCGGGTGACTATATCTTATGGTTGCCATAGGACCGATCGGTCGAACATGAGTCTTGGTAAAAAAAATTTTTGTTTAGTTTTGTTAGCGTCCTTAAACTCGCTGATGACTTATTTTATATGCTTTCAAATAGATTCGCAAAATTGGGCCGAAATCGGATGACTATATCTTAAGGCTGCCATAGGGTCGATCGGTCGGAAATTGAGTCTTAGTGAGAAAAACTTTTTTCAGACGTTTATCAGTCGGAAAATAGGTTTTAGTTAGAAAATTTTTTGATTTTTATTTAAGCGTTCTTAAACTGTGACATTTGCATTTGCAAGGGTATAAAAACTTCGGCACAGACGAAGTTAGCTTGGCCTTCTCGTTTTTTTTTTTCTTGGTCAATTCTTAAATCGAAAACTATGTTTCTTTGTTTTAAATTTTTGTTTGTTTATATCGTTAACAATGTACAAAAACTCAAATGCTATGGCTGACGGTTAAAAATCAAGCCAAAAATTTATATTTATAAATATCTACTACTACTACTATCATTTCTTTCCATGAGAAACGGGTATATCGAAGTCGGTTTGACAGAAGGGAAAGCTATTAAACAGTTCTTCCCCTGAGTAACGGGTAATGTATTCTGTATCTGCAGTAGCAGCTTAAAGCAGCGCTGCTACTAGTTTCAAGTGTAAATCGGGATTGGATAGATACAATTTCGACCTTGCAATAAAGGACGCAAATTTTTTTAAAATAGTCAGAAATGTATTTCAAATATGCCGAATCGATTAACAATTTGTGCATGAATCAAGAATTTTCGTACTTACCCTGCCATTGATACCATTACCTAAGCATTATATGGGAGTGTGTGTACCCAATACCCAAATACAACTGTTATTAAATTTCTACAAGTAGGCTTCGCTTTTCACAATTTTTCCAACAGGTTTGCTAAAGCTCGTAAATTTCTTAGTCAAATGGTAGAGCTCATTGAGCAAACAACTGAATTTATATTTCTTATTATATTTATTTATTTTTTGTATAAATTTAACAATATCCTTTCTTAGTATCAAAATATATTTTATCAGTTTAGTTATCCAAATGTCCTATAGGACATTCTTTTATTATTCTTTCTTTCCTGCTTATAATCATCACATTAACAAGTAATTGTTGGCTGATTACTTACCAAGCGGATTATATCTCGTATCGAGTAGAGTAGTAAGCCATACCAACCCGGCATGGTTTTGCTGAAGAAACCCGCACGTGCTCCAGCTTCAAAATATATATTATCAGATTAGTTATCCATATTTCCTATAGGACATTCTTTTATTATTCTTTCTTTCCTGCTTATAATCATCACATTAACAAGTAATTGTTGGCCGATTACTTACCAAACGGATTATATCTCGTATCGAAACCATACCAACCGAACCCCCTGTATACAAAAAAAAAGGGTTCGGTTCAAACAATCATTTAAGTAAATTTCTTAAGATCTTTTCTAGATTTCTCAATATTATGACAGAAAAACACTTATAGTATAGTACAGAATCGCTTGGGTTGATAATTAAAAACGCTTTTTAGAAATCCAATCCATATTGCTATTTCGCGAAAAAAAAAAAACTTAAGTATAGTCGGAAAAGGGGAAAGCAAATGCATTTGGAAGATGATTTTAACAAGAATCGCTCTGATGAGTCCTTTTTAAGCTCTTTTGAAGATTAAAGAGATTAAATTCATGTCCGATTTAAAGTCGCATGACTCATGGATATGCTCAAAACGAGATTTTTTTAAATACGACTAGAAAAAGACTCTCAAATAATTAGAAATATGACTCGAAATTGAGTCAAAACTGATAAGAAAAACGGGCTACAAACGACTCGTCAAGAAGATTATCGGCTTGGGCAACATATTCTCCCGACAAAAGTATAATTTTTGACTATTTTAATCAGACAGAGGACTCAAATGTGATCAGAAATTTCCTAAAATGTCTGGTTATGTACGTAGAAGGTGAGTCTTTAAAAATTCAAAGACTTTTTAGAACACCTATGAATGATAACAATAAGGAATGTGGTCCAATCGTCTTGACGACTCATATACATAGCTTGGTAATCTGAACGCGTTCTCCTGATTAAATATACATATGTATAAATTTTGACCGAATGTTAAGGCAAAAATCGATGAACTATTTAACAATCTATGAGCCCAGACTCGAACCAAAGCCTTGTGTTCGATAAGTACAGGAACCGGTCCGCGAACCGAACCTTACACTTAACCACGGGCTCGAACCCAACATTTTACAGGTTAGCAGCCTTGCTTGTAATAAAATAGTCTGAAACGTATTTCAAATACGCCGAATCGATCAACTATCCATGCTTGAACCAAGAATTTTCGTGCTTACCATTATTTGAGCATTATTTAAGCAATAAATTTAAGTAAAAATTTCTCGTCTTTCTCGGAGTGTGTGTTCAAATACCCAAATACAACTGTTATTATATTTCTACAAGTACGGATTGCTTTTCACACTTTTTACAACAAATTTGCTAGAGCTTGTAATTTGCTCATTGGATTAATCCAGCGACCTCCAGTAGAGTCTTGAACATTTTGTAGTGGTTCTTGGACACTGGTAGAGAAACGCCTCCAAAGTGGGGATGTCCATTCCGCAGAAAGCAGGGGCACTCTTCCATGCAGGCAAAAGCTTGAAAATTGCTTAGGCAGTTGGTAGAGCTCATTGAACAAACATCTGAATTTATATTTCTTTTTATATTTATTTATTATACTCTGTACCGAAGGTACATAGAGTATATTAAGTTTGTGCAAAAGTATGTAACAGGAAGAAGGAATCGTTTCCGACCCTATAAAGTATATATATTCTTGATCAGCATCAACAGCCGATTCGATATAGCCATGTCCGTCTGTCCGTCCGTCCGTCCGTCCGTCTGTCCGTCCGTCCGTATGAACGAAGAGATCTCAGAGATGGTAAGAGATAGAGGTTTGACATTTATGGGGCATATATTTCTTATACTTGCAGGCAGATCAAGTTTATTTTCAATTTTTGCCACGCCCCCTCCCGCCCCTGCAATTTGGAAAAAACGTCATATCTCCTACAGTTTTGAAGATAGATCGTTCGTACCTTCTAGAGATACCTTGTAAACAAAATTATCGATTTTCTGAAGGAATGATAAAGATCGGATGAACGATACTCAAGTTATGAGCAAAAAACGGCCAGTAAACACCCACCACCCCCCACCCATCACCACAGCATTCTATTGAACGGCAATCTTAGTGAGAGAGAGAGAAAGAGAGAGAGTGAAACTTAGAGATGAGCGAGTATAACTCGTGAGCAAATGCGAGCTGCGACGTTAAGGGTACAGAGTATGTTATAGTCGGGCTTGGCCGACTTTCTTTCTTGTTTTTTGTATCAATTTAACAATATCCTTATACTATCAAAATATATATTATCAGTTTAGTTATCCATATGTCCTACAACGTGTTTAACTTAATTTGGAATCTAACTAATTCTTACGTGCCTTTTCTAGTCGTATAGCCACTTGAACTCTTCTTTCCTCCCCCAAATCCAACTGATTTTTATAAGCCTTCGCTAACTTGATCAGTTTCCAAGCCTTATATAAAGTATATTTTGAAGCCTGAATTTATCTAACTGAACTCATTCTTTTTCGTAGTCTCACATTGAACACATATCAAGAGCTCTACAAAATAAAAACATTTTCAATTTAAATTATTTCAATAGTAAGTATATGCATAATGTATATCTCTTAATTTATGGTGACTAGAAAGTCTTTCCATGATTCAATTAGGGTATTCACTTTGTTGTGCACATAGGCACTTATGCAAAAGTGTAAGCACTTCAGACAACAATTTACTCTGAACCAATTGTGAACAGTTTGCTCGACTCAGACCCTGACTAGGAAAAGTAGAGCACTTGTGCCCAAACTTATTTTGAAAATAATGTGTGATCAAACATATGTATATGCACATTGTATGGAGAAAGCGCAAACTTCAAAAGAACCATGGATGACTCCAAAATCATATTTTCACGAAAAATCACTATAAATCGCGGTCCATTGAGGAATCTTTTTTTTGTATTGTTTGACATTCAAATAACATCTCAGCCAAAAACCACAAAATTTTAGACAGTGACCTAGAGGACCTAATGAGGCGAAAGTAGTTAGGTAAAGTGGCTGACCGGTTTAACTTGACGAAACTAGCGCGATCCTGGTTTCCTGCGCCTCAAGTCGACTCACTTCTCCTCGTTGTTGACCCCCGGTCACAAAGTGATGCATCCGCAAATCTGCTTGATAACGTGAAGAGTCGGGCTGGGTACCCACCACCGTCAAAAAAACTCCGCCTATAACAACTGCGACAACAATTAAATAAAACAACAACAAAAATCAAGTAGTCTCTCTGCGTGTTTAAAAATTAAGGTTAAAAACAGACTCTTGTTTTAGCACCCCTACGTTAAAGTGTGGTGAACACCGGTGCATTGGACAAACCCCGCAGACGTTGCGATTCCTTGACTTTCTTAATCAATTTAAGCAATATTTCGAATTACTTCTCAGACTCTCGTAACATATGTTCAAACGTTTCTCTTTCAATCAAGAAAGAAATTTATTCCGCCATTAGTTTTGGTTTGGGCTTGTTACAGATGTGTCCTCGACAACAAGAATATATGCAGTCGACATCGTCCTTAAAGTCGTCCAACAATAAGTCCATTGCTAAATCAAGCTGGTTTTTGTCCAGATTATTAATAGCAGAATACGCACCTTCAATCTTTTCAACTTCACTATTCTTAGATACTTAAATAATTTTTCTGAGACTGCTCTGAAGTTAATAAAATCATATCTAAGCGGCAGAAAACAAGCTGTAGTACCGAATGGATGTGAATCAGAACTTGTTTCAATCACGCGGGGAGACCCACAGGGACCAGTGTTAGGGCCACTACTATTTGCCGTTTATGCAAATCACCTTCCCAAATCTTTATTAACGAGTGATGTCCATATGTATGCAGATGACGTCCAAATGTATGTTAGTCGATCGTTAAGTAAAATCTGGGATTGTATTGATATATGTAATTCTGATCTGTCACGTGTTTCTGAATGGGCAAATAAGAATGAACTGTCTATAAACCCGAGCAAATCAAAATGTATTGTTATCCATAAACGAAAGATCATTTCAGAAAACTTGCAAAAACTTAAGATAGATAATCAGACCATTGAATATGTAGAAAGAGCCGAAAACTTGGGATTGACTTTTAATAATACTCCAACATGGAATGATCAAATTAATAAAGCCGCTGGAAAAATGTATGGTCTGTTGAGGCAGCTAAATTACACAAAAACCCTTCTGCCTACTAAATTTAGGTATCTAATCGCTAAAGCTTTCCTAATTCCAACACTGACATATGGAATAGAAATATTTGCCAGCAGTGATATGACTAGTCAGAACAGAATAAAAGTAGCTTTTAATAACATTTCTAGGTATGTTTATAGTCTCGGACGGACTGAGCATGTCACTATCCACACAAACAACCTGCTTAATACTAACTTAAACAATTGGATTCACGGCAAAGTATTAAAACTACTGCACAAAATTATATTTACTAAGGAACCCGCATATTTATTTGATTTGCTCAACTTTGTGTCTTCAAGACGAACAAACAACTTGGTATCCTTAAGATGCAACCTGGAGAGCTGTAAAAAAACCATTTTATTATTATGCTATTCAGCTCTGAAACATCCTACCCCATTCTCTAAAAACAATTACAAGCACACACAAATTTACTAATAGTTTAATGGAACATTTTAAAAATAAAAGTAACATATAATTGGACTTTTCAATATAAAAACAAAACAAAAAACAAAAAAAAAAACACAAATTATTTATGTTAAAAAGGGATATATATGTTTAATGTAAATTAATTTTAAGTCAGTTTTTTATTATTCTGTAAAGAAATTGTCCATTTGTGAAATTAATTTTAGTAAAATTTACTGTTGTTGCATTAACTTAAGGAACTCCTTGTAGCACTAGGAAGAAGAAAATAAAATAACTCTAAATCTGTTCAATTCGCTTGCTTTCCATTCCAGAAGAATATCCCTAGTGGTTTTAGGTGGCATATCTATTTACATAATTTTCTTTTCTCAACAAATCTCAAAAACATGGCAATCAAACGTCAAACGTAATTGTGCACAAATTTCGTGCACAGAGGGCTGCCCACAATGCTTGTCAGACAAACTTGCCCAAGTGCCTATGTGCACAACAAAGTGAATACCCTAAATGTATAACTTCTAAAGTACTAGAGCTACTAACCAAAATGCATACATTCTGAAAAGAGAATTTAACGTCAAATAATAACGTATTCACATTTTTAAGACATTGGGGAAAAAGAAAAAAGCCATAGGCCCCCAAAATAGGAAAATTTACGACTTTTTACATTTTTTGTACAAATTATACTTTTTCACAAAAAATATACACAAAATCAAAAATTAAGATTGAAACTTTTATTTCATTGTCCATTCTGTAAAATTGTTGCATACAAAGTTTTCAGATACAAAAAGTATAAATAAAGTATGATAAAAGTAAATATACAAAAAAAAAAACTTCACATATTTAATCCCAAATTTTATCTCCATGAGAAGCACTGACCTTTAACTGACTCACCAATATTCACTTGAAATAAATCTAGTTGCGTTTAGTCCAATAAGGTATGTGAAATAAGTCACCTTATAAATCTTATGATCTGCTGTCAGAGCTTTGCTAATCATTTTTTCAATTTCTTTTTTTTTTGCTTAGTTTCCTCAAAGACAATTTCCATGCTTGTAATAACAATGTTAAGCACAAGACTCTATAAGGTGTCGTTAATTTTATTAAAAAGCTCATGCGCCTCGCATTACAGAACGAAATAATTGAGCTTACATTATCAGTTTTTGTCTTCGTACACGTGCATACAGGCGTAAATTTAAAGGAGATTTTTCGCCAATAAAAAAGTGATGTTTGATTCATAATCTGTAGATTTGAATCTAAAATTAACTTCAATTTTGCAGGAATATTTCAAAGCCAATACCTCTCTAATGAAGAGCGAACTAAAATATCGCCATATCCCGAAATGGGGATGCCTCCACAGGAATTTGCTTCCGAAATGGCGAGAAGATATTTTACAATTCAAAAGTATTTAAAAGATTCGTGAAATCACAGAAAAAGACCTCGTTTTTGACGCCCGCAGTTGTTGAAAAAACGTGATAATAGAAGAATAAAATGAAAAGAATTAAAGAAAACCTAAGTGTAGGCCATATTTCCTACGAACTAGCTCTCCCAGTATCGAAGCGTCGGGTGCAGCCAATTTTACGTGACCATCAATTCGATTCATATGAAAAAAGGACCCTCAAATGTCAATTACTTCCTAGGCACAAAGTTGCCCGTATGCACTTTGCTGAGATGCATAAGTTTTAGGACTTAGAGTGGCAAAGTATTATCTTTAGTGATGAAAAAAGTTTAATTTAGATGGCCAAGATGGGTATCAATAATATAATATTATCGGGATATACGGACGCCAAAACCAGTAAGAGTGTTACGCAATTTTCAAGGAGGTTCGCTAATGGTGTGAGCTGCATTTGGCTTTGCTGGAAAGAGTTCAATATGATTTGTAACAAATAAAAAGAACTGTGAAAGGTATGCCGAACTATTTGACAAAGTTTTTGTAATTATGGACAAGAATATTTCAGAGATTCTGGGACATTCCAACAGGACAATGCTGCGTACCTCGTTTCAAAACGCGCTAAACTATTTTCTTAAGAAAAACAAATAGCGGTTTTGATGTGGCCCGCAAAAGGTCCAGATCTTAATTCCAATGAAAAATTTTATTAGATAATTTCCAACAAAGTCTACATGCATGGGAGGCAAGTTAACAAGGTAAAAGAACTTAAAAAGTCTATTATCGTAGATTGGGCTATATTGGATGCATCAATTCTTCGAAACTTGGTTAATTCAATGCTAGGACGTGTATTGAAGGTTATTAACAGTAATGGAGGACATTTTAAGGTATATTAAAAAAATCACGGTGACTAAACCTTATTAAAATCGTATTATTCTGAAATTATCAGTTCACTTATTTCGTTCTGAAAAATATAAATTTAATTTTTTTAAAAGTATTATGATTTCCTTAAATCTTTTAAGAATTGGAACTGAATTGTTACTTCGTTAAGTTGAAAGAAAAAACAAAAATATTTGAATATATTTCCAGCTTTACTATATATCAAGGATTATATGATTGTAAGGTGACTTATTTCGCATACCT
>JBAMBO010001178.1:0-165331 GCA_037044535.1 Lordiphosa magnipectinata
CTGTGTACTGCTGTGTGTGTGGACGTTGACGTACAAGCCAATTGGCAGCCCACCTTCCGCCCATCCGACCGAGAAGCGCACCCACTAATGTGTGTCACGAAATCGCAAAGGAAAACATAAAGTAATGTTAACTACGGGCTAAATAAGTTAAGATACAAAGTAGTTTTTAAAGCAGGAAGAGAGGTTCCACGTCTATTCAACACAAAACAATCTTAACACGTCATTTCAACACAAAACAAATATAACACAACTCAATTTCAACACAAGGTATTTCAACACGAAGCAATTTAACATCGCCAAATTTCAACACAGTACAATTTTAACACCAGAAAATAGAACACAACAACTATTTCAACAATTTCAAATTTCAGGCGAACTCGACTGTACTATACTTCGTACCTGCGTACCTGCGAAAGTGTATGCACTTATGTAAGTTCACTTGTATTTTATTTACTATCTACAATTATTAAATATAAATGTGGTTGTGTTGAATTGACGTAGTGTTGAACTGTTGTGTTGGGTGAAATGGCTTTGTGATTTATGTGTAGATGTGTATTGAAATTATGTTGTGTTGAATCTCTTAGTGTTTTATTTGTTTTGTGTTGAATTACCCGACACAAAATTACCAAATGACTCGATAATTATCGTCAATAACACCCGTGTGTATTCGATGTATGGAAAAATGCAATCCAACATGCATTTCCGCCAACTGGTTAGCTTCCCTTTCCGCTTGGCAGCCACTTTCTTTCTTCTTCTGATCGTGGACCAGTGTGGCTGTACCCAGCTCCGCCTAATCAACTTAAATATATATAAGAAGAAAAATTCAAAGTGTGCTGAACCCAAACATAACCGTTCGTGGGACAGTATTCCCAACAAAGCGAGCAAAACGTTTTAGATAAGACTGCGTAAGTTTTGCAACAACTATTCCAGAAAAAAGCTCGATTATTAATTGGCCTGTTCTACACCAGCAAAATTCTGATCCCAGCCGACATAGGCATCTTGACGCCACGATTGGGGTGCTCCACTGTAAAGTAAAATTGGCTCAAACAGCACCTCCAGGAGGGCCAAGCCAAAGCAATAGAAAGGGACCTACAGTTTAACGCGGAATCCGAACGGCAATAGTTAGAGAATTTTTGCTTTTTCATGGCTAGTTGCTTCACAGCTGGCGCCAGTAGCTGGTGAAGGTGATCCGGTGTGTAAAAGCTTTTTTCTAAAGAAAGAAAAAACTTTTTTCTATTAGATGCTCCGAGGCGGGATCGAACCCACAACCTCCCGCACCAGCAGCCACACATACAACTGGTACGCCACGCCCAACAGCCTTTTATGGCCCCAGCTAAAATTAGTGACTAGTTAAAATCGAAAAATTGGCCTACTGAATGTGCCCTCTGAGCAGCCAGACGCTGTGAATGATTTTTTTTGTAATTTTTTTTTTTAAGGGGATGATAAGCCGATGGCAAAGAATGACACTTTGCAGAGTGGCCCGGATGGCGCACAATTATGTGCACAGCTTAATAATGTCATTCCAATCTCCAAAGTAGTATGACATCTCGGTTGGCCGCCAATCAAATGAAGTCTTTCATGGTCGGATAGAAGATTGCCTAAATGCATTTGCATTAATATTAAGGATTTTGTCAACTCAGTGGCCGGATCAGTACCTTGGCTTTGGTCTATGGCCGCACCGCTGGAACATAGCCGCTAATCGTTCAAAGAGTCAACATGATCGCTATGAGATCCCGAAAAGTTGCTCGAGTGCGATTCTTAGAATCAAAAGGATACCGCGGTTAAATACCTTGCCGTATCTCTGGACCGCCTATGTGATCATATGACCTGTCTATGTGTCTCGGGCAGTAGCTACGGTTGCAGCTATGACATTGAAGCTCAATTGGCTTCTCATGCTTCGTAGTGGTGAATCTTGGGGATCCCTTGGGTACGGCATGCTCCACTACCCTCAAGAACCTAGTATGTGAGGTCCTTCTATGTGAGGTCCCTGCTATGAGAGGCATACAACTATATACCGCGCTTTTGGACGCTTTGCCATTATGCGCCCCAAATTAATATACACACCAGCAGGTTTGTTTGTTTGTTTGGTTATTGGTTATTATGTATCATGACCGACTGGTGGCCCACTCCCATAGACTTGCCACTGATCTGGCGACAAACAGGCTCAGAAGTCGTCTCAACCTATGACATTCCATCGATTTTTGTGTCCATGGAGGGCATCTCTCGGACCGCCTCAGCAATTTGGCATAAGTGTCCCCTTGGCACCATCCCCTACCAATCTTTGCACACTGCTGGTTCCCCAGCAAGATGACAGCACATAATAAAAACATAAAAGCATTTCCCCCAAATTTTCGGTCATCACGTCCAAAATAATTGTAACCAATATATTCCTGAGCTGTGTATCAGCTGTTCTCTCGATCCACACGCGCTATCGATAGGCCAACTATCGATAAGAAACTGTTAGTTTCGTTCATGTTGCTGGATACTCAAGCAACGAAAAGGTAAACTAAAAATTCCTGGCACAGTTTTTTTTATATGAAGTTTGCCAAGAATTTTTAGTTTCCGCGGTGCTGGATACCCGGCTTTAAGGGGGGAGCCTGCTTTAGAAGCTTCAAAAAATCGATTTTTCCGAGGACTTTTTTGAGAAGGAAAGAAATGTTCGATTGAAACGAAACTTTCAGGTTTTATTGTTATATATTTCAACAGTCTTCTCAAATTTTTTCATTAAAATTTATGTCATATTATGCCTGGAACAAGCATTTCGCCGAGGCACCTCGAGTGTGCATGTGTCGTGAGGCGGGAAAGATGCAGGTCGCAATCTCCATCTGAAAAAAAAAACACAACAAATTTTATATTTTCAATAGCATAGCTTCTAGTTAAACCAAGAAAATTGAACATAAAGTGAGAAATTCAAATTTTTTTCGCAAATTAAAAAAAAAAAATCTTTTTTTTTTTTTTTAAATTTACTTCAGATTGTTTAAAAAGTGGGTTAATCATAACTTTCTTAAGGTTTTTTTGGTTCAACTACAAGAGAATTTAATCCCGTATACCATAATTTCGATAGGACGTTTAATTTTTACCCTATCTTTCCCGCCAATTAGGAAAAATCGTAAAAATGAAAAACCGAGAAATCGCACGTCAAAGTTTTCGTATATAAATAATCGTATATAAAAAATCTCGACGCATGCTCACTATTTCTCCTGTAACTTTAAAAATATTTTGAATTTGCTTCTGAAATTTTGGGGACATATTCTTGGGTAGTTTGGGTAGACATTTATGCAAAAATAAAAAATTCGAGTTTTTGAAGCCTCTAAAGCAGGCTCCCCCCCTAAATAATCACAATTTGCTTTTGTAAAAGAGAAAAGTTTCTTGTCATGTGCATGGAAAAGCGAAAAGTCGGTGAAGTGAAAAATAATGTTTGTGCCAATCATTAATTGATAACGTTAATTACGAACGAAAACGTAAAGCAAACCGAAAATAGTCAAAAGCAAAGTGAATCTGGTGATTAGGTAACATAACGTTGATATATTTTTGTCCAAACGAAAAGCAAAAACGACAACAAAACAAACCAAAATGAAAAACTCTTAAAACAACCCGCCTGATCCACTTGGACGGCCGAAAGATCTTTCGCCGCTGAACCGGAGAAGCTGTAAGTTGGAAAAGAAAAGTTGAAAATCATATATTTTTGAATCGTTGTTGAAATGGTTGTTAGTTTTTTTTGGTGAACAAACATAATTTTATCTCAGTCGCCGCCTGCCATGGAGCGTGTTAACCAACATTTCTAATTGTTGTTATGTTATTGCTATGTGCAAACCGAAGATGAGAATAACGGCAGAGCGCATATGAAAGCTAATAGAGACTTGATGTAAAGTTATTTTTGTTCGTTGACATTGAAATTTGGAGCCCTTTGATGTTGTTGCTTTGTTTGCTGCTTGAACCAACTGCACTCAGCTGGTCGATTTACAGTCGTGGCAATAATAATATGCCCACCTCAAAACATGAGATATGGACCAACAGACAAATGCAAACTTAACTTGTTTTCTTGTAAGAAAATGAAAAACCAATATCTATATTAGAGTTACGCAGCTTTCCTCTATTCAGTTCTTCCTACTCTTTTCCCGTGTCTCTTGCCCCTTTCCTTGTCATTCTAGCAGATTGATAGGCGATCTTCCCAAAACAGCTCGCGAATTTTAATAATTAATATCTAAATTGCAATCGAGCATGTAGCATCGCGGTACCCTTTTATAACTTAAACTCGGTGATTGTTAATTTTATATGTTTATTTGTCGGAAAATGGGTTTTAATTAGAAAAACCTATGATTTTTATGTAAGCGTTCTTCAACGTAATAAATGGGTATAAAAACTTCGGCACAGACGAAGCCAGCTTGACCTTCTCATTAGTATTAATAATAGAAAACAGCAACTACAGTTCCCTAGTTGGGCAAGGGCATTGAAATAGCTAAGCAGACAACATGCTAACGAGTATCAACATTTCGATATTTCTATATGTTTAAATCCCAGTGATTACAAGGACTCCAAGCGAACTTGAAAGCAATCACCAAATTAAAGTGCTTATAGTATAAGACACAAATTTAAGTGCAATTTCCCATTTACTTTAAAGCCCATGCAGCCCCTGCTTTAAGGGGTATCGCGGCTACAAAAATGAAAGAATATAATACGTATACGTATATCTATGTCAATATACGCAATATTTATTTCCCACCTTACTTTTTTATGGCTTTTTAAAGAGCTACAAGTTGGACCATAGCAGAGTAGCCGTGGGCCAATACAACTTTTGCCATTTTGATGATGCCCGGGCCCATGTCAATGGTTACAATACAGCAGGGCAGTACACAAAGTGTAAGAGAGTGGGGCAATAGCAGACAACACAACTGCTGCATATGAAAAGTTATTCGTCGCAAATGAAATCGTTTTGGGCGGATGCAACTTCCGTTTCCGGCAAGCAGAATGACAGTTATAAGTATGTGTGTGTGTGTCAGTGTGTGTGTGGGTGTGTGTGTTTACGATTTGGTCGCATTCGCACACGATTTTAGATTTTGATTTGTTTGCGAAACTCATACGCATTCGCTTGCAGCTCCCTGCACATTGCGTGTGCGAGTGCATTCGCTTGGAATATCTAAGTTTTCTAGCCAAAGTTCGGAACTTGTCCTCCCCCTTCACTGCAGCTGCTATACAGCTCACCGCTTTCTGCTGATGTTTGCATAAAAGCAAAATCAGCAGCAGCAAAAATCGCATGCTTTATGCATAAATAAACAAATCAGTGAAATCAAAAACATTCGAAATGACTTGAAAAACTGCCAGCACCGATGTGTGCATTGTATGGAGTAAACTACGATTTGGTTGTCTATATTTGGTTTTTGGATTTTGTCAATCGAAATGATTTTTGTCCCTTTCAACCGAATGAAGCTTATGCACACATGGAAAAATAGAAATTTAATAAATGAAGAGCTGAACATTTCACAGGGGTATATCAAAGTATGTTCCGTATCATTACACTGCATAGGCCTTTGATAATTGCCACTAGAACACACACACACACACACATTCACACTTGGCCACATTTGTCTCCAGCATTTGGAGCATGTCCCCAGTGCCATAATTAAAAATGAAAAGTGAAAAATATATTTCCACTTTTCTGCATGCCAAAGACAACAATGGAAAAAAAAAGAACTACGAAAGCAACAACAACAGGAGTTGAGTAACCGACCACTTGGCTATTATTTATGTTAATTGTAACGAAGCTGAGGCGACGTTCATCATGTTGCCAGTTTGCCTTTCCATTGTTGTTGTTGTTGTGGCCAGGACACACGTGACAGCAGCTCAAAAACATACATTTCTACATACAGACATACACACATAGTTGAAGGGTGAAACGACTCGTGGCGAGACTGGTCATATCAACTGGGGACTGTTCCCCTGGCACAGTGGCACGAAATATATTTTAATTAAAAAAAACTTGAAACAACAAGAAAAACAATTAAGAAAGTCGGTCAAGCCCGACTGTAATGTACTCTGTACCTGGAGTAGCAGCTGAAAACAGCACTGCTGAACCATAGATGGCGCCACCACTTGCGCTGCGCGGAAGCGAAGCCAGCCAGAAACTGACTCGCTGATGCGTTGGGGCTAGAGATTTGTTTGCCACGCGCTGTGGACTTCGATTGCCACGCGTTGTGGTCTTTCGTTTGCCACTCGTTGAGGACTTCGATTGCCACGCGTTGTGGACTTCAGGCTGGCATCAATCGGCAAACAAACAGCGTCTCGAGTTGTAGCAGGTTGCTAGTTGTCGATCACGTATGGGAATTGTTGTGCATGAACATCGAGCATC
Organism: Lordiphosa magnipectinata; assembly: GCA_037044535.1. Classification (NCBI taxonomy): domain Eukaryota; kingdom Metazoa; phylum Arthropoda; class Insecta; order Diptera; family Drosophilidae; genus Lordiphosa; species Lordiphosa magnipectinata. The sequence goes on from JBAMBO010001178.1 coordinate 6,347, forward strand.
GGCGATGATGAAGGATGCGACGAAGATCTAAACTCAGGTGAGCGACGTACTTTCACAAGTAGGAACGATCGTCTGGCAGGCTGCGTACAAAGGAAATCGGCGGGATTGTTGAATGTTCAACCAACGTGCGAGTCGGCTGCATCTGAGAAATTGGTCGGATGCTTGACCAACGTGAGATGCGTGGGCAGCGGGTCGGTATCATGCAAACGAAATGAGCGCACCTGCCTACGCTCGTACTTGCATAAAATTCTATATGCGTGTACGTGTGAATGTGCGTAAGCTCTCCGTCAGTTGTCCAGTTGTCGAGGCATGAATCCTGTTAATTGATCCGCAAATTTAAGTGAAAGACTTGAAACTAAAACTAATGTTCCATACGCAAATAATTTGATAAGTTTCATAATTTGGGCTATTTAGCCAAATTAGGCAAATTATTTGTCTGTAGAACCTTGGCTTAAGGGGTTACATGGGTTTCGTCGGGTAAAAAAATGCCTATTTTCAATATTTTTTTTTCTATGTAAAAAACTATTTATTTAATTCAAACTTTTTTCTGTCTTGCGATACATATTTAAAGATTAATTTCTGAAATTAAAAAAAAAAAAAATTAAAACTCCTCCATTGTGACGTCATTTCCGGTGACCCCTCGAAAAAAAGGTGCGTCCGCGTTGTCAGCATAACTCCTGACAGGATCATCCAAAATGAAAAAACAAAAATAAATATTTTAGTTAAGACCATAAACTCGTGCTTGAACGAAGGAAAGAAAAAAAAATGAAAAATTGGAATTTTGGCAGACATTTTTCCAAATAAATGAAAATTTCGGTCAAATTTGCTTGACATTTTGTTTTTTTAAAAATAGTTGTAATTGAAAAAAAAAAAATCCTTCGTCCAAGCACGAGTAAATTGTATCTCGAACACCTGTGTAAAATTTCATCAAGATCGGTTTAGTAGTTTTCGAGAAATCTTGACAACCGACTTTTAAAACACAGTTTGAGAAAAACGCTTTTAAAGCAGGGCTTAATACCGGAACCGGTACCGGAACCGTTAACCGAAATAAACCGTTTCAAATCAAGTACCGGAACCGGAATCGGAACCTAAACAAATTTTTTTTTGAGAACCGAAAACCGTTTACCGTTATTAATGAAACCGATAGCACCGGAACGAAACCGAATCTTTGGTACCGGTACAGTTTCGGTTTTTTTACCTTTGCAGAGCGCATCGTAAATTTGGTCACGAATTGTAGCTCAACCTACAGGATGCTAAAATATTTGCATCGGAAGACATTTTCAACATTTTCTCCAGTTTTGCGGCTGCAGATAACGACTTTTTTCTGCACCGGAAAGTGTGGGACTCAGTTCGCGAAATTGTACGCATATTAGAACCAGCGGAGGTGGCCACAACTAAACTTTAAGCCGAAAATCTTGTTTTGGGTGATTTTAATTCTTTTTCAAAACACTTCAAATTGGAAATATAAAAAAACGCTACTGGATTCCATTAAGTCTTTTCTTGCACTTAAAAGTGCTCGAAACCATGAAAACATTCTCAACTGGTGGTCAGAATCTTGCACAAAGTTCACAGAATTGTATGAGATATCAAAAGTCTTGCTTTCTGTTCCAGCTACGCAGGTTAGTGTGCAACGACTATTCTCTGGCAGAAAATTTATAATGAATCCCCTAAAAAGTTGTATGGACTCAACCACATTGATTGCAATTATCTTACTGCGAGCAAATCACAAGAATGCTATATAAGTTAAACAAGACGTGGACGTATAAAATTCAAAGTTTTTCAATTCGAATTCTTCAATTTAGAAAGGTCGCATGACATAAAGCCCACGGATACAAAGCCGATTTGAAAAATTTCGGTCACAACTTTGAGATATAACTCAGAACTTTCCTGGGCCTTAGGCTCGGTCATAAAGCTCCTGGGCGTTAAGTCCGTATTTGGATTTGAATTATTTGACAACAAAAATACCACGTAGAGAATGTAACAAAAGACTGAGGCTTAAATTTAGTTGCCATTTAGTGATATTCCATCTTATATTGGCTAAAAAACCGCGAATAACTCACTATGGAGAAAATTTTTATAAGCATAACCAACGTCTAATAAAAACGGGAATTGGAGGACCATGGATGGCGGTTTTTTGTTTACATATAATCCGAAACCCTTTTTTTCTGTGAACCACAACTACCGACTGTTTTGAACTCAAATGTAGCAATTAAAATAAACCGCTACAACTCGAAGAAAAGTTCTTAAATATTCCTAAGGCAGTAGGTGCAACACTATCTAACAATTACAGTGTATTCCCTATATTTTTAGCAAATTCTAGTTATAATTTGAAAAATGGTTACACAATTCTAAATTGAAGATACTGCCTATTGCGAGTCTCAAATATCCATTTTCTGACAATAAGATTTCGCGTTAATAAAAATTAATGATTTAGATTTTAGATTTAAAAATAAGGTAGTACTTATACCGGTACGTACCGGTATACCGAAATGAAAATCCGGGTACCGTATCGAAACCGAAAACCGAAAATAATTGAAAACCGAAATGAACCTTTAACCGAAACATTCATTTCGGGACTTACCGGAACCGGTACCGGGACCGAAATTCGTTTCGGGATTAAGCCCTGGCTTAAAGTTTTGAGTGCTAAGCCCAGCTACCCTGGAGCGCGCAACTTCTTCAGACTATATCTCCAAAACTATTACTCGGATCGACTTGAAAATTTAAGATAATATTCTTGAGATGTTGTAGAAATTAATAAGCCAAAAAAAATCTATTTCTTGAACCCACGAAACCCATGTAACCCCTTAAGGAATACGTTAGTGATTTCATTTTCTGATATTGAAATGTGCACTGGGGGCAGTGCACTATGGGAAAAAGTCAGTAATTTTGGCATAAACTTTAAATATAATGCTAGACCTCTACAAATTTGCACAAATGTTCGTTGGACTAAACTAAAATTTCGAAAAAAATATTTTGGCGATTGGACCACGTCTTCCTTCCGCCCCCATACCAAAAATAATCCATTTATTTCGAATTTATTATAATAAATTTGTTTAAATTATAAATTATGCTTATAATTCTTTAAAAAATACCAGAACTTCAAAAAACATATTTTTATTATATTTTATGTTTATATAAAAGAATTGTTAGTTTGATTTTATTTATTTGCTCAATATTCTTAAATTTTCTTATCTAAAGAAATGTTATTTAGACAAGTGAATTCATAATTATCTTGTTCTTCATCATCATACTGATCTGCAGATGTATGAAATTCTGCAACCGGAAATTCAAGAAGATCAATAACATCTTTTGGGAGGTTTTTGTTCAGCTTATTTTTTTCTTTCAAACAAAGACTTAAAAGCAACGGATCGGAAGAGTCCAATGCTCCATTCATCTGTAATATTTGCCAATCGACTATATTTCCTGGCATGAGATTTTCTATCGCTCTTATATAGTTTGTTCCGCGCTTCTGACGCATTTTCTCCAAGGATACTAACTGGAACAATGAAACGGTTCATAATTTGGTATCCATATACCAATATTTTGTGCACAGTTGGGGACATTGGGAACCACGAATAGTGTTCCATGTACAAATGAAAAATATGGTTACATAAGGATGTATGATCTAATCTTCTGCTTTCGTTTCATAAATTTTAATTCCTGCTGGTCTGCATTTTAAATTTTGATTCGGCAACTTGAAGATAAGAAGGAAAAATATCATATCCTTGCTGCTTATTGAGTGCTTTGATATTAATATATTGCTGCTTTGTCAATCCATTTTCAATCAAGAATGCTAATGCGTTATCAGCACTTAATGGAATCGGATCATTCGTCTCAATTTTTTTTTACTTCACATGTAGCCATTGCTCATTGTTTTCTTTAATACAAAGGTTCCTTCGACTTTTTTGCCGAAACTGCAGCAGCAAGTACAAGGAGTAATGTTGAATGTCCTTGTTCTGAAGCCAGCTCAGATGCTAATTTCCTTTTAAGGCGAGGTCCTGCATCTTCATAGCTTAACTGTTTTCGTCCACCTTTGAATTGTGTCATTTCTTGCTTCTCAATAGCAACAACAATGTTAGATGCAAGCCACAGTGAGTATTTTGATCTGAATCGCTCCAACATGTGATTGCATTTCGGTAAATAAGCAATAAATTAGTTCACTTTCTTTGAAATTGCAGTCGTTTGGTATTCAGTCAGAAAGTGTTCATCAATATTTTTGAAAATATTATATAACTTTTTACTGCTTCTCCTTCGCGTTTGTTGTTGCATGAGAGAACTCATAAACACCTGCAAAGAGTAATTTTTTCCAAAAAGGGGGCAAAACGGGGCAAAAGCTTTAATAACTTTTAATTCTGTGTAAATTTGTTAACAACATTTAACTAGAACCTCGGTGATTCGTTGTGCTATATAAAAGTAATATTTCACAGAACGCACTCACGTTTGTTAGTATACACCTAAAAATACACACGAAGAACAATATGCACAACTCAATATCAACACATTTCAACGATTTTAACACAAAGGACAGGGGAAGAGAGAGAAATGGAGAGCCAAATTCGAGAAAGATATAGAGAAAGAGAAATATAGAACGAGAGAAGCAGAATAATAGATAGCCAGAGAAAGTTGAAGGAAGAGTTCTGAGAGTCTCGAATAAGGCGAAGAAAACAAAAACTGGATGACATCTCCAGATGTGCTGGCTAGCGCGTTCAGGTGTTATGCGTCGCTAGCTATCCCCACCCAACCATGGTCGTCAAGTTGCATGATGTAAAAAAGAACGACCCCTTTAATATCCAGAAACGATCACCACATTGGTTTACTAGGGCGAGGCATGGCTTCCAAAAAACAGACACTTTAGTTCATCTTCAAGGTTCTAATATTTATTCACAATTTTAACGATAGGTAACCTATTTTCTACTTTCATGATTATATGCTCAAACCGAAAACTAAATTTTTATCCAGCGTAATATTCAAAAATTACAATAAAAAGAATAGCTAAAAAATTAACATTAACAGTAATATGTAAAATGTAGATAATATAAGTAAATATATGTAGAAAGTGTATGTAAATAACTTAGCTCAGCATGTAGATAAACTGGCCTATGTAAATAATAAGGGTATAGAACTTCAATAGTGTATTATTTGTAGATATTATTTAGGCAAGAATATGTAATAGTTTCAAATGCTTAAGAATGTGATATGGAAGTAAGGCAAACACAGTTTAAGTAGTTAATCATACTTCTTCTTTATACTAGTGTTTTGATTTCAACAAGTACAAAAATTTAATAACGGACCAGCAATGCCAAATCAATAATAGTGATTTCGCCAACCACAAACACATTTATTTTCATTTTAATTATGGGTTTATATCCATAGCTAGATCAGCAGTCGATCGCTGCTTAGGCAATGCGTTTGCTTATCAGTGGTTGGGACAGGCAAAGCGAGGTAAATGGGAAACAAAACAACTAGCTGAAAAGGGCCATAAAAGCTTAACACGCTTACCACTATCCAATTCCCACGCCGAAAGTACTTTCGCTGGAGGCACTGGAACGTAGCTTGAAGGTTTAGGATTAGATTAATGTACACAACTAATATTGGCTAACTCGCCACTCATTCTCGATCTCAATTTTAAATCTTTTTCAGGTTGGCATGCATTTTCCTCTTCAGTTTTGATTTTGCTTTGTTTCGCTTTGCTATTTTTTAGTCACTTGATTGTTGTTGAAAAAACCAATGAAAAATTTTTCAAAAATTCTCAAATATTCAAAAGGTTCTAATTATTGGTTTTTGTGAAAGTACAATATAATTGGGCATGCTTGCTTAGATGCACGGAATACGACAGAGGCAATCTTTTCGTTTTGATTATAAACTAAAGTAAATCTATATTATTTTTTTCTGAAACCTTGCACCACTGTGTCTAATGGGTGAGTGTGGTGTGTCTGTGTTTTCTTGTTATGGCCGATGCCCTGGGTAGACTTGTCTATGTGCGAGTGTGTGTGTGTGTGTGTGTGTGTTAGAGCGTAGCGTTATTAGGCTAATGGCTGCCCCGTGGGCATTCCAAGCTTTTGTCTAGTAAAACGCTGTCGTCCCACCCTCCCCCCGCCCGATCCTCGCTATTTTGTTGGCAGCTTCTTCTTGCAAATATGCAACGGCTGGCTTCCAGGCTAACTGCCAAAGCCACGCACAAAACGCATTGAGACGCCATAATTGCAGCCAGTTGTCGTTCGTTTGTGTGTGTGTCACCATCATCATCGTCATCATCATCATCATCATTGTCATCATCCAGCATGCATGGGTCCGCACTCTAACCCTTCGTGTGGGCGCAAGTGCGTTAAGTGCAATGACAGCAATTGCGTTGACAGCGAAGCAAAATGGGACACACACACAGACACACACACACACTCAGTCAGTGCACGGCATTTGCAAGAGCAGTTTATATTTAGTCTTCGGCAACAATGGATGACAGGCTGAGCCAACTATTGCTTGTCCTCCGTTCCCCTGTTCTGGTCTGGTCTTCTGGTCTGTCACAAATAAATTTAACTCAAGTTGACTTGACATGCTGCCAATTGGCCGCGTGCGTGTTGCATTTACAATTCTGAATCGGGTCAATTTGAAAGCGAGCTAGAGTCTCTCGAGAAGGAGCTAGGAGTAAAGCAGGACCAAAGCAGCTTTAGTTGGAGCAGGCGACTTAACATGCACACATGGACAACTAACTACGATGCTTGACTTAAGCTGAATTACTTAGGCTTTAAGGGAAATTGTAGGTGTTAGTTGACTAGGAAAATACCAAGGACTTTGATTAAGTAAACTGCAAATAGGTGACAATTAACTGGAGGTAATAAGAAATAAAAAATATGTTTTATGCTTAAAGCTATGGCTTATTCGACCTCTGAACTGAACTGAGAGCTTATTACTGCTTTTTTTTTAAGTTAAAAATTCCCGAAATTATCAAAGTACAATTCATACAATTATTATAAATTTGAAAAGTATGAATTTTGTTAAGGATTTGAAGGAATTTTTCTGCTCTTTTTGGTAAAGTTTGAAAGAATCCATGCATAAATCATTGATATGGGATCCCAATAATCCCCTGGCAAAGTCTGTATATATTTTATGTAGATTTCAGAGCTGCATTCGAATCCATTGCCCCAAACAATTCTTATAAGAAATATACCGAATAAAACTGCACACATTTGAATGAGTATTTCTCCCAGTGTGAGCTTTCGATCGCGCCATGCAATGTGATTGCTTTATTTGCTTTTAGGTTTTACCATGCCTCGAATTTAATAGCAAATACTCAAAATAATTGAACAAAGTTACTGTACTGAAAATGGGATTTTGTACACAAAATTAACTAAACGCTTTAAAGTTAGTACAAACATCGTGAAAAACATTATAATGAAACTTGGGCAGTCGTGTTCACTTAAAGACTTGTTGAAAACCTGAAGGAAAATTGTGCGCATAATCTAAAATAAGAACAATCGGTAAAAAAAAAAGGGCACATGCGTGTCAATGATACAAAGGGTGAAGCAAAGTAATAACCTAAAGCCATAAAAAAAACAAAAAGTTTCAAAAAAATATCAGCGACAAGTAGAAGTTGGAAAGCTGAGAGCTCAAAAGTTTTATGATCGGCTGATGCAGTCGAGTGCATTGTAATGGACAACGAAACATATGTGAAATTGGACTTAGCAACTTTATCAGGCCCACAACTTACACTAATTTATACACAATTCACTTTATTAAAATATTTCTTTATTCATTTAGTAACCTTAAGTCTCAATGTTTACAATTTACTGGTACTGATTAATAATAACTTATATTGTAGTGTGCGTAGTATTTCATTTGTAAGTCAGTTCTTGTGATGTGTTTGTTTTCGAGTAGTTCTAGTTCTAAGTAAGGCTGCAAACCTCTAAAATTTTGCAGAGAGTTCGGTCCTGGGGTTCGAACCCGGTGTTAAGTCTAAGGTTTGGTTCGCGGAACGGTTCCTGGAACCCCTGAACCCAAGGTTTTGGTTCGAACCTCGGTTCGCTTGAACAAAAAAAAGCAGCCTTCATCAACATTACATTCTCCAAAGTTGCATTCCTTTTCCGTTATGCAGGTGTGATTCAAAAGTTCTCCTATTCGAACCATATTTGCTCCATTATCGACGGTGATAGTATAAATCTGTCCTAGGGAAATGTCGTAGGATTGGAGAACTTCTTGAATGATAGCAGTCAAATTATGATTTGTGTGCTGGACGTGGACCCCTTTCATGGCCAGCGTGTAAATGCGAATCTCGTCATCTTTATGAATCTGACAGTAAGTTTCATTTATGGCGCGATCCAAACGACTTACGCAATCAACTTTAATTGACATCAAACTGAAATAAATTCGTTAAAATATAATTTTGATTTAATAAGTATATTTGTGCAAATGTACGTATATAAATATTTATGTGCAACCTTCTTAGTACATATGTAGATATTATGTATGTATGTAATGTACAAGTGGACACAGTCTCGAATACGCCACACAAATTTTGGTGCCAGCCACTATGTGTGTATGGGTGCATGCGTTACACGCACACAATGCGTGTACATGTGTATTTCACCATCACACACTAGCGTTTGGCGCCAAAATTTGTGTGGTGTATGGGTGGTGTGGTGTATTTTCTTGCATAATTTAAATTTCACATGGAAAATAACTTCATATATACATATGCATACATACATATGTACATATACATTTACATATACATATACATATGCAGATATATGCAAAGACATTGCAAACATCATCATCAGCACAATTTGCTAACATACGAATGTACTCACCGATTTTGTAGAATTCCACTGATTTCATTGCGAATAGTTGAAGCCTTTGCTTTCACAAGGCTTCGAATATTTTGCCTATTTATGGAAATGGGCTTTTTCAGAGCATTACATATCGGCTCAAGAATTTTCTTGAAGCCAGAGTTTTCAAAAATTTTTAAAGGTCGTCCATTTTTTTTGACCATTTCAACACACGCGTCCAGTAGTTGGTCTTCACTCAATTTTAGTTTAAGGAATGCTTGTTCCATCTGTATGAATGTATTTATGGTTGGCTGTTGATCAACTTTCTTTTGGTGCATTTTTTTTTTATTTTAAATTTCTTCGGCTACTTTTTAATGCTGACACTGAATTTTCATTCTGAGATTTCGTTCAAACGGTATATTTTCAAATGATCTAGTAACCTCTTTACATAAAAAGTCATCCAAGCTTAGTTCAAAGCGCAATCGTTTATACTAAAATCTCTAGAGATTTATAATATTTCCCTGTACGTGTCTTTGAAAATACCATTTAATTTTGTGAACCGAACCTATTTTTTCAAAAAAGGAGTCCGGTTCGGGTTCAGGTTCGCGGAGTCAAAAATATAGAGGGCCTGGTTTATGATCAGAGGTTCGGTTCCGGACCGGTTTGCAGCCTTGGTTGTAAGAATTTTAACTCCTAGTTTTATGTTTTTCTAGTTTGTTAAAGTTAGCGTGATTGTACGTTGTGAATTAATTAAGTTTTAAAATAAGTCCTAATAAAAGTAAGTATTTACATTTATAATTACAGGTGGGTGTAAGTTTGTGGGTTATAATAGGGGGATTATGTTATAGCTAGATCCTTAGTTCAGCCAGATCGGTTGGGTGGATCCTAGGGAGTTTTCTTCTAGCAATGATTCCATTGATCATTCGTCTTCTGAGGAGTCTTCTTGCAAGGCTGTTCGGGTGGCATGCGACTTTTTCCAGATATCGCGCTGCCTGTTTGTTTATGGTGTCGCCAGCCATAGGGACCCCACAATCTCGCTCTATGTCTCGTGTGCGTAAATACCACTCGACACCTTTGATACGTCTGAGTATTCTTGCCTGAAAAACCCTTATTTTGTTCAGGTGGGTTCTTGCCGCTATGCCATAATCCTGAATGCCGTATCTCCAAATTGGCGCAGGGATAACCTTATAAATAAGAACCTTATTTCGGAGCGACAGTTTGTTGTTGGCGTTAAGAAGCCAGCCAGTTTTCCAGCTACTTCAGCGATGTGTTCTTTGAACTAGCATCACAACTACATAGGTATTTTTGCCCTGTGTTGTGCGGAAAGACTTCACCATGCATGACTAGTTCTCAAACATCTTGAGGTACTCCTGCAGAGTATTAGTTGCCCTGTAAATACACCCGTCTCTTGCAATGATAGCTGTGTCGTCAGCAAAGGTGGCGATTAGAAGGTCCTGCGGGTCTTCGATTGGGATGTCATGCGATGTGAGCATGTCCGAGGTAAAAAGACTGTACAGGGTTGGGCCTAGCACGCATTGAAAACAAAAAGTTTTTCTCACAAAAGACCCATTTTTCGACCGATCTGTTCTCTGGCAGCCATAAGATATAGTCATCCGATTTTGAACAAATTTTGCAAATGTGTTTCTCACTAAAACCAATTTTCCAACCGATCGTTTCTATGGCAGCTATAACATAAAGTCATCCGATCCGAAACTAATGATTTAGTTTGTCTGTATTCCTACAACAGTAACAAAATTTAAAAAAATTTGTGTGTTTATTACAATTTTTATGCCAGTAAAACCATAAACCACGAGTCTTAATTTGAACTCATTATTTTAATTTCAGTTGCACTTTGTCCCTTTACACTTTTCATAACTTGGTCAACTTTGGCACCGCCAAAAATGTTTCATTTGTCCAAAAAACCCCAAAAAAAAGAAAAAAGAACGATGAAAAATGTAAGAAAAACTGTTTAAGCAGCAGGCAATTGCCTGTGCTGCGGCTGTGATTTATGTGGCCTCAACTTAACACCGCAAAATCTGAGCTGAGGCTGTGTCAATTTGTTCTGCGTGCCGAAAGAAAGAGGCAAGCCGGACAGAGTCTTAAAAACTGGGCCAAGTGAATAATTAAGCGGTTTATAAACATTTGTCTCGGCCCACAAGAAGAAGGGCAGATACTGGCTGGCTGGGTGGTTGGGTGGATGGGCCTCAGCCTACGCATTACTCATACCAAACGGCCGGGCAAACACAAACAGAACCTGCCGCAAGTTTAAGTTAAACGCTAATTTGCAAAAAGGCCCTTCAAGTTGGGGACCAGCAACTATTTACTTTTAATCGCATGCTCCAATTGCAAAAACAATTTAAAATCAACTTGCTCGTTAAGTGAAGCGAACCAAACAGCCCATGGGCTGCAGTGCCTCCGGCTGCTGCATTTTCGACAAGTGCTTTTAACATTAAATATTCATTTACAGCATTAAGGGTACTCGAAGTCACGCGTTAACGGGCGGCGGAGTGCAGTTGGCAAAAAAAAAAAAGGAAAATAAAAAAAGGAGGCCAACCAACTGAGAACGTGGCGCATCAAGCAAAACGGACATGGGCGTGCATTAAGTGAATATATTTCTGGTCCCCCTCCACCCAAAACGAGGCACACGAAAACTAAGTCACCTGCCGCAGATACCAGGTGCAGTTTTGGCAGTTCTAACTGTGGGTAGCCCAGCCAATCCTTAGCATTCGCATTCGCATTGTTTCATTACCACTTGTCGCTCCGCTCAACAAACAAGGTTTCAATTCCACAAAAGCTTTCACAGAGCATGACGGAGCGCGCACAGGAGAGAAATTACTCACGAAATTACTTACACAAACGAGAGAAAGCACGAATAGATGAATGGTCTCTCGTTTTTCGAGTCATTGTTTTCTATGGCTTTGGGGCAATCGTTTGGCTTTTTCAGTGTCAAATGTTGGTCGATGCCAACTGGAACATGGATGTTGATCAGGCTGAATTCTATTTGAAAACAGCAAAATTTTTATCTATAACAATTGATGGACTTTAGATATGGCTAATACAGAAAAGGAAAGATATTTGGAAAAAGGGGCTGATTAATTTTTTGTTTTCAAATTTTTAACTTGTAGTATTTTGTTTTATAGCTACTAAATAAGGATTAGAATTTGTAATCATTAGATTTTTGATGCGAGGATTGGAAGATATTCGAAACAGTGCTTTCAATAAATGTTTCGATAAATCTATTGAAGCTTGACGGCAATACGCGCCGCAATCAGCAACGAAATCATACGCAGCCAACAACAAAACCTTCACTTAAAGAGAAATATTAGAGAAAACACATATGAAACTGTTGGTGCTTTACTTATGGCCGTAAGTTAGGCGTGAAAGCAAGAAACCCGTGCTTCTTGCTTTCACGCCTAACTTCCTTTACATGATCAATGGGCTTGCGCACCCCAGCTGTAATGGATGAACAATGGACCATGCTTGATATGAATCCTCTTAAATTTAAAGAGAGCTTCAAACTCAAAAATCCCTGCTCAATCCAGTTTTTTCCCTTCTTGGATCCAAGAAAATTTCATTTTCAGAAATTATCATCTTTTTCTCAGTGTACACAGTGCGACAGGGAAAAACCGCTGCTCTCTACGAGCTCTCGTTTAGGCTGAATTTTAATTTTTTTTCGCGTGCTAGAGTTTCAAATTCAGCGACAGATCAGAATATCAACCTCACGGATTGTTACACGATGGACAGAGACTAAGATAGAGAAGGAAAAAGACAGAAAGAGAGAGCTATATTCGAGCGAAAGATGGAGAAAGAAAAGTAAGGACCGAGAGAAAGAGACATATAGGTTGACCGAGAAAGTCGAAGAGAAAGTTTGAAGTATCTCGAATAAAGCGAAGCAGGGAAAGAACTTATGGATGGCATCTCTGGATGTATTGGCTAGCGCGTTCAGATGTTATGCATCGCTAGCTATCCCCACCCAACCTTGGTCATTATGTTGCTTCATTGGAGAAACGACCCCTTTTTCCAGAGATAGTTACGACATCGGTTCACTTAGGGTTGGCATGGCTTCCATCACTAAACACTTTACTTCATATTCAATTCCATTATTTATTCACAAAATTTAACTAAACGTAATCCTGGTTTCATTATTCAAATATCAAAACGAGTGCGAAAGTGAAAGGGCAATGTAGCTGAAAACTAACATTAATAATATAATAATAATAATAGAGATAATATAATATAATAACAGGGAGTATAAAATATAAGTATAGTGTGCATGTATTAATTAGAATGAATAAAAATTAAAGGGTATTTGGAATTCAAGAGCTTTTTTTTTTTTGTATACTTCAAAATTTCTTTAAGTGTATTGAGCAGGTGTAATATTTAATTATGCAATATCTTAATCAAGTGGTTAAGTTCCAATATGAATTCATGTAGAAAAATAGCAAAATCAAAGCGCACCAAAAAAAACTAGTTTAAGTTCAGCAAATGCATGCTATTTTTAGATCGCTTTTGGTTTGTTATTATTTTATGCAGACTGCAAGAGGCGATCCGCTTATCAGTTTCTGTCGTACCAACACACAAAAGCAAACCAATATAAATGGCATTAAAAATTCATTTGTTTTGACTTACGCTTATCCAATTCCCGCGCTGAAAGATCTTTCATGCTGGCTTGTGGGGGGTATATTGATTGCTGGATGTGTTTAGCTGGACATGGGGTTAGGTTTTCTTAACTATTAATCATGCACCAAATGCTCGTCACAAAAAAAATCTCAGATCAAATTTTAGCTTCTCTTTTCCTTTTCACTTCAGATTCGCACTCATAAATAAAAGTTAGTAAAATAAAAGAAACAAAATGAAAAACTACATTGCTATAGCGCTTTCACTAAATCTATTCGCTGGTTTGGACATCGCTACAAAATCCTAGGGTATGCACTAGGCCACACTTTCCACACTGTTCGTCGCTTAGCCGATCGCGCGACACAAATGTGAGTACGGTATTTTGTTGTTGCTATGAGAAGTGTATGCTGAAAGTGAGACTCCAAGAGTCCGTTTTATATGTGCACTTGAATTGAGACTCCACTGGGGCATTTCTATATGCACGTGAATTGAGACTCCACTGGGGGGAAGCTTGCTATTAGCCTTCTGGAGACACACGTAAGAGACTCCAATGGTCGCTCGAGAGGAGTCTCCTCTGGACAGCTTGATTGAGACTCCAATGGACTATTTTTGGACTCTTCTTATGGCTCGATCACCTCATGAAACCTTGACCACTGGATGCACAATTCATGTTAGCTCCGCTATCACCTGGGGCCACTCCCTGCAAATATGCATGAACGAATGGTGCATTTAAGCGCTAGTTATTTATCCTTTTGGCGACTGGCACGCCCCTGAATGAATGGATCTTTCCGATCGAATGGCCTTTGACCGCGTTTTTCTCCGCTACTTGATTTACCCGCTGCCCTCTCTTTTCGTTTAATTTTCGCACTTTTAAGTAATTGTTCTTTATGTTTAGACTGTTGTCACAATTTCGAACTTGACTTTTTATATTTTTCGCGAGAAACGACTACTGCTTAGAAAGCTGAGATGAGAGGCACGATGCGTTTAGCTTGACGGTAACGAACGGAAAGACGGAAGCTGGGCTTTAGCAAAGTCAACTAACCTGTCGGCGGAAATGCAGTTCACATGCCCTTGACATTAGGCTTGTCATCTTGACGTTTGACAGCACCCACTATCGAACCTTATGAGTAGCGACTCTGCGCTGATCAATCGATAGCATCAGTTGATCAAACGGTTTTTTAATTTGTTTTAATTTAATTTAATCAAAACTACTCTAACTATATTAAACTTATTAACCCTCGACTATTATCTTTGGGGAGCGGTCAAGGACAAATGTTATGCAAACAATCCAGAAACAATTAATGAGTTAAAGAACGAGATTCGAGTTGCTATTGCTGACATACGTGACAAAACAATTAAAAATGTTATCAAACATTGGGTGGAACGAATGGGTTACTACCAAGTCAGCCGTGGTGGTCGTTTGACCGAAATTGTTTTTCATAAATAAATGACATGACCCAACCTTTCCAATAAATGTTCAACCTTTGAAAAATATCGAGACATTTATAGCAAAATTAAATTCAAATTTTTAAATGGACTACACTGTTAGAGTGCACTAAGAATAAAACGATAAAAAAAAAGATAATTATCTTTAGGTTTAATTGTAGAAATTAAGTCAATAACTTTATGTGAAATATTCATTTTACACAACTTAAATTAATATAGATTGTATGCAAAAATTTAATTTAACAAAGTTTACATGTTGCAGCGAGCTGCGTGCGCTATATAAGGTAAATGAACAAATGGTCGAACTTTCGATGGTATTTCAACCATTTTTTCTTTGCTAAGGCAAGCTGACCAAAATGTTTTTCCATAATTTGAAATTACTGCCCAAGCGCTATGTACCACTATTTTTGGGTGAAGGATTTATCGCTTGGATCGCCAGTACAATATAATAACTTCAAACTGAATATCTTTTAAACTGTAAAAGTCTCCATCTTTTTGAAAGCACCCCAATTTTAGTTATGTTTATAGCAATAAATTGTATATTCTTAGAAGCTATATCATGGTGGTTAACACTGAGAAAAAATTATACATAAAATTTAGCAACAATTACTTAATATTATTAAATAATTTTAAAAGTTATTAAATTATTATTCTAGTTGATACATTAAAATACTATTCAGCAATATGAACACGAGACCTGTCCGAAAACCCAAACCTGAGAAAACCGGTTTTAAAAAAACCCTTTTTTCCATTTTTCCGTTTTTGCCGATTTTTGAAATTGTTTATAAAATTAAGAAAAATTTGTTTTGCAAAACCGCAAACTACGTTTTGATGGGCATGTTGAGATCTAATTTCGGATTTTTTTTTATTCAAATCAAAAATGGTGAGTTTTTTTACTGTTCGGTTTATAAAAGAATGACCCATATACAGATATAATTCAAATTTATAAAGTACTTCTCTTAGCTACTAATTCTCTAGCTGAATATTTCATATTAAAAAAACTGTTATATAACTGTTATATTTTGTTCATACTTCCAGCAGATTATCATGATATTTTTTAAGATTTCAAGAGCTTAAACTTAAGTATTTTTATTCTTCAAATAATTGCTTCTTGATACCTCTAATGCAAGTGAACTCCCTTGTTATCCCTTACTTAGAAATTCTTAAGCATTAATATGCGGAGAGGTTTGCCACGTTCACCTCATAACCCTTTATTCTGAATCATTTTTATCGTAATTTTATTCATCTATCAACCAGATTTTGATAAGTAAAAAACGAATGCATAATTACGCATACGCAACAGTGGCCAAAAGTTGTCCCCAGATAGTTGTCAGTTCGTGTCAGCAATAGCCGGGGCCAGAGACCCCATCAAAACTATATACTTATTTATCCTCTAAGCTCACATCATAAACGTATTTATGCACAATTAAACACGAAATGAAATACAATTATGCGAACAGAAATTTGTTCACCAAGGACCCCCAAAAACATTTTCAGCTTTGTCGAAATGATTAATGAATGCCTGCGTATGTAACGGTGCGTAGGAGTGAAGACATGTGTGTGTGTGTGTGTGTTGACTTCCAAGTTGACATCATAATTCGGTCATTGCTGTCAGTATGCGTTGACAGTTGAGGGCATTATGACCGCAGGGACAAAGGTCTTCAACTGAAATTAATTAAACTTTTGGTTTGACTTTAAGAAGGAAAATCAATGCAAAGATTTTGGACACATTTTTCAAGTATTTTAAAAAGGAAACGAAATCTGCGCCTAAAAGTGTCAGGCACTTGAAAATTTATATGCAAAGCGCATGTTGCCGCGTGTGGCACATGGTACCGAACATTTGCCTAGACAAGCGGCACACACACACACACACATACAGAGTTAGAGAGAAGCGCGCATTTATGCCAAACACATTGGCAAACATAAAAATTTAAACATGCATAGGCCAAAAATACAACAAAGAACACAATACAAACACATAAACAAACACGAAACTTAAAAAAATGGGGGATATGAAAAACAATAGCTAAGGAAATGATAGACTAAATGGGTACTGTAGTTGTTTGTACTGCGAAAAGAAGGTGTTTATTCTTTCCAAAAGTTTGCCAATGCGTAAAGTGGTATAAAATTCTTAGCGCTTTAAGTGCAATCAAAAGACACATGCTAACAAATTTTGTACAAGTTGTGGAAACAAAGGAATTAAACTCTCTTTAAGAAGGCAGAATGTTCTTTTCCAAAAGTATTTGAAATTATACATGTGGAGAGTGATAATCTCAGAGTATGTTTAATGAGCGTTTTAATGATAATGTAGTTGATTATAATAAAAGGAGTGTTTGACGCTACAATAAGCGTACGAGTATATTTAAAACGGCAGCAAGAATCTACGGCAGCATTAGAACAGCTTGACGACTGAACAACTGATCAACTTAAAAGCTGCTTACAACAACTTAACGACTTTAATGTAATCGGATATAGACAACTTAACACCACCGACAACTTTTGCGGCTGACTTGGACAACTTAAGGACTGCGACTTCTACTGCTCTGTACAACTCGACGACTATGCAGCCACAGCTTAGCTCGACTCCATTCGGTCATCATGATCTTCGTCGTCTTTCCCAGACGACAGCAACTCTTCGTTGTACTCAACATATTTTCACAATTTCATATTGTCAGCGCTTGTAGACGTGGAATTAGGCCCTTCAACTTGAGCAGCTTCCTTCACCTTTATAAATTCGTATGATCCGAGGTATAAACTTGCCAATTTTTTTCCAGCGAAAAATTGGATTTTGATAGCCATATCTCCTTTTACATAAATACGTTCGCTTTTGTAGACATGATGCGGGTTTTGTATCTGCAACTTCGCTTCTTCATGTAAACCTTGTCTTGTCAACAGGAGAGTGGCGATTCGGCTGCTGTTTAAATGGCGATATCTGTTCATAAGGGATAATTTTAAGCTCAAAAGGCGATGTGCTAACCTGGTAGGCATCAATCAGCTATTGAATAAGCGGTTTGAACTGTGGCGGAGCGCTTATATCAGCTTTGGTTTCTACAACGTTGTATATACCTGTACCTAGCTATTTGGCTGCTTCGATGTCCTACCGCGACGAATGTGAAGCAATCTGGAAACCATTATCGTTAAGTGTGATCCAGAACTTCGTCAGGAAGCCATAGCCCAGCAATGGGCAATTATGGTCAGGTACCACCAAAAATTTCTGCTCAGAGTGAAGACCACAAGTTCTCCAACTGGCAATGTTTTGTTGTTACCAAGACTTCGAAACGCAGGAAACGACTTTTTTAGATTCACATATTTCAGCATTTCGTAGACGGTCTTCAATCGGCAATCAGGCAATCGACTTGAAAATTGTTTAGAAAGAAGAGAAACTTTTGCCTTATCTTTAGAGTAATATCATAAAATAGAGCCGCTTCCATTTGATAAAAGCAGGGCTGCAAACCCAAAAAATTTTTCGGAACCTCCGGTTTGCAGCTTCAAATCAAAATTTACCCACGGTTAAGGTTCGGAAATTTAAGGTTCGAGATTTTTGGGCTTTGGTTTTGGTTCGAACCTTGTTACGTTGCACGTTTTACCCAATATATATTAAATTACAATATAATAGACGCATAAATACATTGTAAGACTGTAAGAAGTAGATTATAATTAACGTGAGATGGTCGCTCGTGTGCGGGATATGGACTTGCTTCATTGCTAGTGTATAAATCATCAGTCCAATTGATTATGCTTTCTCGTATGCACTTTAATCAGTCTTTCACTCACAAAATTGAGCATCGATTTGTGTTTATTCGCCACACTTGGAACTTTTTTCACAATGATTTGATCAAAAATGACTTTGCCTTCTTTTGAAGGTGCCGCATTAAATTTGCTGCATGCCCGTCGGTCATATTGAGTATGCATTCGTGACATTCTGATTTATCAGAGCGCTGACATGGTGTGTAAATTTCGTAAATATTAAATTTGTCGTTATTGCTTCACACCTTCTCAGTCAAAACTTCTCAAGCGAAATGAAATGCTCGTTTTTATTGTTCTGACTTATGAGTTTTCTGTCTCTTTCTGATTCGATTCTTTGATTCGTGGCTAGTATTGCCAATTAAGCAATTTTTCCCACCGAATATCGACTGTTAAAAATGCTAAAACTTAAAAGAGATTAATTCAAAATAGCTAAAAAATGTCAAATAATAAGCTAGAAGCGCAGGCTCTGGGAAAACTGAATAGGTTCCGGCTTTCGAAATAAAAAATAGCTATATCTGGTGGGAAAAATCGCTAAATTGGCAACGCTGCGTGTGGCACACACTTCTGTTTGTATTCGGCTGACATGTTTCTACAGTAGCATGCACCGGGTTGGTTAAATTGGCGCATATGTATATGTATACGATGAAAAATAAAACGTTCAATACATTGTACATAGGTGCATACACTATCGCGTCGTTGTACATAGGTGTTTACATTGAATTTGTAGTATCTCTGACTGGAAGTATTGTGGTTTATGTGTATGTAATATAAACTACGCATACGTATGAATGTATACATATGTACATAGGTAGGCAAAGAAGTACCACATACAATAGCACGCTCTGATTCTTCACGTATTTAAATAGATTTACATATTTTTTTTTTTATTATGGGCGGGAAATCATTGAAAGCCTTAAAGTGTGGGACTTGGAGTTCCTCACACACTAAAACCACACCTACTCTCCGTTTCCCTCTTGCGGAACCACAGCTAAGTATTACTTCACAAGGGGGAGATGGCACGAAGGCCGCCACTAGATTCCTATCTAGGTATTGTAAGTCGAATTGCGCTGTCGTTCAGCGCGACGCAAGGATTTTAGAACCTCTGCAGCCATGGTGCATATTGCATTCCAATTGTTTTGCGAGCTGAGTAGGATGTCCATCAAGTCAGTGCCTGTGAATGGCCTCCCGATACCTAGGCATAGCTCTTCCCGTTCGGCAGCGAATCTCGTACAGACAAACAATATATGTTCTGCGTCTTCTAAGATTTGAAGCAACCATGTCCGTTCAGTAGCTGTGATAGGTAAAAGTCGGCTTGTCCGTGCTGTCTACCCAGCCACGGCTTTATATCCGCAATTAGTTTTCTTGTCCAGCTGCCGTTGGTGGTAGTACTCCACCTCGCCTGCCATTGCGTCATCGTCCTCTCTCGTCGATGCTCATCTGCTTCACTGCTTTCCATCGCTAACAGGTCAAGCGGCACCATTCCTGAGCTAAGACTAGCGCCGCGTCCTCCGACACAGTTCGGAAACTGCAGGTGACTCGGAGAGCACACCTCCGGTACGCGCTTTTGCATCCGCGGCTGTATGATGGCCCGGTCATTGCAGGGGCCCATATTGGTGCTGCGTACATTATGATCGACCTGACTATGTTGCAGATCAGCCATCTGCTACGCTGTCGAGGTCCACCGATGTTCATTCGTTGCTTTGGTGGCCTTTTCCTCCAGGTACGCTAGGTGGCTTTTAAAGTTAAGCCTATGGTCCAGCATAACCCCCAGGTACTTTATGGCATCCTTCGATATGATGTGCTGGTCTCCGACTCTGATGTTGGCAGTTTCCACACGTTTCCTGCTGCTAATAAGAACCGCTTTGGTTTTATAGGAAGCCAGACTCAACCCGTTATCCTCTAGCCAATCGGTCACCCGCGTCTTTGGTTCTACACTGAACGTCCTCCAGTTTTTTGGCTACTGCGACGATCGCGATGTCATCTGCAAAACCAACAATGCTGACGCCTATTGGTGTAGTTAGCCTAAGAACTCCGTCATACATCACATTGCACAGAATCGGCCCTATAACTGAGCCCTGCGGCTCGCTGCCTGTGACTCCGTATGTTTGCCTCCCATCTGATGTGTTGTAAAGCAGAATACGGTTCTCAAAGTAACTGGGCTACCAGTTTCACCAGATACTTAGATATACCAAGACGAACGAGTGAGTGCTTGGAGTATTTTTTTCCAGCGAGCGGAGTTAAATGCGTTCTTCACGGCAAGCGTCGTAACCAGACAGTACTCCTTACTACCACCACGCCATCTTCTTCCAGCTGTGGCCCTGCGGGCTGTGTGCATCACCATCGAAATTGCGTCTATTGTACTACGCTGCTTTCTAAAGCCGAACTGCCGGTTTGAGAGGCCGTGCCGTTCTTGCAATTCCGCCTCTAGACGGTTGCATAAGATGCGCTCGAACAGTTTGCCGACGACATCTAGCATGCACAATGGTCTGTTTGCAGAGGGGTCCTCCATATTCTTGTCCCCTTTTGGGAGCAGAACCAGTCTTTGGAGCTTCCATCTTGATGGAAAGACTCCCTCCCTAATGCATTGGTTATAGAGATCAGCAAAAACGTCCGGCGATAATTTTTTTTTTTTTGATTGATTTACATATGTACATACATATATGTATGTATGTAAATTTGTGGCAAATTTTTATTCGATATACTCGATTTTATTTATCGAAAGATAATTACATCTGTCATTCGAGTGGTTAGTTTGAATGCATTATCGGCAGAAATCGCAGTGTCACAAGAAGACTGAGATAGCAAAACTCTAACTATGTATGGCTACTATTAAGAATGTATCCTCTTTTTGAATTTTGAGTCTCACAAACTCAAGAAACTTGTGGAAAATTGATTTGTTTTGTGATTAAAACGTCTGAAGGTTTCGTCATCCTCGCACTGGATCTCACGTAAGACAAGCTGCGCTATATCTCTGCCTTCACAGCAAGGCAAAAGCCTATTTCGAGTCGACATGGAACGCTTTTTACAAAGTCGTCTTCTTTTTGGTCCTGGATTATCCATTTCGTCGTCAGCCAAAACCGCAACCATTAATGTTGATGCATATATTTGATTGGTATAATGGACAAACAAGTCTTCCTTTTTATACCCCTGTAGAGGGTATATTAAAATTTTCCAGATGTTTGTAACGCCGACCACATGTATATATATTCCTAATCAGCATGACATGCTGTGTTGATATAGCCATGTCCGTCTGTCCGTCGGTCCGTCTGTTTCTAAGCTATCTCCTCCGTCAGTTTTAAAGCTATCTTAACCAAACTTTGCACGAAGTCTCTTGGTACAAAAACGCTGCACATTTATCGGAATCGGCCGGATCGAATGACTATATGATATAGCTGCCATAGGAACCATCGGTCGAAAAAGTAGTTCTATTTAGAAAAACTTTTTTATCTTCAACGCAAACATGCCCAAACCTCATATTTCTAAGTTTTCCGTGCTTTCGCATAGTTCTACTGAGTTTTATGAAAATCGGACAACTATATAGTATAGCTGCCATACAAAGGATATGTCTGAAAAAAAGTCTTAGTAGGAAAAACTTTTTTGTTTCCAATGCTATCGCTCCCAAACTTGTTACTGATCAATATTATATGCTACCACACAATTCTACCAAGTTTAATCCAAATCGGATGACTATAGCATATAGCTGCCATAGGAACTATCGGTGGAAAAAGAAGGTCTAGTGAGAAAACCTTTTTTGTTTTCAATGCTTGCGTGTTTATACCTTTCAGTTGTGAATATTATCAGTTTCCACACAACTTTGGGGAGTTTGGTCAAAATCGGATGAATATATTGTATAGCTGCCATATAACAAACTGGCAAGCAAATGCTCAAAGTAGTGGCGCCATTAAGTTGCAAGGGTATATGAACTTCGTTAGAGATGAAGTTAGCTTTCCTCTATTATTTTCTCTTGAATTGTGTGCTGAATCCGTTCAACTAGCTCAGAACATCTATGTAGTTCAAGATTCTGTGTTATTAAAAGAGTTTCTCTTTAGAGAATTTTGACAACCGACTACTCTTTAGATAAATATGATTAGTGAAAAGGCTGCTTAAGACAACGGTGGTTAGTTAATCGATGTGCTATTCCATGCCACTTAAAAACAACTGTAGAATTATTGTTTTTTCAAAAAAAAAAGACACCCTTGAGACACCCTAAGTGCTAATGAATGTTGCACTCCCATAAGTAGGCAATGAAAAGTTTTTGTGTTTTTGTATGCTTTGCAATGGCCGCTTTTTCTCATCCAAAATGAAAAGTAAGCAAGTAAATAAAATACGTTTTTTGGTCTAAAATTTATGTAAATTAAGCAAAGTTTAACAAACTCAATTTCCAATTTTTTGAGTAACAATTTTGGCTTTATACTCGAAATTAAATAAATACTTTTGTAAAAGAGAGAGCGCTTCTTGAAATTCATAAACTAATCTACCCGTTTTGTTGGCAATTTCTAAAACTCGAAGGAGTTTAACACTCAAGGCAGTCAGTTGAAGTTGAAGCTTGTTGTTTGCTCAGCGCCATGGACTGCATGAGGTCGCTGCGGTGTCTAAGCAGCTTAAGTAGCAGGGGCTCACACACACACACACACATAGACACTCAGCCAAATATATGCGGCACATATTTGCATATTTGCGTGTTGCTTAAAATATTTTCGCTCTCGCTGCGCCTGATTATGGCGCTTAAAGAAACACTTAAAAAAGCAAGGCAACAGCAACAACAACAAGAACCCGACAAGTGCCAAGCGCAATTGGGGTTAATATCCTGGCACGAAAATACTCGCACACACACACACACACTCACACGAGTCGACTTGGCATTCACATTTTTTGAATTATTTATGGTTAAGTTTATGGCAAAATTTTTGACTTGAATTTATTTGGCCCTAAGGCATTTTCTGCTTAGAATTTTGTTTCTATTTTTTTTTTCGAGTGTCATGAAAAATACGCAAAAATTAATAAACAAAACAAAACAAAAAAAAAAAAACGAGAAAACGCTTCGCTGTTGCATAATAAGCCAGATTGTTGTTGCTGCCGCTGTTGTCGCCCCCTTTGCGTGTCGACCAAATTAAAAGCCAACAATGTCTGCAAACAGCCATTTGAAGCAAATGAAGCAAAACTAGGCGACGTGTTGTTATTTGTGCCTGGTGCCCAGCCAGAGAGAGAGATTTTTGTCGCCTTGCGCCTTGACTGGGCTATAAATTCGCTCAGGTTGTCGCATTTCTTTTTTAACACCCGAAAAAAAAACAGTGGGTAGAAGGGGGTATATGGGTTGGGTGGTCGGCTGGTGATGAGACTTAAATTAAATAGATTTTCACATATTTGGTTGAAACGTAAAACTTAAGGTTTAGGGCAGAAAATGGAGATATTAACCAAATGCCTGGTATCTAGCTAGTCGCTCTCATTAGTACAACTTTCCCACTCCTTTGCTCAGGTATGTGGATAGCTCGCCCCCTGGGTGTATGTGCATTGACATTTACAAAGCGAGAATTTAATTAAACTTAATGAAAGTGCATGAGTGTTTCGTCTTCATCTCTTGTTGGCCAAGGGCCAACAACAACAACAACAGCGGCAGCAGCAATAACACAACTTTAGTGGGAATTTGGCAGGCACTTTATTTGTTGGGGTCATTGCTGTTCGCAGGTTTACAGCCGACCATTAAAGACCTGCATTGCCCCATCAAAAGATAAAATGGGGGGGGCGGTGGATATGCAGCCAACCATTGATGAGCTTCATTCAAAAGCCGCACCACACTGCGTATGCTTAACAAACAAAATTGAAAACGCCAAATGAAATCGAATCCCAAAGAGAAAGAGCCAGAGATGGAGAGTGAGAGTGAGAGGACACGCCTGACCCAAATTACCACTTTCAGCTGCATTGCGTCCACACAATGTGGGCCCACACTGCGTATGATTAATTTAAGCATTAAAGTGGGCGGATGTGGAGGCTGCGCAGGTAATCGTATCGCTTTGGCTGCTGTGGCATTTTCTGGTCGATAAATTTAATTTACACAAATTAGTCGCGCATAGTCGTAAAAACGCGACCAACACAACAATCGTAGTGGGAGGACGAAGGACAAAAGTTCTTAGCATGAAAACAAAAAGCTAATTAATTAAAACACCTTGGCTAGAGCTACGAGCAGCACGCTGGCCGAGCGAAACTGAAATGAGAAGGAATATGGCTAATTAAAGATGACTAATCAATACTCTGCTGACGGGTAAGGACCAATGAATATTGGCTAAAGACAAGCATTCATTTGTGTCTTGATACTTTATGTTTAAGTTGATAGATTCTCAATTCCACTTGCACCAAAATGTTGTAGTTTAAAACCGATTGAAGTATTAGATTTGGAATCCAAATCACAAAAGTGTTGTGGAAGTGAAATTGAGAACATGGCTGAAAGCTGTTTCTTTTTTTAAGAATGGAAATGAAAACTGAAAAAGGTAATAGAGGAAACATGTTGACAATTTTAATATACTCTCTGCAAGGGTATAAAAATGGAACCCATCCACACCTAGTTAAATAAACAGCCTTGTTCTCAATTCCACTTACTTTTCAAAAGTAATTTCGAAACAGCTCCGAAACGTTTTCGTTTTTGTGTTCTGAATTCTACGTGAAATTGGTTCCCATCACATTCAAATTATTGGTCACAAGCGAAATCAACACGATTTTGGTCGAAATTATATCTTTTTAATGGACAGACGAGCTTTTGACCAACGATAGCCGACTATCGATTGATAAGTGCCTATCAAACTGGTCGTAGCTTTCGCAATATGGAATTCAGAACTCGAATTTTTCACGTTTTACTTTTCGCTTTTGCTGGCCTGTAAGAAATTGAAAGTGTTCGTACAATTTCAGAAGAACAGAACCAGAACACGAATCAATTCCACTTTCGAAAAACTTTTGTGGAAGTAGAATTGGGAACAAGGCTGATAACACAAAACTTAACATTAAGAAGCGTTACTTTACCTTACTTAAGCTAAGTTTACCTAACCTGAAGCAACGCAACGTAACGTAACGTAACGTAATGTTACCCTAACGTAACCTAACCTAACGTAATGTAACCTTACGTTACGTAACCTAACCTAACCTAACCTAACCTAACCTAACCTAACCTAACATTGCCTTTACTTACCTTACATAACCAAATCATAACTAATAGGCTCATTACAATTCGCTATTTTCTGTATCCATTTGTGTATCCTCTGGTGTTCCCCAAGGCAGTCATCTAGGACCTTTGCTTTTTGACTTATTTGTAAACGATATTCCGTCCGCATTATCTTACTCTCAGGTGCTTATGTATGCGGATGATCTTAAGCTTTGCCTGTCTTACGACAATCCAGTATCACCTCTTCTCCTACAAAGGGACTTAAACTCTCGCAATAATTGGTGCATGATTAACAGTCTGCCACTCAACCATGAGATATGTAAATATTTAACTGTTCATCGCAATACGCCTTATCTCTATGACTACATGATTGAGGATAAACCACTTCAGCGCATCTATAAAGTCGACGACTTGGGAATACAATTCGTGCCCAAGTTATGTTTCAATGGTCATATATCGGTTATTACTAATAAGGCTATGGGAGTTCTTGGCTTCATCAAAAGATGGTCTAAAGAATTCAATGACCTTTATGTCACCAAACAACTATACGTTTCTCTGGTCAGACCTATTCTTCAGTATGGCTCATGTGTCTGGTCTCCACACTACCAAAAATATCAGGATCAACTCGAATCTGTACAATAACAGTTCTTACTTTTCGCCCGGCGTGGCTTAAATTGGAATCCCAAAAGGCATCTACCACCATACGAGCACAGACTACGCTTATTGGACCTTCCATCCCTGAATCATCGAAGGATCTACCTTAGTGTGCTTTTCCTTCATAAGATACTGTCAGGAGGGGGTTGACTCAAGCGCTCTGCTTAGCCTCATAAGCTTTGCGGTTCCGGCACGGGTAACGAGAAATTATGTCCCGATTTATTTAAATCCTTGCCTCACGAACTATGCTCATCATGTGAACCCTTTCGTAATCTCTGTCTTAATTACAACAAGTACTATCATCTGTTCTCAGTAAACTCCCCATTGATAGATGTAAAGAATAGTCTATTGTCTAATCTAAATTCATAATTGTAAATAGTTTGACTGAACTTTGTTAAACTTTAAACAACAACAATAAATAAATATTACACTGAGCATTTCTAACATCTAACTTACAACATCTTGAGTCATAAATATTTGCCAGGGCGGAAATTTTTACCTTCGTTGCATTTCCCTATTGGACAAAACAAAAGCTTAAAAATGTTAGCTTAGCAAATGGTAATTCAGCACTTAAACTCAGGATATAGGATGTTAGATGTTAGATGTGCTCAGTGTGATTAGCCTATAACACCACCTTACCTAAGCTAAGTGACCTAACGTAACCTTAACTAACCTTACATAACCCAACCATACCCAACCTAGCCTTCATGTTGTAAAAAGAGCTAGCGAAATTTCCCATTCAGCTAATCCTTTAAGAAATGGATGCAAAAACTAGCACAAAAACGATATAGGTTAATTTTTCCACACTGAACAATGAGGCATGAGGGCGGTGCTTTACCCAAAAAGAAATTGTATCAATATCGATTTGATACGCATTGTCTCCAATTGAAACTTAAACTAATATCAATTTAAACCTAGACCTATTAAACTGATATTTGTCACATTTTGTGTATTAATTTTGGCGGAAACACATCAGCACTTAGTTAAAAGTAAATGCTATGGAAGACACTTTCCCAGACGACTTGCTGAAGATAAGTAAATGGATTTCAATACGTATATGGAGCACGATAAGTTTAAGCAGCTATGTATATATGTTGCTTTGGTCTTTTTTGACTTGACAGAAATATGTAAATAACAAATGTAACTTTTCAGACAGGACATATGTATACCACGCCACAAGATGACGAACAATGCGAGAGGCTCGAAACGAAGGCAGCTGCAGAGGAGGCATTTTTCGCGTGTTTTACTCAGAGTCTCTGCGAAGGCGTAAAGCTCTACATCAGAGTCCGGCGCGTCCTTCATTACTGTGCGTAAAATACTGCTCTGCGGCAGCGACGTAGCGACGTCATGTGGATCACTCAAGTAGTTAACACAAATTGACAATTGAAATATCACCTTGATAAGACGTGAAGAAGTGTCAAATTGATACCACGAAATGAATACAAAAACTGTCTACCTGTTACAATTTAGTATCAATTTTATATGCTCAAAATATCATTTTAGTACTTTCGAAAATATCAATTTGATACTTGGACTACTAAGGAGAATTTGATACTAAATAGTTTCAAATTGATAACTTAATAGTGTCATTTAGATGATTATTTCTTATAGGGTGTACGGTCAAACGAAGAAATTCTAAAATTGATAGACCACAGAATCGTTTCAAAGAACGCACAATTCTTTTAACGGGATATATGAAAGTTGACAAAGCTCTGTGAAAGTGTTTATACACACAATAAATATCACGATAAATGCGCTTTAAAGTAGGCAAACTTTATTTTCATACAAAATTTTTATACTTGAACTAGATAGTTAATAGACAGTAATCGCAGAATCTTTCATAATCCACAGTGAACAATTATTCAGGTTGTTTGAGCAGTTAAAGGAATAGAATATAAATAAGTGTTAAGGCAAATTTTAATTTAAACCTTATTGAATTTTTTATATTCATAAACTTTTTCGTACTTTGAAGGACATTTATCATAATATTTATATATAGTTATACTTGGTATAACAACTGCAAAAGAAAGACGTGAAAGTAAATTCAAACTAGCAATGGGAAAAATATTCACATTCCTCGAAGTGGAAAATTAAAATCCCTAAGAATAAAGCTTAATTGTTTCCATCACTATCATAATAAGGAGAACTCTCTCTCTACGAATTAATGTTAAGATTTATAAGTAATGTAAGTTTTCTGAATTAATCTAGAAAATAACTTAACTTACAATGCATAAGTTGTTTACAAGTTGTGAACAAACGCAACTTTTTCGGACCTAGAGCCAGCCAACTCACACTAATTGAAAATAACTTAATACCCGAACACTTTCTTGGTAAATGCCTTTACGGACTGCAAAGCCACGAGAAGATTAATACAAAAATTGATGCAAAAGTTACATTTTGCATGTTTGCTGCCAAGAAGTAATTAGACATTTGTGTAGCCTATGTAAAATGATGTGGGACCCAACTTACTTTGAACTGTTGTACTAACATTGATGCCATACAATGCTACTTCGCTTTTCTAGAACTTTCACACCGGCGATCAACTAAAGTTTAATTAAAAACGACAAGGTAATACTAACTTCGTTTGTGTAGTTGTAGTAGTTTATTTTGTTCTGAAAATTTTTATAACATTTGATTGACATTGACCATAGTTTGCCGTCAGTCATATGTACATGTTAAGGTATTATTTTAATTTGGTTGAATTTTTTTTTATATTTATTTAGTTCTACAAAAATTCCGTTGTAATTTGCTGTCTTTATCTTAACGATTCGAAAATATAACTAGCCAGTGTGGTCCAACGTCGCCCTTTCAAA
Source organism: Lordiphosa magnipectinata (assembly GCA_037044535.1). Lineage (NCBI taxonomy): Eukaryota > Metazoa > Arthropoda > Insecta > Diptera > Drosophilidae > Lordiphosa > Lordiphosa magnipectinata. The sequence goes on from JBAMBO010001178.1 coordinate 35,536, forward strand.
ATATCAATTACTTCTGTTGTGTTCGTCGAAGATTGTTGCCAATATACAAAACGTATTTCTGCCAGGATTGGACATTTGGCCAAGAAATGGAAGGCGTCGTCTTTTTCGTGAATATTGCAAAGCGAGCATTCATTCAGGATACCATCTCCATATGGTTTGAAGTTCAGTGCCATCAAATCACTTCGGGCGCGGAATATTTGCGAGATTACTTTTAATTTATATCGGTCATTAAAATAGTTTCTTTTGCATCGAGAGAAATTAAGTTGTTTGTACTACCCCCAGCTTATGCTTCTCTGGGCCGGTTCAAAAAATTTTTACGAGTGCCTTCAGCTATGCGCTCCAGTATATTTATGTGCGCCGCCGTTCATGATCGATGGTTTTGGAGATCTAGTGGGACGTTATGCTCAGCAGCTGATAGAAGTCGCCATTGATTAAAGCATTGAGCTTCATTTGCTAATAGCACCAGTCTTGATGCTGGTTTTTCCATCACCTGCCTCATGTATGCAAAATGCGTGCCCAAGGTGTAGCTGTATGGCTCGGGTAATCCAGTCTCAATATGTATTGCATAGTTTGGAGTGTTTCGTGGCAGCTGGAAATTTTCTTGATACAAAAACGCAGCAACTTCTCAACATCTTCATATCGGAGAATTCCCCATACCTGTGAGGCGTAGCATAGTACGGAGCGAACGGTTGCTTCATATTCATATATATTTGACGCTCAATAATAAATTTTTGTTGTTCATTAGTTTATTTCAAGAGCTGTTCAGCGCCATGATAGATTCCTTAAGTTATAGTCGGAGGTGCGATGTAAATTTTCCATTTGAGGTCATAGTAACTCCAAGATACTTGTAAGATGTTACTTTCTCTATCTCCGCATCGTTTAAGCTCCAAGATTCCATACATTTTTATTTATTTTGAAATACCATCCTAACGCTACAAGTTACAAAAAACGTATATATTATTGCGTTAGTCACAAGGGCAAAGTAACATTTAAATTTGTGTTGATTTTACTTACTACCTAGAAACAGCTTCGTGATACAATAATGACATGAAATTAGACTTAGATATAGTCTTAAGTAACTGAATTATTTAAATTAATAATAATTATTACAATTTTTTTTTTTTTTTTTGTTATGCTTCTTTTTTCCCATTGTGTCCCTATCAGTACTCTTTAAGATTCACGACGGCTCATATTCTAAAATCAATTGAAACTGCGTGACGTTGTTTATTGCTTTCAAACTATGTGGTAGTTGATTGCAACTGCGAACAGCGAAATGAAGAAATGTTTTTGGAGCTGGATAGCTTGTATCGTAAGCACACTAAGTTGCACGTCCTTCTAGATGCGCAGAAGCTTAACATTTCAAAAAGATACGACGGCTCATTTGTCTATATAATCTTATAAAGAAGTGTAAATGCTCTTAGTCTTATCCAAGATTGTAATGGAAGGTTAAATATATTTATTGAAACGTCTGATATCCGATCAAAGCGAGTACTTTTATATATATATCTTGCGATATTATTAAATGCCACTTGCATTTTGTGTTGGCTTTTGGCGTCAGAAATACCAATAACCTCAATGTCATAAAATAGTCTTGAAGTTAAATATGTCTTAGCAATTAATAGTCTCAGCTTGGTTGGTATAAAGTCTTTAGTCACATACAGTTGCCTGAGAAGTCAATTTTCCTACAGATCCGGTGACATGATCACTCCAAGTTACCAGTTGTTGTCGATTACTTAGATAAGATTGTAGCAGGTCAACAGCGGTTTTTGAGAACATATTCATTCGATTTAGATTAGTGCATAATACATTGTGGTTAACTGTGTCGAATGCTTTACTGTAATCTAGTAGTGTCAATAATGTTATATTTCCATTGTCGATTTGTTTTCGAATGTCTTCCGTTATTTTGAGAATTGCTGTGATGCAACTTCTTTTCTTTCTAAAACCTGACTGATTGTTATTGAAAAGATTATTTGAAGTCATGAATTCGTTAATTTGTTTCGCCATCAGATGTTCAAGTATTTTACATAAGTACGGAAGTATAGATATTGATCTGTACTCATTAGTAGATTTTGGCAAAGGAACAATCTTAGCTAATTTCCAGGATTTCAGAAATTTCGAGGTGGTTAAGGCGGTATTAAAAATATATGTTAAGTGGGTCAAATTCGCCTTGAACTACACGTCCTCTGCCATCCCTAAACACCAAAAATTTTGAATTATCAGTGTTTATTTTCAGACTCCAAATTTTGCAGTGCTCGTTAAGTTGGGTGCTGAATCAGCCAAGAGCACCATATCATCCGCGTTTAGTACCGTATTTATATGCATGTTGCCAAATGAAATTTCTGCTGGTAATGCTTCAGCAATATTGTTTATGTAGAGAGAGAATAGCAGCGGGCTTATCAAGCAGCCCTGGTTTACTCCTGTGTTACTTTGGAACCAGTCTGACAGTTGTGAACCATCCCATACAGCTGCTATATTTTTCTCATACATTTACTGTATGACTCTCAGAAACTTCGTCGATAGGCCCATATTGTTGAGTTTGTAAATAAGGCTCCTTCTGTCGATTGTACCAAAAGCCGCCTTGATATCGATAAAGTTTGTTTTTTTCTAGCCAACTATGTGTTCAAAGATATTTGAACAGTGCATTTTGAGTCTAGGTACCTGCAAGGAATGCATTTGGGACTCAAGTGACGCAAGGCTCACAATAATAGACCAGACCATACAACTCTAAAAGAAGGTACACATCTGTTACAAATAAATTAGAAATATATACCAACTCAGGGCTTGTAATGCATTCAGAGGGTTAAGCCAAGAAGAGAACCCATTTCAAATAAAGATTCATTCAACTTCTGGAAAAGGTAAATAGTACATCAAACCACAAAATAAAATTAGACATTTCTTAAGTTTCTGCTAAGCTTTAAAATTAAAAATCTAATTACTGGTACATCGTAGATTTTGGCCTATCTTTAAATGGCCAAAGGTATTTGCCTCCGGGATTATCTAAAAATAATAAAAAGTCTTAAGGAGCCACAATTTTTGTCCTAATTCAATCAAAAACCCTTAAATTAACCCAAAAAATGTCAGGGTATTAAGAAAATCGTTTTTCCAATTCACTGCAACTTTCCCGCCGGGCTAATTAATTAGTCCTAAATCTTCAAGCAGACGGACTATGTAGTTGCCGCATAGTCCCGTATCAATGTCACCAGCTTAAGGCCAAAAAGTTTTGCCAAAGTGAGAGTTAACGGTTCGCTGGTGGTGGTGGCCTTCGCTTTTCATCAATCTTTCAATAATTTCATTCCTGGCAAAAGCCTTTTCCGCTTTACGCTGATTGAAGGAGCAAATAAAATATGCGAGTCCACGATCATTGGCTGAAATTCAAAGTGCAAATTTGCCAAGGGTTTCCACTGGCACGCACGTATGACTGGACCCCCAGCTATCCACTTGGCCGGGTCGTCAGGCGTGCGCGTTTCTCTGCCTTTGGCCCCTTAAGATTCATTCGAGCATTGGGCGCTGAGTGGTAATTTATGGCTACGCATTCGGTTTACTAATAATATTCGAGGAAGACCACAAGGAGTTGGTGGCGGTTTGAGCTAATCACAAGGCGACTCGGTCATCGCTTCGATATTTCTGCGGTCTTTGTTTGCCTAAGCAATAACAATAAATTAATCGAGCTGGAACAAACAGCCATTAGTTTTTGTATTATGCTTTGTATTTTTAATTATGTGTCTAATTTCTGCTCGCCCTTCGGCTCTTTCTCTGGATAGGAAATATGGCGTGTCGAGCTGTTAATTGCCTCTATCAATGCGGTTTCCTGTCTATTTTACATGTGTTTATATCTATGTATAGTATCTCTGTATTGTTGTTAGCCTGCCTAATTGTGTGTCTGGTCAAACGCAAAAATTAGTATACAATTTTCCAAAAATTTTGCGTGTGTGTGTTTAGCATTGTTAAATTTGGTGGGGTAAAATGGTTGTGTCTGTGCTGGTGTGTTTTTAGAATATTTTGAATAAATCTGAATGCATTGGCATTATTTGATTAATAAGGGCAAACCGGCATGATAAATACTTACCCACCCGAGTGGGCAACAAGCGGGTTGGGTGGGGACTGAAAATGGAGCCCAAAATCCTACATATATAATTAAATACTACAAAGAGTAAAAACACTCTGTGTCAGTGTAAATTTAAGTGATTTACAATTATAAATGGAAGTATATACGAAAAAAAAGCTTTCGTTTTTGACATGACATGGCAGTTATTTGTACATGTTGTTTACTCCGTTATGTCTAAGATCAAATTGATTTGTTCGGAAATGTCATTACGTTACTTTCGAACATATTGTAAGGATATTTTTAAGATATTTTCAAGCTTTTTATCATATCAATTTTATTTTATCAATATTATAGTTTATAAGATCTTCCTAATACAATAAAGTATCATTTTGATATTATAAAAAATATAATTTTATTATATCAAAATTATCTTTTCCAATATCAAGCTGAGATTTATATCACGTTTGAAAATGCACAATATTATTTTTTAATATCTATGTGTATGTTTTTACAACCTTTATGCTAACAAAACCATCAAGTATTTGCCGACTCGAGGTCTCGTTATGCTTGCACATAACTTTTAAAAAGGAACACACGACACCACAAAGGTGGCTAGTTGACCGAACAGCTGTTTCATTGGCATCTCTGCCAAATCATCAGCGGTCTTTGCCTGGTTCACTATCAGCCAACAGCTACCTCCTCATGCCTGCAATGCTTAATCGCTTGCGAGAAAGCGCTACTCTGTCTGTACTGATTTTGACACTTCTAAAGCCAAAGACAACGACAGTTTTCGACTCTGTCCCAGTGTAAATTGTCTATCTCTGTCACAGCTTAAATGCGCTTGCCGTCTCTTTCTGTTTTACGAATTTCAAATTTTAATTGATATTAAATTCATATCATTATAACATTTTTGGGATCATTTTGATACGATTTAATATCAATTCGAAAACATAATATTATTTTGAATCGGAATGATATTTTTTGTACACAATTGATAAGAAATATCAAAAAATTATGAAAAATTAATTTTAACCATTTGTCCTTATTTTTATAATAAATGGCCAAAATATTCAAATTTTCAAAAGAAACTCATTTTCGTCGGGAAAAGTTTAAAATGATATAAATAAAAACCATGTATGGACAGACCGGGACACATGTGCGGCAAATGAACAACAATGCAGAATGTCAAAAACTAGAAAAACAACAAACAACAATAGCAACAACTACTCATCGTACAACGGACAGAGACAGAGACTGTGACAGGCAGCGCCAAAAACACGAAAGTGTAATCAACGCTTAAACACTCGCAACAACGAGACAAACATGTCGCTCTCTGCCGCTGCTGCCGCTGCCGCTGCTGCCACTTCTTCAACTGCCACTAGTAGTCACTCCTTCGGGCAGACAATGGGCCGACTGTTTCGGGATGTGGATGTTGGCTGTGACTCCATGGCTGGCAGGCAGACAAAAAGCATTGGACAAACATTGCGACACATTACTGTCAAAACTCATGAAAATATTTCACAAGAGCCAGCGACGAGGATCACATAAAACATAAAGCAGCAACAACACAAAAAAAGTCACTAACAAGCATCATATGCCAACAGAAATGTCAACAACAATGCAGCGACACACACACACACACAAAAACTCACTCACACACACAGCTCATTAGAGCCGTGACATGGGAAGTGGTGGGTGGGGGAGATGAAGAGTAGGATTTAGCATGCCGGCTTAGCAGCAGCCGGAAATGCAGCAGGAGCAGGAGCAGGATATGTGCTCCTGTTGTTGTTGTTGTTGTTGTTGTTGCCTCTGCATTCATTTGTTCTACTTGTTCGCTGTTGTTTTCCCTCTTCTTGTCGTTTTCTCAGGCATCTAGCATGCTCTTACCGCTGGTGAGAGGCTTTGGAAATGTGACATGACTCAAGATCTTTTTTTTAAAATTATGAAATTAAATATTTCATTTATTCATCAAGCCGGTCAGAGCTGGGCTTTTATTTAAAACACAATGCAAAAATAACACACAAAATCATGGTGGCAAATGGGTACGGAGGCGTTAAAAGTAATTGAATTTAATTGTTATGGAACTTTTTCGAAGCGAACATGACGGTAAAGTCGTAAAGCCCTAAATTCTTCAAGCGATATTATTCTAACAAAATTGTGGGTAATTCTTTAGTTTATACCGCGGGACTGTCAAAACAAAACAAACACAAGATCAAAAGTAACATTTGATATTGCCATATTCAGGGGTGTCCAGGATTTCACTAGAATAGAGAACGAAGACTCGAAACAAAACCTAGGGTTTCATGTTTTTATGAACTGGTCGGCAAACCGAAGCTTGAGCGCTAAGAACTTTTTCATAATTTAAGACTCAGAAATGTACCGAAATAAGACTCTGGGTTCCTCTGTCCAAATCTCTGCTAAGATGAGCAATCAGGTGAAATTTATTTATTTATAAGGTTGTCAAAAAAGTCTTGCGGTATTTCCGCAAGCTTGTCTTTGCAAGCGCGTAGTTCTAGTTGTATTCGTCGCATCGATTCACGCTAGAACTTTTTGGAAAGCTCTTTTCACGCGCTAACACGTGATTGATTAATTGTTGTTTGTTTTTAGTCGTTCGTGAGTTATAGCGTCGCAAACATGGAGCAAAATAAAGAGAAAATACGGCATATTTTACAGTACTACTACGATAAAGGCAAAAATGCATCTCATGCTGCCAATAAAATTTGTGCAGTTTATGGACCCGATACAGTTTCCATTTCCACCGCACAACGATGGTTTCAACGTTTTCGTTCTGGTGCAGAGGTGATCGAAGATGCGCCACGGTCCGGAAGGCCTGTCGTCGAAAATTGCGATAAAATCGCTGAATTGATCGTAAGAGACCGGCATAGTAGCAGCCGTAGCATCGGCCAAGAGCTGGGCATGAGTCATCAAGCCGTTATAAACCATTTGAAGAAGCTTGGATTCAAAAAGAAGCTCGATGTATGGGTGCCACACGACTTGACGCAAAAAAACATTTTTGCCCGTATGGATGCATGCGAATCGCTTCTGAATCGCAACAAAATCGACACGTTTTTGAAGCGGATGGTGACTGGCGAGGAAAAGTGGGTCACTTACGACAACGTGAAGCGCAAACGGTCGTGGTCGAAAAGCGGTGAAGCTGCCCAGACGGTGGCCAAGCCTGGATTGACGGCCAGGAAGGTTCTTCTGTGTGTTTGGTGGGATTGGCAGGGAATCATCCACTATGAGCTGCTCCCCTATGGCCAAACGCTCAATTCGGACCTGTACTGCCAACAACTGGACCGCTTGAATGCAGCACTCATGCAGAAGAGGCCATCTTTGATCAACAGAGGCCGAATTGTCTTCCATCAGGACAACGCCAGGCCACACACATCTTTGGTGACGCGCCAGAAGCTCCGGGAGCTCGTATGGGAGGTTCTTTTGCATCCACCGTTTGCATCTTTTGCATCTCGCACCAAGTGATTTCCACCTATTTCTGTCCATGGCGAACGAGCTTGGTAGTCGGAAGTTGGCCACAAGAGAGTCCTGTGAAAATTGGCTCTCCGAGTTTTTTGCCAATAGGAAGCGAGCTTCTATAAGAGGGGCATTATGAAGTTGGCATCTCGTTGGGAACTCGTCATCGAACAAAACGGCGCATATTTGACTTAAATCGCATTATTATAACCGATTTTATGAACAATTGAAAATTCAATAAAAATGCCGCAAGACTTTTTTGACAACCTATTATTTAATGTATTTCGCCAACGAATAAACTTAACTGGCTACTACAATAAAACTTAAAATCAACAGTAACAATTAAACTAAATGAAAAAGTCCCTAAGTAAGATTGTTGCTGCTAAAATCGAACCGCATGGCAACTGGAAGCCGATTGTATGTAAGAAATGCTCAAGATATCGGATCAATATGGGCATAGTTGGCCCTATGACCCTGAAGAGTTATGCTTTATAAAGCCGATCATAGAATAAGCTTTAAGGAGGATATAATTTAGTTGCCCAGAACTCTGAAATTTAGAGTCAAACACCAACCCTAAATCCAAGGCTTCATATTGACGACTCAAACCGTGATGAGCCATGGAATACGTGGTTAGAGTCGGCAGCTCGCGTTTTCCAAATGTTACATAAAAGCACTTTGAAAAGTTAAGAGGCAGTAAATTCCGGAAACAGAATTCAGATCACATTGAACGGCTTCAGAATCTCTAAGGCTTTTAATAGATCTAAAAATTTTCAAATTTTCAAAATTTTTGCCATTAATGAGTACTTGATACGATCGGCCATCAAGATAAGATTCAATCTAATTGAGGATGGAAGCATGAAAGCCAAGCTTGGAGAGCTTAGATAAAAGGGTATTACGACAAACTTTGTCAAATGCTTTAGAGAAGTCTGTGTAGATTGCATCGACTTGACAACGATTTTCAACTGCAGAAATGCAAATATTGCTAAGCCTCTGTTAGATTCGTAACCGTGGAACGGCCACGAAAAATGTAGCTAGAAAACTGATCTCCACACGCGACCTGTAGGTTTTCTACACGAAACGTGTAGCGTTCTCATTTCAACACGTGGCGTATAGAATGCACGGCGCGTTTAGAATTACAAATGCTGAATGCAACATGTTGGAAATCTACACGAAGCGTGTGCAAATTTCATTCCCCTATATAAATGATGAGACCACTGAATGCTAATTCGTTGGTGGTCCTCTTCTGCCCTGAGATGATGCGCTAATTGAGCTTTCAATATAGCAGCAGCAGCAGCGCGCGCGCGCAGATATTTTTTTTGTGAAAATGTGAGATTTCTACACATTTTGACCGGGATTTTCAACCCATAACGTTTGTGTAGCTTTTCTGCACGGCTCGTTTAGATATTAAAATCCTACACGTTTCGTGTAGCTTTTCAACACGTTGCGTTTAGCCTTCTAATTTCAACACTCTCGTGAATCTTCTTCTTATGTTGCTTGCACTGAGATTAGAGTTGATCACCCGGCTGCTAAGCAAGTTTCTTAGCTAATGAGTATTCATCGGGTGTGAGCCAATCTTGTCAAGATCGACTCGGTCCTGACATTGTTGAAAGCTCCCTAGATATCGAGAAAGGCTGACAACGCAAACTCCCCTTTGATTCAGCGAGTCCTCTAAGCTCCGTACCACTGCGTGTAGTGCGCTGTCAACAGATCTGCCCTTAAGGTAGGCGTGTGCCGCAATGCTGAAAGTGCGTAGCTACCCCTGTAAATAGTGTGTATATCAGTGGTGTCCAAAGTCTCAGAATCAAACATTGCGCTTGTGAGCGTAGCAGTATTGGCGCCTTAGATCGATATCGATTAGTAACCGAAAATTATCGAAGGCTACCCTACAAATGCTTTTTTTAAACGAAATGCACCATCTACATATATGTATATTCATGGTCCTTCCATAGTAAACAAATCATTGAACTTAACAACTAAAATTACATGCAATTTTAGAAATGCTCAATTTGTCGAGTTAACTATCTAGGTCGACCACGTCCATTCCGTGGAAAACGGCGTCAACGACCACGCAATACTTTACTATTTGGCGGCGGACTCTTGGGCCTAAGCAACTCAATGCGACTTGTGCAGCCTGTGGCTGGTGCTTCGGCAAAATATGTTTGATACAATTCCGCATTGAAATTGGAATTGGTCAGCTCTGGTCCAACTGTTAGCCAGCCAGGGCGTATACTGCAAGCGCCTGCGACCCAAGCAGAAATGTTCAATAATATGAAAAATCTCGATAGGTTTCTCAAAGCTGGCCAATTCCTCTTCTTCCGAAATGATCAAGTCAATGTCCACATTGGCATGAATGAAATCACCATCGGTGGATCGTTTTACGGTGCGCTTGATGCCCATCAGGCAGTGTTCCTTAGTGCGTTGAAAGACAGCCTTGGGTTCCAGCTGCTTGAAGTGACCTGGCTTATTGATATTGGTCCTGATCCAGCAGATATTCTCGCAGCGAAGAAATCCCCATTTCTTGAGGAAATTGCGACCCATGTCCAGGCCCTCGCTAGAGCCACACCAAAGGAAGACAAAGGAACGATGTGCCGCTATTTCGCCCACATTCAAATTTCATATATCATCCCAGTTCCACAATACACGCGGTACCCCGCAAACGGTGACGACTGAGGGCGCTGCTCGTGCATATTCCTCTAGAGGTGGCTCTATCAGGATAACATCAAATTTGGCACCCAAAGTCTTCACGTCCAACGTTTTCAGGTCTGCCTTCAAATACATTGGAGCCTGTATTTATTAATCCTTTAGCTTCATCAACTCTCGCAGCTTGGGATATTCCTCAAATTGATCAGCCAATCCCACATTGCGTATGAAATTCTGTAGCCTTTGGCCAGTATCCACAAAATGCTGACAATAATCATTGTGCGAATTAGACGACTGTGTGCCTTTCAAAAATGTAAAAGAATCACGATAAATAATCTCGCTGGGTGTCTTTTTGGTTGAGGATCCGGCATCTTCCTCATCCCGATGTCCACCGGCGTTTAAAAGCTGGCGACTGTTGTTGGTATCCTCGGCATTGCCCAGCACTCAATCCCAACTCAATTTCAACTCATCCACGCTAGACAAGCCAAGAAGTCTGCATTTGCGGGAACGCTCATGGGAGCTCTTTAAAACATCGCTCATGGTAGTTGTTATTTGTTGAATGCTTATTAAATATTAATTAAATAGCACATAGGGACCAAAAACGAATATTGGAATACCCTACGGAGCAGCCGTGCTTCCACCTCGTTCTTGGGTACCCTCGAGAGCCAATCCTCCCAAAACTAGGATACAAGCCGGGCCAGAGTGGGAATACCCGGCACGAGCTCGACATCTAACGTTCTTCTCTACAGCGGGACAGAGCAACCGGGTCGCGAAGATAGAAACCAGGTACCAACGTCTACGAAAGGAGCCCGCCGAAAAAAAGCCAATCCCATGAACCCACGGCATATCTCGCAACCCAGCGCATAAACTCTAGAACTATGCTTATCTCATAGATTATCTTGAAATAAAACCCATATTGGAGCACATTGAAATCGCTGGTCGTTGTTTAGGGAATTTATTTACAGCAACCACGACTATAAGAAATTATAAATTTCTGTAACCCTGGACTCGACGATCACTCCCAAGGCTAGAGTTCTTTACAAAATGCCTCGTTAGAGAACAAAAAGCCGCACACGCGCATCGTAAGAGAGAAAGCCGTCCAAGCGTGCTATTTGTATAACACACAATTATGAGATCCTAGCCCATGGAATAGGCTTTTGACATTTTGGACACCTCTGGTGTAAATGAAAGCCCGAAAACCTGAGAAAAACAGTCGTTGAAACAATTTATGCTTTGTAAATGGTTAGAATTTGAGCTATGCTCGGTTTTAATTTAACAAACTATTTGACAAAGTATCCAAACAGCTTTATGCCGGGTCTTCCGAGTTAGCCTTACCTAATGTCAAAAGCTGACTTTACAAATATCAAAAGCATAATACAATGAATACAAGCTAGTACAAACACTTGTATCATTTCGCATGCGCATAACTTTGTGAGTTTGATATCACAGACAGATTAGTCTTAGGTTGGGAATTTTAATTTTTTAGTTTTAACTTTGGTTTAAAATTTGAATTGTTTTTGTTTGACAAGTGACGCATTAGTGCAATTCTTCTGAAACTGAATAGATGCTGGATCTGATTGCTCATAACGAAATATAATCCAGCTTATGCATACTGTACCAAAGCGAACAGTTACTTACCAAGAACCTTTCGGTCCTATGATCCCATCAATTAGGAATTTCCTTTAATTCAGTTTAAACTATTTCCCAATTTTTTGTTTTTGTTTCAAAATCTCCTTACTTTTGTAGCATTTCCTGTTTGTTTTTTTTAAAGAAAATGTGCAAATGATTTTGTCAGGGTATTTCATAATTGTGTCTTACCCATGCGGCTGGCATTTTGTGACAGTTACAAAAAGTTGCCTGATGATGTAATGTTTGTGTGTCGGTGACACCGTCACACCGCCATACACCATTCTCACTCCAATGCTGAGGCAGCTGTCCCGCCGCCATCATAATTGCACCTGCAAGGCTAACAGTCGCAGACAGGCTGCAGAAGCCGGGACGGAGTCGTAGCCGGTGGAGCCGGAGCAGTGGCAGAAAAAAGGCGCACAAGAAACAATGACACGACAGAAATATGCCAAGTAGCTGTGACAGTGTTGGGAGCGGGGTGTGGCGTTGGAAGCGTGGGCGATGGCACAAGGGGACATATGATGCATATCGCAAATGTCGTTTGCTGTCAGTTTCCGGTTGCTGCAGCAGCCATTTTGTTTATGCATGAACACGAGTGCAACTGCATTCAGCAGCGCCAGCAGAGTTGCAGGTGAGTGGATAGGGCGGGGGGTGGTGGGGTTGGCAGCTGAAAAGTTCAAGTGTAAACTAATTTCGCTTGGCACGCGGTTGACATTGAGTTATGTTTTGGTTTGTTGTTTTTTATTTTACACAGAAATGCCTTAAAGGCCAAATGCCCTTTGTGCATATTTAAACAAGTTCGTTTTTTTATAAAATGCCAACAAATTTACCTTTTTAATTGATTTATACAGTTTTTAAGAGAAAAAATTGCTTGCAATTAATGAAAGTTGTGCGCAATATTTTCCGCTCTTTTTTTTTGAATAAATTGAATGATGCGAATTACATTTATTGATGCATACTGAAAATGCAAAACTGTTTAAATTAATCAAAATATAAATAATTGCATTTTATTTGGTGCCAAATTAAAATGAAATGCTGTCATCATTTTTGATGTCATGTGAAATGTTTGGGCATTAAGTATTCCAGGGCCTACAATTGACTAACTGACGGACGAACTGCCAGAGTTGGGAGCCCACAAATCTTGCTCCAACGTCTGGTGTTGATTGCCACAATGGGCAGAGAGAGAGAGTAAGAGAGAGCATTGGGCAAACAAATACTCGACTCACACATACACAAATACCAACACAAATACACTCAATGCGAGTATTCGTAACAAGCGATATTTCATGTACATGCCATATATCAATGTCACTTTACTTTGGCAAACAGTTTCAGTTAATACACAATCAATGTACCAATGTGTTATCAATAATAAATTGCTGGCGATTTATCAGCCAATGCAGCCAGAGCAATGAGAACCAACAACAACAAATAGTCACACACTAGCTAAAGTCTTAACTTACTTAACAACAAAAACAACAACAACAGCACGAAAAGCAAGTGAATAAAGGTGGTAGAATTCAAAAAAGGTTCGACTTGGTGTTACTTCGTATACTCAAGAAAACAAAATCAAGTATTTAGTACAAGCGAAAATACTTGTTTCAAGCACAATTTTCTTATTTTAAGTAGCGTATTTTCAATACCGAAATACTTGACTAAAGACTTTTTAGGAATATATTAAGCACATTCCGAACTATGGTTTTGATCATACTTTTAGTTTGAAAAAGTCTTAAATCAAACCCGATTTACTCTTCTAATCAATCTCAAAACATTTTTGAATCAAAATAAGAGAACTTTCAAGTAGCACAAAATGTTCTCGTTCGGTGGTTAGGTTAGGTTGAGATGGCTAGGGACAGTAAGACTGTCCCTACACTTAAGCCAAGATAGGCCCATTGCGATACCATATAATTCCCTATTTAAGCCAGGGGCGCTTCCTCCGGGCTAAACAATTGTGACAACGTTAAAAATTTCAGTAGAGACAAATCTCTATCTCGGACACTTCCGAGGGGTTGAGTAGAAAGGGGTGACCAAGAGTTTTGAGTCTCCTTCTACTAAGAGCTGGGCAATGGTAAAGAAAATGCAGTAATGTCTCCTCCTCCTCACACTTGCAGCTTCTACAGAAGTCGTTGTGAGCGACGCACAAGCGTGCTGAATGCCTGCCAATGAGGCAGTGACCCGTTAGGGCTCCAACCAGAAGTGAGATGATTTCCCTACTTTGGCGCAGAAGATTATTGGTTCGCTTCAGGTTGAACGAGGGCCACGTGACCCTAGCCCCTTCCATCGTTCCGTAGCCAGGCGCCAGGTTTCACTCCTTGTGATTAGCTTGTATGAGGCTAAGGGGATCCTTATCAAGCTCTTCTCCGGGAGGAGCTGAATGGTAGTACCCTGTCTTGCCAGTTTGTCGGCCCTCAATGTTGCGGTGTCTAGGTACCCAGATGAGGTGTATACGGAGATGCTGAGCGATCGCATTTAAAGATCTACGGCATTCCGTGAGCGTCTTGGCGTTATTGGTGTACGAGTCAAGAGCCCTTAGAGCGGCTTGACTATCTGAGTGAATGTATATGTTCCCTTCTTCGATCGTGAGTGTGCTAATGTGTTTGGCGGCCTTCTGGATGGCCACCAATTCTGCTTGGTACACACTGCAATGTTTGGGGGCTTGTTTTTATAGCTTTTAAAATTCTTAAGCTATTTCCAATTTGTTCTTGAAATGTATTGAATCAAAGAGAGAGCCATCAGCTAAACAAAGACCAAGATAGTAGAAGTAAAAAAACCAAAAAAAGTACAAATAAAAAAACAAAACCATTTCAGTAACTTAAAGAGTGAAAATAGCATAAAGAAACATGTGGATGAAGTTGTTTTAATTAAATAAAGTTTAAATTATAAAATTAAGTAAAAATACTAAAGTTTATATTTTTAAGTATTAGTGCTCATCAGAGGTGTTTCGCAAATAACTTGATAGTTAGTGACAGCGGGATGTCAATTTCATGTGCCATAGATTTCCGGCTTATTTGAACAGTCAGTGCGAACACATCATCGTCCAGCAGCTCCAGAGCACAAAAAAAATAGTGAAAAGTGGAACAAAAGTCTTTGTGCAATTTTCTTGTTGCTATACAAATAGCCAAAGCTTCTTATAATCAGTGTAATTGCATACTCCAAAGATAAAACATTAAAACGAAGCATAAGAAGAAAGGCGACGGATTAATTTTTATAGTTTTTTTTGTGTTCGATCGGCACTTGGAGTTCGCCGATATATAACAAGTGCCAATCCCCAAATATAAAAGGGTAAATTTCCACCATCGAACTCGTTGTGGTTTAGCAGCAGACTCTCATGTTTGTGCTCTCGAATTTTTTTTTGGTAGCAAGTGGCCCCTGGGGTGAGCGCAGCTGACCTGCCCCAACGTCCAGGTGACGCCTCGATGGTGATCAGCCATACGAACAAACAAAAAAGCTCCAGATCAAGCTTTCAATCCCAGCCCCATTGAGAAGGGCAAAGGCAAGCTCCGGCCACTTCGTTTTCGTTTTGATCTCCACGCTGTTTCAGTTTATCAGACGCGATTGCCTGGAGCGCACAACAACAGGGTGGATGGCCTGTCCAAAAAAGTGTCCGAAGTCTCGCGAGTAGCGAAGCCGAAATGCAGCAGAATTAATAATAGAATTTTTTTTGTTTTTGTTTGCTAATTTTATGTGTTCGACAAGAATTAGAAGTGAGGTATATGTGAAAATGGAAGTGAAGTGGAGATAAAAATCTTGCGATCAATTTTTGTTTGTTCAAATGCGGCAGCCCTTCCAACACCAATCAAGTGACTAACATATAGCAAAGCGAAACAAAGCAAAATCAAAACTCAAGAGGAAAATGCCTGCCAACCTGAAAAAGATTTAAAATTCGGATCGAGAATGAGGAGCGAGTTAGCCAATATTAGTTGTGAACATTAATTAATATAATCCTACACCTTCAAGCTAAGTTCCAGTGCCTCCAGCGAAAGTACTTTCGGCGTGGGAATTGGATAGTGGTAAGTGTGTTAAGTTTTTATGGCTTTTTTCAGCTATTTGTTTTGTTTCCCATTTGCCTCGCTTTGCCTGTCCCAACCACTGATAAGCAAACGCATTGCCTAAGCAGCGATCGACTGCTGATCTAGTCATGGATATAAACCCATAACTAAAATAAAAATAAATGTGTTTGTGGTTGGCGAAATCACTATTATTGATTTGGCATTGCTGGTCCGTTATTAAAGTTTTGTACTTGTTGAAAAGAAAACACTAGTATAAAGAAGAAGTATGATTAACTACTTAAACTCTGTTTGTCTTACACTGAGAGAAACTTCCATATCACATTCTTAAGCATTTAAAACTATTACACATTGTTGCCTAAATAATATCTACAAATAATACCATTGAAGTTCTATGCCCTTATTATTTACATAGGCCAGTTTATCTACATGCTGAGCTAAATTATTTACATACAGTATCTACATTTATTTACTTATACTATTTACATTTTACATATCACTTAATGTTAATTTTTCAGCAATTGTTTTTATTGTAATTTTTGAATATTACGCTGGATAAAAATTTAGTTTTCGGTTTGAGCATATAATCATGACAGTAGAAAATAGTTTAAATATCGTTAAAATTGTGAATAAATATTAGAACCTTGAAGATGAACTAAAGTGTCTGTTTTTTGGAAGCCATGCCTCGCCCTAGTAAACCAATGTGGTGATCGTTTCTGGATAATAAAGGGGTCGTTCTTTTTTCACAACAGGCAACTCGACGACAATGGTTGGGTGGGGATAGCTAGCGACGCATAACACCTGAACGCGTTAGCCAACACATCCGGAGATGTCATCCAGTTTTTGTTTTCTTCGCCTTATTCGAGACTCTCAGAACTTTCCCTTCAACTTTCTCTGCCTATCTTTCTCCTATCAATCTCCTTCTCTCGTTCTATATTTCTCCTTCTCTATATATTCCTCGAATTTAACTCTCCATTTCTCTCTCTTTCCCTGTCCTTTGCGTAAAAATCGTTGAAAGGAGGTCGATCTTCTGATCTGCCGCTGAAACTGAACCAGTAGCACGCGAATCAAAATTAAAATTCAGCCTAAACAAGAGCTCGTAGAGAGCAGCGGTTTTTTCCTGTCGCACCACCCCCCATCATTAAACAATACAAATACACTTTGTAGCATAGTTATATCAAATCCAAAGATTCCCCAAATAAGTGTTCAAATACTGGGTATAACAAGCGATCCATTGGAGACATTCGACTCTACACGCCCACTCGATGAGGGACTTTTAAATCTACCCCAAACCGCCAGCCGCACACGAAAGTCAAACATAAATCGCTTTCTGTATGTGTGTGTAAAAATTACGGCTATGTGTTAGAGTTGCGTGCGTATGTGTGTGTGTGTGTGTGTTTGTGTGCAAGTTATGCGCAGCATGCAAAACTATGCACGTGCCCGGTTGAAGTGTATAAATGTGCTGGTGGCGTCCCCTAGTGAGCGGAACCACCAACTCTGGAGAAGAGCTCATGCTCATGCCCCCTGCTGGACCAACAATGCGAGTCATGCGGTGGACTCATATCGGATGACAATTAGGCCCTGGTCATCAATTCCAAGTGCACAAGCGATAAATCTTTGGTAATTGTATGTGTGTGTGTGTGCGGGAATTGGGAAGGGAGTTGGCAGGAGACAGTGGAAGAGGCGCAGGATAAAGCCTGGCAAAATGTGGCTTACCGAAAATGAATATATATTCGTTTAATCGTAGGCGATGCAATTGAAAACATTTCATCTAGACCAGAGATATTGAAAAAGTGATTAAAAGCAGTTGAAACCAAGTTGTTAAAGTATTCAAATTCACACAGAATCAATTAGTTGAATAGATTTAACAAATTAAAGGAGTAAATGGAAGTGGAGGAGTTTAAAAACGAAAATGAGGTTGATACAAATGTAGCGCTTTGTGACTTAAGTGAGTAGAGTAACATAATTTAGAATCAAAACCAACCATGCGATCCCATTTTTATTTGAACCTTGATCGGAATTGTTCAACTTCTTTTCATTTGATGTAAGATTAATGTCAACTCAAGCTGACAATTTGGGTTTCATTTGTCACAGACAACACAATAATGCATTATGCATTGTATCCATTTGTTGACTGGCAAGCATAATAATAATAATTGAAATAATTAATAAATTATAATGCATGCTGCTTGCCAGCTGTGAAAGGAAGACAGGGGGACAAGTAGGAAGTGAGTCAGCAGGCAGCAGGCAGCAGGCGGCAGGCAGCAGCATCAGCTAAAAGTTTCTCATTAAACAAATATTTTCACAGCAGTTAAAATTTATGTTGCCAGCCAGACGCATACACACACACACACATAAACACACATACAAAATATAAAATTTATGGCAACGGGGTTGAATGCAGCAAGTAGTGCAGTGTAAACAAACATAGAGGCAAGAGACCCAGCAAGGACAAGCCAAAGGACACATAATGCAAACATGTGACTTCCGCATGCGGTGCAAACACTTACGCACACACACACACACACACACATAAAGCTTTGTCCCTTACTCTCATAGTTGTTAACAACTCGTCCCGCAGATAGCAGCAGGCTGCCTCCTGGTGTCCTTCCGACCGCTTGTAGCTCGGCTTGCTTTTTGGGGCTTAGAGGCAGCATAATGTGAAATAACTTATTGCCCTTAAAATGTCATTTGTGTCGACGTTAGAGAGATAAGTTACGCACACGCACACGCACACGCAGACGCACTGCCGGCCGACCTGACAACAATTAAAATCAACAGGAAATGTGACACATTTACTTGTGCAAAATAATATTTTCAATTATTCAACAGAAAACTCTGCACTTTCGCATGTAATTTAACACATGTTGTGCGTTTCACCATTGAAATATCCAGCGGCCATTTCCCAAAAACTAATTAGCTCGCCTTGTTATAAATATGCCCCTCGGCATAGCAAACATTTCTGCATTTTGCTGCGGTTTCAATTTTCATTGCACTATTGTGTGCGTGTGTGTGTGTGTGAGTGTGTGAAAAATAGAATTTTCCATTGGAAATTTGAGTTGAGTTTATCCAGTTTACATTAAGTCAGTTTTAGCAAGCTTTAAATTGTGCAATTATCGAATGAAAATGACATGGTCTGACAGTTTATTAATATGTTGAAAATTGTATTAATTTCTCACTTAAATTTGACTCAAGACACTCTTCTGCCAATTATTACTCTTCGATCGTAAAGACCAACAGAAATCTCCATGGTAATAATAGGTCTTAAATTTGGAAAAACCCCAAAAATGTTTATAAAAATATATGAAATCGTTCGTGAACTTCTTTGAAAAGAAATTTCAACAATTCTTAAAGTTCAACCACAAATAAAAATTTAAATAAAAAAATGTCTAAATGTCTAATGGAAACTTTTCTCAGAATACGAGCATAAAGTATCTTAAGTATCCGACATAATTGAGATCGAGGTCGAAAGTGGCCCAGCCTAATGTAACATTTACTGAGTGCCGCAAATCTTTGAAAGAGATGGCTTAGAACTTTAGAATACGTCTCGTGTGGATGCCAGGACACAGCAACATTAAGGAACGTGATAGCCAAACGGGTCGCCGAACTTGACACTACCGCCCAGCTCCTAACGAATAATTGGGATACCCTTTGTGACATGTATAGTAAACTAAAATTAAGGGGAAACTTCCTAAAACATGGCCACGAACAGCTGGAAAAAGTCTGGTTCAGTTTGCCCCTGTGAAAACTCTGGGCTTACTTGTCCCTTTCTTAATTATAAACTTTGACGCAGGTAGAATGCCTTCATACTCGTAGGAATTCTTACAGGACACAGTCTTGTAGGCAGTTATGCCGCGAATTTGGTATCAACCACAATGACTATTGTAGAAGCTTTTGCTCAATAAATTTTTTTTTTTTTATTTTGATATAGTATTACTTATTGGATCTTCTCATACAGAGACAGAGAAATAAGTTTTCAAATCTTAAAATATAATTTTTTAACGTTTCCTTTGGCTTAAGAAGGATGTTTGCAGAGGGTATATTAAAATTGTCCAGATGTTTGTAACGCACAGAAGGAAGCATCTCCGACCATACAAAGTATATTTATTCTTGATCAGCTTGACGAGCTGAGTTGATATAGCCATGTCCGTCTGTCCGTCTGTTTCTATGCTATCTCCTCCGTCAGTTTTAAGGCTATTAACCAAACTGTGCACGAAGCCTTTTGGTACAAATACGCTGCACATTTGTTGGAATCGGCCGGATCGTATGACTATATCATATAGCTGCCATAGAAACCATCGATCGAAAAAGTAGTTTTAGTTTGAGAAACTTTTTTGTCTTCAACGCAAACGTCTCCAGTCCTCGTATTTCTATGTTTTCTATGCTTTCACATAATTCCACCAAGTTTTATAAAAATCGGACAACTATATAGTATAGCTGCCATACAAAAGATATGTCTGAGAAAAAGTCTAAGTAGGAAAAACTTTTTTGTTTTCAATGCTATCGCTCCCAAACTTGTCACTAATCAATAATATATGCTACTACACAATTCTATCCAGTTTGATCCAAATCGGATGACTATAGCATATAGCTGCCATAGAAACTATCGGTCGAAAAAGTTGTTCTAGTGAGAAAAACTTTTTTGTTCTCAATAGGATCGTCTTTATACCTTCCAGTTGTGAATATTATCAGTTTCCACACAATTTTGGGGAGTTCGGTCAAAATCGGATGAATATATTATAAAGCTGCCATATAACTGGGAAGCAAATGCTCAAAGTAGTGGCGCCATCAAGCTACAAGGGTATTTAAACTTCGGTCGAGCCGAAGTTAGCTTTCCGCTAATTTTTTGTTGTGTTACAATCAGATTAAAGTAAACAAAAATATTTTTCTTGCTTCGATATGAGGGCTGTTCAAAAAGCTCTCGGCTGTCAAAGTCGGGGGTCCCAAAAAAAGGTATAGTGCTGGCTGCCACGATTTCTCGTTTCCAGGTTGTCTGAAATGAAAAGTAAAAACGGGGTTACAATTAGTATAGATGTCATTCTAGTCTGACCCTCGAAAAAAGTGTTTGGCAAAATGGCGGCCATTGAAATATGAAAATTCGATTTTGGGCCCTTTTTTGTGGTTTAGTCTAAAAAATATAGTAAAAAATTTTTCAAAATTATAATTGAGGGTCTAGACCAGAATGGTGACAATTCTGCGTCGATTTCACGTAGTTTCATCAAAATCGGTTCAGTGTAATTGGAGATATCATGGCCCCCAGTTCGAAAAACCTGGTTTCGAGTAAATACGTTTAAAGTTTGAAGTAAGCTCAAAAATGACTCGTTTTAGCGAAGACATTGTTCGACAAAAAAGGCTATATGTTCTAAAGTATTTTGAATTTCAAAAAATCCTTTTAGGCCGATATTCTCAAATTCTCTATTGTCCAAACTATAAAAAAAAAAAAAATTAAAAAAATGGAAAAAAAAAATTTACACATGAAGATTTTGTTTTTCACGCTTTGCATAATGTCGATGCTGGATGAACATGCCTTTCCCCATAGTCCTACGCCATATAGCCAGTTTGGTTTTATGATACACACAAAAAAATCTGTGGTTAAATTTAACCGATATTTTGGGTTAGAAATGCGCCAACCCAAAAAGTCGGTAAAATTCACAAATTTTGACAGTAACTATCACGTAAGCCTTTACGCAAAGAGAACTATTGCAATAGTAAATCTAACTGAAAATATCGTTTAGAAATGCGCCAACCCACAAAATTAGTAATATTAACCGATGCGTACAGTAAGTAAATTTTCTTACTGTGTGTACAGTAATTTTACCATAAAAATAGTAATTTAACAGCTGTTACTCAACTGAAGAAAAGTAGGGTTTGGATACTATTTTCGCTGTCACAAGTTGCCAATCTACTTGAGCTCATCATCATCCCAGACCAGAAGAGGGGCAACCTTAATACCCCACCACCCACCAATTTTGGTTCTGAAACAATTGTTTGAATTAAACACATTTTTATTTTATTTGAAAAATGTTTACTTACTTGGGGGAGGATTCGAACTCTGGGCCCTTGGACTGAACACGATTGGACGGACGTCTTTACCAGTTACGCTACGGCGCGCGTTAATAGAATTGCGTCTAACATATTACTTGTATTGAATCTGCCTAACCACATGCACGAAAAATGTCTTAAATGTCGCATAAATGAGACCACTAGTAATTCTCAAGTTCAAATTCAGTGAAAGTACAATATAAATATAAGGGCCCAACTGAAGTTTTCTCAATCAACAATTTTCGCGGTTAGATTTACTGTCGGTAGAGTTAATCCGTGAAGCAACAAAATTCATTTAAAAAGTTATACTATTTGTGCGGTAAGATTTACTTGTGGGTACAGTAAATTGCTGCAAAAACAAAGTATGAGATGAAAAAATCACGTCAGAGTAACTATTTCTATGGTAAAGTTACTGTAGTTAGCAGTAACTTATTAAAACAACAAAATATGTGAACAAATATTTGTGGTTGAATTTACTCAGCGTACAGTTGTTAAATGCAACAACAAAATACGATCTAAAATAAATACGTGAACTTTACAATTTCTTCTGTAGATTTTACTGTTAGCACAGTTACAAAGCAACAACAAAACCATATGCATAAAAAATTTCGAAAAAAGTTACTGTCAGCGTTAGTTAATTTTACCCACCAGATTTTTTTGTGTGTAGTGTTATATAACAATACCTTTAGCTCTAAGCTGAGTGGAGAGGAAGAGTGAAATGATTTGAAGCTGGGTTTGGTTAAAAAACGATTTTAAGTAGTGTAGCAAATACGTTTGGCTTTTCCTTTTGGCTGCAACCCCATCAGCCACAATGATCTCTGTTTGGTGTTGTTGTCTGGATTAGTGGATATAAAGGAAATTTAGTTGGGGAAAGTAGTTAATTATATCATCGTAATTGAGGATAATTGTAATTGTAATTGTGGCTGATTTTAGCATTTGTTTCGCTATTGGTGATCTGCAGCATTGCCAGTCACGGCTTAAGCGTCGGCTTTTCCTGAATAAATTGTTCGATTTGTTTGGAGATGCGGGAAGTGACCTTTGAGGTGTCGGTTCGACGGTCTGATCTATGTTTTCTTTCGTGCTCTGATGTACTTTCTGTATTTTTGCCAGTAAGTGCATTTGTTTGTCAGGTGAGATGAGCGTTCAATAGTGTGAGGTTGTTCGAAGAGTGGAAAAACACACAACGAGTGTTCAGATGACAGGTCTGCCAATGTGTGGACGGTTATGTGGATTCTTTTTGCTATTGTAAAATCAATTGGGTGTGGTTGCTTTCTGGGGTCCGTTAGCTCAGGTTGTGAAGAAGAAAGCATCCAGCATCTTCTCTGGCACTGCCACTAACATTTCAGCAGTCTCCGAAATAGAGATTGCTTTGCTTCACAAGTTTTTGCTGCTTTCTAAGTGGTTTAAGCCCTTTACTGACCCCTTCACTGTCACGATTTACTGTACTAAAAGTAAAACCAAAGATTATACAATGAATGGTATAGATATTTTTTGGTAAAACTTACGGGTTATATGGTACTTCAACAGGCCTATTTTGGTCTTGTACTTAGAAATGTATTTCCACCTGATTCTATGCCATTTCCACCAGTAATTTTAAAGTTTCTTGAAAGACTCTGGTTCAATCAAGTACACTTTTTGATGTGAAATATCTTCAGTTTTCGTATTGAAAACAACAGTTTCACGACAGCTCAAAAGTCTTAAACATATTAAGCTAATTTTTTAAAGAATTTTGTCATTTAGCTAGCTTCAAAGTCACTTTATGATTCCATCGAATTATTAATTTTTATTTTATCAATTAGCTATATTAGTTTTTATGGACAATGTTTCATTTCAAATAAAATGCTATCGTAGCCAATATATGTTAGTTATTGTCATGTTATATATCTAAATAAAAACCTGGAAGCTAAGTAAATATCTCTTAAAAATGACTTGGTGTATTCAATGTGCTTGCTTTAGTGATGTGACATCATTGAGTAGCTCATTGTTTTTGCTCAACCGACTTACATGTGGTTATAGATAATAATGTGTAAACGTGTGAGTGTGTATGCTTGTGACATTTAAAAGGATAACTAACTATGCAACAACACTAATGACAACGTCCACACACATAACGGGTCGCTTAACATGTCTGTGTGTGTGTGTGCATGTGTCCCCCACAATATGTTGAAATTGTTTCAAAAAGCTGATGCTTAATATTATCGTCTTTTGCCATCCTGTGTGCGAGCTTATGAATAACCATAGCATGACTCAACTGTCTGGACTTGCACAGGGGACAGCGGAAATGTCAACATACGGCTATGAAAAGAGAGTGGATAA
Organism: Lordiphosa magnipectinata; assembly: GCA_037044535.1. Classification (NCBI taxonomy): domain Eukaryota; kingdom Metazoa; phylum Arthropoda; class Insecta; order Diptera; family Drosophilidae; genus Lordiphosa; species Lordiphosa magnipectinata. Next base: position 59,680 of record JBAMBO010001178.1, read on the forward strand.
GATTTGTATATATATTTTTATTCACTGTCTTCCATTCAAATCGCTTTTAATTAATACCATAAATGTCCTTTTGATACTCTCAAGAGTTATTACTGAAAATGCTGCCTTAATGGATACTTGTAATACCAGCACATTGCATTGGACAATCTACTTAGTGTGTGCACTCCCGCTACACACTTCATCAGCTTGACATAATCATCGTGACTTGCGTTTGATGATTAGAGGAAAAGCCACTTGCAGCCCACTCAAGGATTTGGCGGCATGACTGTGCCACTTTGTGGCGCACTAAGTGCACGAATCAAGCAAACATTAATTAAATGCCACACATACATAAAGGACCCTCAATTTTTATGCGTTTGCCTTTTGGCTTTTCGATAATTTCAGGTTTTGAATTTCAGCGACTACGCCCAGCTGGCCCAATTGCCAGCTGCAGTACTCGACTTTATTTTCAAATTGAGTTCAAGCAACCGACTATGTCTAGACAGAGCGCATGTGTGTGTGACATTATCGTTTGTTGACATTAACATGGCGGATCATATCGCTGATATTTATTTCCATTGTCAGAATATAAAAATTAACAAATAATTGAGCTGACATCAGCTGGAGGTAGCCGAAGTCTACGCAAATGTCTACCCAATAGGCATAAAATATCTGCTTAGTGCTTCAACAGCTGTAGATTATATCAAAATTCTCCAAGAAACAACATGTGGTGAGTGTGTGTTGTTTTCACTTGAATGGCATTTTATTGTTGTTGTTGTTGCTTGTGGCCAAAATCTACATCCACAAGTTGATTGTTATTAATATCTGTAGTAGTAAGTAGTAGTTGTTGTTTGCTGAGTACCAAATTGCAGCAATGATCTGAGAGACACAGACAAAACACTTGATTAAGACTCACACATACAACAGATTTTTATCAAGATTAAGTCCAAGTCAACAAGCTCAACTTATACATCAATTTGTGCGCAATTCCAAAAATAGTCAACCGAAATAATGGCAAACAAGTGTTGTGAGTTGGGTTGAAGGTCAACACAATAAACAGTGCCCCACTGCTACTAGTTTTTGTTTCGCTCTCACCAACAACATTTGTTGGGACGAAATCTCTGTATTAATTGTGCTCACAAAAGTATGCTATGCTTTTGTTTTCACATTTTCTGTGTGTGTGTGTGTGTGAGTGTGAGTGAGCGGACTTAATGGGTGAAAGCAGAATGAAAGCATGAGAGTAAGAGGTGAAATAAAAATTAATGACTTCTTGATGTTTAAATAAATAAGTAGATATGGTATCGACACTAAATTGTATAAAAGAAACTGAATCAAATGGAAAGAAATTAAGAGAAACAAGTCCGAATTGGAAAATTTCACTTTAAAGCGTTACGGAATTAATGGGTACACGTTCAGACAATAAGTTGCCATCAACTCGAAACAAAAACGAAATATTCTACAATTCTTCTGAAGATGGGACCGGGTGGTTCTTGAAACAGCTGTACAGTAGGCTGGCCCTTAGGAATATTTTTTTTTTTTCAAAGCGCCGGGCAGAAATGATTTCTCCTTGAGCCCAAATGAGACCATAAACAATTTTGGGCCGATCGGATAAAGTTTGATGGCCGCCCCATCGACCTAAAGATCCATAGAGCAAAATGTATGAGAAAAAAAGGGGGTAAAATCGGGTTTTGGATCATAGAATTTTATACACTTGTTTTGTCTGCCATATTTTAGTTGCTTTTTATTAAAATACATCTAGACAGTAGTTTTGAAAAGAAAAGTGACCAATTCAAGATAAAAAGAACGAAAAAAATGATTTAGCAGAGCTTTTTGGTTTTTTTTTCACATAGTTTTTTTCAAAAATTTTAATGAAAAATAAAAAGGAACAACGTATAAAATAATTCGTTATTGATTATACGGACATTCAACAATTAAGCTTAAATTTTAAATTTCTATTACCGTTGTACAATTTGCGCTACTATCGAAATCGATAAAGCTTTGTAATCGATTGTACCCGTGTCTCATTTGCATAGTTATAACTACAGCTGGCTGATATTAATTTTCGTTTGTGTACGTTTTCTTCACAAAAATTATAATATAATGTCATTGTCGCATTCTAAATCGTCTTCGAATATATCAGCAAGGAATTGTTCGATTGTAACCCGAAATGTAGCTGCGTCCGTGCAGACAGTTGATATGGTCGGCCGCATCACCCATCAAATGTTGGGTGCCAAATTGCCGTTAAATCGGCAAATCCTGCAACTTTTTTTTTTACAACATGCGAATTGTTAAGCTTACATCTAAGGAAAGTTCGAGATTAACAATGAGCGCGGTTTCCGTATATTACCAATACGAGAAATTCACAAGTGCAGTGACAAATTAATTAAACTTTATGAGAAATGGAACGCTGCTCGAAAACAGGATAAGCGTCCCAAACGTGCAGAGTTTTTGGGTATCTTGGATGATCTCTTTGATATTGCTTATGCCGAGGCTCTTAATAATATGCATATTGACCAGGATAAACAGTTTTTACTTATGCAAAGAGAGAAGGGTCGTCCGGGTTGTATGGTTGGTGTCGACGTGAAGTTGTTCAAGAGAGAACAGCGATCCCTACAGCGTAAGAAAAATTGGAGTCGCTTAAAAGGAAATACTTGCGAATGTCCCAACAAAATAATGGTGAGAAAAATGTGATTGCTTTATGAAAAACAAATGAGCTTATCTCAATTTTTACTTAGCTGTCGAAGAATCCGAAAGTGATCAAAATAACTCCGACTCTACAATGAACGACAATAAATACGTTGATAGCAGCGGCGATTTTATGGAAGGAACTAATGAATTGATAACACCCCGTCTAGCCGCTACGCTTGATGATGCGAAAGTTTCAGATAGAAAAGCGGTCCACATCTTAACGGCGGCGTTGGAAGCATTGGGAGTCATTATAAATACAAACGCCATTCGAAATTCCCGAAAAAAGTATCGGTAACTTGCTGTTAACACCATAATATCGGAATTATTTGAAAGAGAAGTAATTTTAAATTTTTAGTTAACTGTATGCTGTCAATTTATAAAAATTCGAATTTTTCAGACTAGTAATGCAAGTTCATTGGTTGTTCATTGGGACGGAAAATGAATGGAAGATGTTGTGGGCACAAAAAAAGTTGATCGAATTGCTATTCTTGTGAGCTTTCAAGGGACATCAAAATTCCTTAGCGCTGCCGTGGTTGAGCCTTCGACTGGTGAAAATATTGCTATTGCCGTTCATGACGCGTTAATTAGGTGGAACATTGCCTCTAAAATTGGTGGAATGAGTTTCGATACAACGTCGTCGAACACCGGATTTAAGCAGGGCGCAAGAGCATTTCTACAAACGTACTTTGGCAAAAAACTGATTCAACTCCCTTGTCGCCACCACATATTTGAAATTATTTTAGTAGTATTTTTGAATTGAAACATTCCACAAGCAGTGCTCCTGAAGTACTATTATTTAATCGGCTTGCAGCTAGTTGGGAAAGTCTTAACCATAATATTTTTAAACCTGGTCTAGACGATCCATGTGTGCGCTTAAAGATAAACGGAGAAGACGAAAATAAACTGTTATGTCATCAACAACTAAAGCTAAAAGCATATTCGAGAGCAGAATATGAAGAACTCCTTCATCTGTCATTAGCATTTCTTGGAGAAATTTGTAATTTTCGTACTTGCAGTTCAACATCAAACGCAAGATTTATGGGTAAAGGAATTTACAGCCTTAAAATATTTCTTTTTCGTGATCAGTTTACTCTTACCACTCGAGAAATTAATGCACTACGTGACTTATGTATTTTTGTAATACTACTTTACATTAAAGTTTGGTATAGATAGATGTACTGGATTTGCAATTTATTAAGGACTCAATCGCTTACAAAGAAACAGACAAAGCGGTATCTGATAAAGTCTTATCCAAGATTAAAAATCATTTATGGTATTTGTTTACGAAGACTATTGCATTAGCATTTTTTGATTCGACCATTGAGGATGAGGAAAAAAGGAAAATGGTAATTGCCTTGCAGTCAAGCGATCCAAAAGTAAAGCTATTGGATAATAGAAAAATATCGAACGCAGAAGACTTACTGTTTAGTTCAATAAGCGACTTTGTTTCGTAAAGGAGGAGGAGTTTATTGATTCGTTTGGTCTGCCAAGCGATTTTTTAAGACTGGATCCCTCAACTTGGAACGATAACGATGATTATCTTTAAGGCATTGAGTTCTGCAATGATTTATTTGTGGTAAATGATGCTGCTGAGTGAGGAATCACATCTACAATTTGTCGAAGATTATAGAAAAAAATTTCTTCGCATTACAAAATGGATCTTGTATAGATAGGATAAGAACTTAAAGCATACAGTAATATAAGAAGAAATTTTAAAAGCTTTTTGTTATATTTTTAATTACAATTTTTGAAAAAATATGTGAAAAAAACCAAAAAGTTCTAATTTTTTGTCGTTCTTTTTATCTTGAATTGGCCACTTTTCTTTTCAAAACTACTTTCTAGATATATTTTAATAAAAAGCAACCAAAATATGGCAAACAAAACAAGTGTATAAAATTCTATGATCCAAAACCCGATTTTACCCCCCATTTTTCTCATACATTTTGCTCTATGGATCTTTAGGTTGATGGGGCGGCAATCAAACTTTATCCGATCGGCCCCATATTTTTAAGGGTCTCATTTGGGCTCAAGGAGAAACCGATTCTACCCGGCGCTTTAAAATTTATTTTTAAGGGTCAGTCTACTGTACAGTCGACCAGCCTTCTTTGTAGTGATGTGTGTTCCTGTTTTAAAGTTTTGTACGAACATCAGATGATCTCGAGCCAGCCAAAACTTGCTAGTTTGAGGACAAAAATTTTAAATATTCTTCTAATGAAGAAAAGTTGAGCTCGATCGGAATAAAATTATTCTTGAAGTAAGAACATACTACTATAAATTGTCTATTTTATTGACGATACAACCAAAATTGTGCTATACGACCAGGTGTCTGTTCCAGCGTTCTCTAAGCACGACCTAATATTCCTTACCTACAAATTAGCTATTGAGCCGGGCGACTATACCTTTGAATATCATGACTATAAAAACATTGACTATATTTCTCTCGACTACGATTATAATCTATGTATCTGGGACATCATATACTCGCTCCCCCATGTAGAGAAGCAATTGAATCAATTTCATCTCAACTTTGACTACCTTTACAATAAATACGTGCCACTCAAACGCAAGAAGCTTAAACCTCAGTTGAAACCATGGATCAACGAAAATATAAAAAGGCATATTCTGCTACGTGATGAGGCGTACAAAAGATGGAAAAGATACAGGACTCCAGAATCCCACCAGTTATTCAAAAAATATAGAGCGGATGTCAACCGACTATGCAAGTTGTCTAAACGGGCATTCTTTTTTGAAAAATTCAATAACCCAATATCATCAAGTAAGTTCTGGAAAGACCTACGTAATTTTGGGGTGGGAAAACAACGACCTGAAAAGCTAGAAAATACAGATGTTAATGAACTTCATCAGACCTTCGTGCATTGAATTCTGTACCTTATAATAATTGTAATAAATGTTGTAGTTTTTCTTGTGTAAGTCCGAGTGATGTTTTAGAGTCTATCTTAAAAATAAAATCAAATGCTATTGGCCTCGATAACATTGATCCAAAGTTCTTAAAAATTTTGCTTACAAAAGTTCTTATATACCTAACTCACATTTTTAACACTGCAATTACGACCTCGACGTTTCCTAGCAGGTGGAAAGTTGCTAAAATCTAGCCCATTCCCAAAGCAGGTAACGAGTATAGGCCAATTTCCATCCTACCTTTCATCTCAAAATCATTCGAGCAATTGATGTACACCCAAATCGGTAAATTTTTTTCAGACAACAAACTACTGAATGATAAACAGCATAGTTTCCGTAAGTCGCGTAGCTGTACTACGGCAATTCTGAAAGTGGCAGAAAATATTCGAAGAGAGGTTGACAAAAGCCATGCTACCTTCGTAACCCTTCTGGACTGTAGCAAGTCATTTGATACTGTGGATAACGTAATTTTATGCGCAAAACTAGAAATGCTTTACAATTTTTCCACCACTGCTAAGAAATTAATGAAAACATACCTAACCGGCCGAAGTCAGGCAGTCGTTACCTCTTCGCAGACCTCGACATTCTTAGAAACTAATCGTGGGGTTCCCCAAGGCTCAGTCCTTGGGCCATTATTATTTTTAATCTATGTAAATGACCTACCAAATATATTGTCCAAATGTATGCTGACGATCTACAAATCTATATGAGTCGTCCGGTTAGTGATGTACCTGAGTGTATAACTGTTTTCAATAGTGAACTAGAATTAGTTGGTGAATGGGCTAGGAAAAATGGACTTCACATCAACCCGTCTAAGTCCAAGTGCATTGTCATGTTTAAAAATAATTTTAACACTACCAACTTGCCAAAACTTTAAATAAATAATTCCCTAATTGAATATGTAGATCGTGCTAAGAACCTAGGAATTATTTTTAATTATAAACTCTCATGGAATGATCACATTAATTGTGCAGTCGGTAAAACTTACGGTCAGCTCCGCCAACTTCGATATGCTAGTAGTTTCATGCCAATAAAGACAAAGCCAACAATTGCAAAAGCATTTCTAACTCCAGCGTTGTTTTATGGGATTGAAGTTTTTGGAAAGTGTGATGCGGTAAGCAGGCAAAAACTTAACGTGGCTTTTAATAATATTGCCAGATTTGTATTTAACAAGAAGCCTACTGACCATATCTCGGCATATGCAGCACAAATCTTTGAATTAGACTTAGATTCCTGGATAAAACTAAGAACATTAATAGCAATTCACAAAATAATAACAACCAGGGAACCAACTTATCTCTACGAATTGTTAAGCTTTGCGGGCCCTAGAAGAACAAATAACCTAATTACAGTCCGGAATAGACTCTCTAGTTGTGATAACCACTTTTTTGCATGCGCCGTTCGACTCTGGAATATGATGCCGCACAATATAAAAACAATTAGGAGTGTACCACTTTTAAACAAACCTTAAGAAACCATTTAAAACAAACATAATATAGACCTATCACATAAAATAAAAAAATAAAAAAAATTCAAAAATATTAAATTCCTAAAATAATAGTTTCAATAACTATATATATATTTAAAAAATTGTATTCGTTTGATAAAATGTTAATTTTTAAGTTAGGTCCAAGAACTTCTGTGTTAATATATAATATTGTGTTTTTGTGACTAATGCTAGGATTTTAAGTAACTTTAGTTAACTTTAGCATTAGGAAGAAGTTTAATAAATAATAATAGTAATAAATCAGAAAACTGTTCTTACACTGTATCTGGAGTCTTATGCTTTTGAAAGTTTTTTGTTATTTGTAACAGACAATAGAAATGTGGAATGAAAATCAAGGGTGAGCATTTTCAGCATATTTGATAGTTTTTCAACATTTTAATCGCGTCGGTCGGGTCGGGTCGGTCGTGTCTCCCAAATATTCTTTTTAAATCTTTTATTTTAAGAATTATTCGTACTTGTATCAAGTACTGAAACTCTTGAATCAATAATATCGGGATTAAAAATTTACTCTTGGATCAAGAATTTCGCTCTTCGATCAAGTATTTTCTCTCTTACCGTACTTTTGAGAACGAATGCTCTTGATTCAAAAGAGAAATTTTCTTTTTTTTTTCTGATTGATGAACCAGGCATTTCTAGAATTTTTGCAAGTAAGAACAACTCTTGATGCAAAATCATTTCGCTTATATTACAAATTATTCTCAAGCTTCTTTCTATAAATAAAAACAAATAGACTCTTTCGGAGTCTATAAAAAACTTTTGTTTCCCAATTTCTTACTTAACAATTACTTATGCCGCCTTTGCTCATTTCACATTTCAACCCCGCTAAAAGCGAAACCCATCATTGACCCTGACTCTTCAACTGTTCAACAAAAGCTTGTTATTCAAAATACCCGTTTCGTCTCTTTTTTTTCCAGTTGGTTCGTCGAAGAAGAACCCTTCATCAAAAGTTCCAAAGAATCAAGTCAAAGCAGAAGAAATCCAATTTAATGACTGTGAAGCAGATCTAGACTTGCAACCGCCCCCGCATCCGCACCCGTTACGTAACCCTACTCAAATGCCGCTGGCCATCCGTAAGCGATGACTTGTGCTTGGCCCCGCATCTTTGTTTTCATTGCGGCTGTCACTTTGGGACGACGATGGCGATGGCGACTGCTACGCACAGAAACGTTAATGGCAAGTGTAAAATGCTTTAAGCCAAGACCCAGAAGGAAGTAACAGACAGCAAGTTGGAAGCAGTAGAAGCAGAAAAAACGAAGAGTTTAATTAACACGAAAATGGTTTCAATTACATAAAATTACATTTCTTTTGCAGTGCCATGACGATGACGATGAAGATGACGACGACAAGGACAACGATGCCATTGTAGTTTGCAGTTGGGCTCCGATGGGAAGGGGAGGGGGCGTGGAGGGCGTGGCCCAGTTGATTTGGGCACAGAGATTTATTGGGCGTCAGTCGAGAGCAAATTAGTTGGAATTGTCAGTTAAAAGTGGACGAGAATTGTTCAGACAAGGGAATGAAAATGAAAATGGAACAAATTCAAGTTTGTGAAGTAAGTTTTGGGTGTAATTAAAAATTCTGCAAATTTTATTTCAAAACATAAATCGTATTACTTTTCGCACACAAAAGTCTATAATTAAATTTAGGTTTGTTTTTTGTGGAAGCAAATAATGTTATAAATAAAGAGTCAAAAACCTTGAAATATTAAATTTCCTTCCTGATGACCTTTCCCAGTCATGGGCTCTTTGACTGTCTGGCCTTCTTGTATTTTTTTTTTTGGCACTGTTGCTCTGCGGTTCGTGTCATTCATTTGGCTTTTGTTCCTTTGACAGTTGCTGCCATTGTGCCGGGCCTCATTTATTTTACTTACACGCATGTGACGCCACCATACTTACCTCTGCACCCATCCCCCAGGCCAATGAGGCTCTGGCTGTAGTCACCGCGTCATTTATGACACCTTGACAGAAAAAATGAGCACACTCTGCCCAGGTGCGTCTACGTCCCGGCGTGGGTGTTGTGCGTCTGGGGTGCGGTTGTTGGCAAACGCACATTCATAATTTCATTTTACCCCTGACGACTCGCTGTGTCTTTTGTGCCCGCTTATTATGCGACAGAAATTGAAAAACTTTGTTTGCCGGCACGTTGGGGTTAACAAATAGGCTCTGCTGCCGCGTTTGCTGCGTCGCATAATTTGATGTCTTTTATGGGTTTTAATTTGTTGCCTGCTCTTTTTTTTTCTGTATTTTTTTTTTAATGAATTCAGCGAGGACGTTGCTCAGTTGGCTAATGAGAGGAAGCACGTGAGTTGCTTGGTTAAGCAGGTGGGTCCAACAGGTGAGCAGATTCATGCTTTGCCAGCTGATCGAAAATCACTCAACTAGCCAATTCTAGTTGGCAACTTTCACAGGTGCCGCAAATGCCTTGTCAAAACTGTGTGGAAAAGTACGGTTGTAGTTTAGTGCAAAAGGCGTGTCCCGTTCTGTTGCCTGGCTGACTGGCTTGTCCTTGTTGCCTGTGATTGTTGACTGCTTCCTTCTAGTAACGAAAATTGATTTTACTTGTTTATTGTGAAATATACTTTTTGTTTGTTATTGTTTTGCTGCACGTTTACATTGTGGTTCGTGTTGAGTGATTGAGGTTTCAGCTATTGTCTTTTCTAGGTGCTGCGAAGTAGAAATTGATTTGGCAAAAAGACACTTTTTGTGGAGTGAGGGCGGAAAGGGTCAGATTGCATTAGATTTATTTACAATAATATGTGAAGCACAAGCGGTTTAAAGATGGGACTAAAACAAGTCCAATTGTTCATGGGTTATTACAACACGGTCATAACTCAAAATAAACGATTTTGTGGAAAAAGAGTTTAAAGTTTTCAATGGATTTAACAAACACCTCTGTGGTGTAGTGTGTCCCTGTTTTAAAGTTATCTTCAAACATAGCGAGACTTAGAGTCGGACAAAACATGAAGGTTCAAAAAAGTTCGCGTCAATCTAGTAAAATATTAGGGGTGTTCCTGCAAGTAATTTTGATTCTGATTCTGATTTTAATTTCGGTGTGACCAGATAAACTGCAGAAAATGACAAAAACACTGTCACACAAAATCAAAATCCAATCACTTTGCAGAAACGACCTAAAAATAATTTTGATTATTAAAAAAAGAAAAATAATTTAATAAAAAAAAAAACTGGTAGGACAGCGTTGATTGAATCAATCAAAAATAGTTTACTCGCGGAGTATATCAGTTTGGAATTTTCGCAGCTTTGTAAAGGTACGTTGAAATCCTACTTTTTTGTTTTTTTGTGAATGATTCATCTAATAATGCAGATGGTTCGAGGAAAAGGCAGAACCAAATTTTTAATGAACCATATGGCATTCCTAACATCAAGCATTCTGTCCCAAAATGCAAGCAATTCATAACCCATGTGCTGGCAAATCTGGACGAGTGTCGTTTCAAGCACTACATGAAGGTAAACTGGGAAAGCATCGTTATTTTGAGCTTAATAGAAAATTATGAAGTTTTTAATGGTTTGCGCAGCAGTCAACAGATCCCAACTAACGTACAGCTTATGGTGGTTCTATATCGTCTTGGGTCCTATGGCGAAGGATCCTCCATTGTAAAAACTGCAGCATTGTTAGGGATTGGTGATGGTGGCACCATTCAACTAATTACTCGAAGGGTATTAAAGGCTGTTTTGACATATATTTTAACATTTAATTAAACTCATATGCTGTGGATAACGGAAATGATGCTTACGCTGGTCAAATAACCTCGTCAAATGACGGCATCGAATAATCGCATTAATTTTTATTGTATTAAACCTATTATTAAGTATACATTAATCATTGTTCAAGACTATTGCATCAGCTTATATTTAATTTGAATCTCCATCATTTGTATTTCCTTGTTCATTTCCATTTGCTTTAGTTCCTTCTGATGCTCAAGTTCCATTGCCTTAAGTTGAGATTTTGCCATTAGTTCCTTATCAAATTTTTCATTTTCCCATTCTAGTTTCTTCTTCTCTAGTTCCAATCCACTTTACATTTCTGCCGCTGCATGCAAAGTACAATATTAAGAAGGGAACCAAAATGTGCCCGTTCCGATGATGCTCGCAATGCCCGGTTCGATGAGCACGCTGGGGATATAGCTAAAGGCTCCAACTCATCGATATCTTCAGTATTCTGCTGAAGCTCTACGAAGTCCTCATAGCCCTCCAAAATATCGCAGTTTTCGTAGTCAATATCTCTATGTGGATGAATATTTTTTCTTTGTCTAAATTTTCTCCACTAAATCAAAGTTTGGGCATAAATTTACATTATAATCTAGAATTTGTAAATGAACCTGCAAAATCTTTGTATTCATTGTGATTTTTTCCATACCTGCAACAGTAAGGTCTTTGCATTCGGATATTAGACCGGTGCCTGTATTGTTTCGCCATTCCAGTGCACTTATATACTGTGTCCTCAAGGTCCGTATTTTATTCTTCAGTGCGATGTGCTTAACGTCTTTAAATGTTTCAGACTTAGCAATCACACGGGAATAGCATTTTTTTGCGGTTGGTTTCTGCAAGAATATTACATTAATAATGATCATATATTAGGGACAAATTAAATTTACTTAAGATTACCTCGAGCAACTCAGGCGAATCTTTAATTAGCTCCAACACCGGTTCCAAAAATTCTTTGTTTTCGGCTGCGATCACTTTATAATATTGGTGCGTTTTCGCTTTAAAATACTTTCGCTTACACCCTGAAATATGTTAAACAATCATAAACTTATGATTTGAAGTAAGTAAGTGGCCAACACATAAGACTTAAATCACAAAATATAAAAGCCGTGCAATTGTTTCTCACAATTAGTTAGACAGAAAAATCAAAATCAGCATTGAGGTTGATTTTGATTTCGATTTTGATTTTCATTTTGTGTGACAGTTTTTTTTGTCATTTTTTGCAGTTTATGTGGTCACACCGAAATTAAAATCAGAATCAGAATCAAAATCACTTGTAGGAACATCCGACATTCTGAAAGGGTATGATAGTAGTATAAAAATCCTGTCTGGGTTTAGTCTGATTGCACTTTGAACTTTTCAGCTTCAGAGTAGGACTAACGATTCCATATCTCGTGAATTATTGTGAATTTTGCTTTTAAATCTTTAACAAAGTTGTTGCTCTTGGCTTGACCTACAAAACATTTCTTTGTAGCAAATCAAAAAAGTTACATCTTCATACTCAAAATTACAAAAGTTGGCCAAAAAAGCCAAATTCCGACCACTTTTCTACAGCTTTTCAACTTCATCTTGTGGTCCGTTTCAGATTTGGCCAAGTAATTCAGCACAAAGTTGTAGCTTAGACCAAAATAAACAAACCGTAAAAACGAACCAACTTCATTTAGTTACTCTTTCATATAGTTATAGGCCCAAAAGCACGTACAACTGTCAAAAAAAAATCGAAAATTTTCGATAAAAAAGTAAAAAATCCAAATTTTTTAAATTACTGTTTTTAAGTTATGTTTTCTTACTTTTTTCTTGAATTAATACAAAACAATCGAAATTTTTGACTGTGTCAGCCAAAATTCTGTCAAAATTGTCATTTTTCGAGTTTTGGTTCCAATTCTACTTGCGGATGTGTGGAAATGTGGAAATGTGGAAAAACCGCACAAAATGAGGGGAAAACATGATGATTTTAAGACATTTTTGTAATTTTGAGTATAAAGATGTGATTTTTTTGAGTTCCTACTTAAGAATGTTTTGTAAGCCAAGCCAAGACCAACGACTTCCTCTAAGTCGTCAAAGTGAAATTCCAAATAGTTTACGAGATATGGAGTGGCAAATCCCCATCAGAAGCTGAAAACTTCAAAATGCCTTAAAAAGAAAACGGCAGCTAACCAAGCCAAACCCAGCGAAGGTTTTTGTACTACCATCATTCCCTTTCAGAATTTTTTGGTCTTTACTCTATCAACTTTTTAGTGATGCACAGTGTTATCGGGTGCCAGTTTTTCCACAACATTGGCTTTTGTCCATACCCTGCAACTGACGTCTCTTCATAAATCTGCACTCACGCTTTTGCAGATTGAATTCTGACTAACGTTTTTAAAGATATTGGTGCAGATTCTTTAAGGATTTGGAATTGCCTTTCGTGTAATCCCATAAAAACAGCACCGTTCTCAAGGTGCTTACGATATTTAAATGTTTTACAGTCTTTAATGTCTAGTTGGAATAAATATAAGGCGAAAATTGAGAGAATCCCAGTGAATCAAAACGATACCGCGGCTTTATTTGCCTCTATAAGATCGAATTGGTGTCTCAAAACCTCCCTAAACTAATGAACAGAACTAGTCATAGCTCCCAATCGGCTTGAGTTCACTATTTTTTATTTGTTTCCATTTATTTAATTAAACCAATTTGTTTAAATACATTAAGCATTGATAATAGGCTTATGCATATTTTTATATTTGAGTTGCGTCACCATTATTTGTATTTAGTTTTTCATTTCCATTGCCTTTAATTTCTCCTTGCCACTTGCCATTATTTCCTTAACAAAAACTTCTTTCTTTCATTTAAATTTCAGCTATTCCAATTCCAGTGACTGCATGCAAACAACTGTATGTAGAAGGTAGAGATAGTGGCGAGACAGGATTCCCGAGGGACCCGAAAAAGTGAGGGATCGGGTCCGGAAGAAATTTATTTAAAAGTTGTTGATCGGGATCAGGACGGATCGGGATAGATTTGTGGCGGAGTCGGAACGGTATGGGATCGAATTTTCTTTCCCGTACGTATCCCTACTAGAAGGTAATATTTCTTCTGGGCTGTATGTGATCCAAAATGGGCAGGTTCCGTTGATGAATACACATGAATACAAACGGCAAAGGGTGTTTTTTTTCTGCAAATAACGCCTACCATGTGCCCGCTCTCAATCGCTGACCTGATAGGACTGTACACGTTCAACCGTAAGCATCCTGCTGCAGCCAATGGCTTCCAGTCAGGCTGTCCACGTGTGAAAAACGTTCCTGCGCCCAGCCTGCCCTACACCTGCTGCCCAGCCGGCCTTCAATCAGTCTTCAATCTCGCCGCTTTACATTGCACGCAGCCGACTCTGCGACTACATGTAACCCATCTCACGTTGGTCAAGCATCCGACCAATTTTCCCGATCTTAAATTGTACGCAGCCGGCCAGACGATCGTTTATAATTAGGGAAATAGGTCGCTAAGCTGAATTTCAAACTTCATCGCATCTTTCATCATCGCCGATGTTTTTGCAAAACAATCCTCATACCTGATCAACCATAAGCAAGCTGCTTCAACTCGAGATGCTCTTTGTTTGGCAATTGACGCCAGCCTGAGTCTACCTACATGTTTTCGAGCTCAACACAAAGTTCACAACGAGTGGCAAACGAAAGTTCAATACGAGTGACACACTTAAGTTTCTAGTCGGGGTACACTACCCAGACCTATTGACTCTGCTACCTTAACCCTGCTAGGGCAAACTTACTTATCGACGCCCACTCGAAGCAACGCGCAGTCGTTTATACTTTTTCGAATTGTTTTAAATCTAAGATTAAATTATTTTATTTTTGAATTTAGATTGTTTTGGTATTTCCTAAATTTGTTCTTTTCCAATTCCAGCATATTTTTTTATTATTTAATTTGTCTTTAAATCTATAATTCCTTGCTAATTCTGTCCCCCTTATAGCATTGACATCTTGATAGTTGACATGCAGATGGCTTAAGTTCTCCTACCATTTTCCTCTACGCTACTTTATCATACATGCAAACGATTTTTCTTTACCCCCAGAATTTATGCACTCATTTTGGCTTCTGCTCGGCTTCGGCATCGGCATCTGATCAATGCCATGGCCGTGGGCCATGTCAACGTACGATATGGATATGGAGTATATGTATTTGGTTATACGGGTATGGAGTACCGACTGCCATGACTGCAATTTAAATATTGCATGCGCTTCGATAGGCGAAGTCATGACCAGGATATGGACATGGAGCATGCTCCTGTGTCCCCATATGTGACTGGCGACATATTAAGCATAAAATTGTGTGCCAAACAAAGTGAACAGCGAGAAATTGGACTATGTTAAAATGGCAAAAACCGCCTCAACGGAGGCCAGGACCCAGACCCGTACCCGTACCCGGCCATATCACGACCAGAAAAAAAGGGGCGTATTTGCAGGAAGCTTCATATTATAATTTATGCACATGCAAGCCACGGAGTCTGGCACTTAATCCGCGTTTAATAACACGAAGCCATAGCCAGGGGGGAGATAGGTGGGTGGGTAGGGCATAACTGCGAGTGGAAGTGGAAGATTGCTGCAGACGCTCCATGTCGATAACATTTGCTTAAAGAACTTTATGGGCTTCGTTCAACTATACAAATTTTTGTGGCTTAACATTTTTCGAAATTTGTTGAAATTGTTTGCACTGCACGGACCCAAGAGGTGAGGAAAGCCGAAATGAAAGTTAACCCATTAAAGGCGTCAATAGGGGAAAAATGTTAAATTTGAGAAATTTAAAAATAAACAATATTTATTGTGGGCAAAGGAGGATAATGTTTAATTATTCAGAAATTAATGCAAAAATAGTTACGGAAATGTAACCCTTGGAATTGTTTGAAAATAACCCTCGAGATGTAAATATATTGACATTTTAGTTTTAAGACATCGAATGATGGTCACAGCGCAAACACTGTAAATAAAATGGACGGAACAAACAGAAAGAAATAACCGTTGACAATCGTGTAGAGACATTGTACAAATGAAAAATTGTGAAAAAGAAAAACCGAACCAAAACCCTCTTTTACAAATCAGGTGTGGGGTGAATCCCAAGTCGCTTGACCAATCCTTTATGCCAAAACACCGACATCAGTAAATCCAAATTGCTGCAGCTCACTGCCGAAAGACACTTCCCCGTGGCAGCTGACTTATCCGTATATCAACTCCGTTCCTTGTCTAAAAGAATGGAAAATCACAAAAGAAAATGACATCTCTAAGGCACAATTTAACGCTTCACGATTCAAATAGGAGACTACAGAATCTTACAATAAATTTCCTACTAAAGATTGTAGACCTAGAAATCAAAGAAACACATAGGCACATTCATAGTACAAAACGAAACCAAACTCACACATATTACAACCTAAAGAACATAATCAGCGAAAAATAACTCTCAGAACTGGAGAAAAACCAGACAATTCGAACGAATACCGAGTTTATCACCTAAAACAAAATTAACGAAGCAGTAGCCACAAAAACGAAGGAACATGGACTTACACTACATCCGGAATGCTTTGTTAACAGGACAAAACATACATATACAGAAGCAAGCCCAATGGCTACTATAACTAGGACCTTCCCTTCCCTGCGGATCTGAAACAAGGTATCCAAACAGTGAAAGATGTAAAAGAAAACTAGACATCAATCAGAAACCTAACAGAGAGACTAATTAAATACGTTTCTCTTGTTGCAGAAAACAAGTGAGAAGGATCGATTGATATTAAAGATTTCCAAGGACACGGAAAAATTCCTAAAACAACATAGAGAAGACCTTATAAACGCACAGACAAAGGGGACAAAACAGTGGCAATTTATAGGGAAGAATACACAAAAACGGGCAGAACCACATACAAAACAGTAAGAAAGGACCCCACATGACAACTGATAAAGAAAAATAGCACCATCATCAAAGATTTGGCTAAACAAAACCACATTGTTATTAAGCATAAACTTCAACTATATTGCTAGGCCCGAAATGCTCCAAAAATTTATGGATAACCAAAGATTCACAAAGACAACACTCCATTAAGACCCATAGCATCCTCAACCATCGTTCCCTGCCATAGATTTTCCAAACATCTTGAGAAACATAACCTTCGAATCTTACAACCTTCTAGACTCATTCCAACTCTAAAACAGACTACAGGATATACAGATTGAGGCTGATGAAATGTGGTTTTAAAAATTGATTAATGTATATAAATGTATGTATGTATGATAAACGCAACAAAGTTGCCGAAACGTACGTAGCACAGTGGTCTAGCCGCTCCCCGCCTTGGACAAAACTCTAATTTCATTTTTGTTAAAAAGTTAAACTTTTTTTAGATAAATCGACAGTTTAAATACACAAACTTGGTCCGGTTTTCGCAATCCGAAAAATTCATAAATTTTGGTTTACTAATTAAATTTGACTTATCATATCTTCGGTTATAGTGGGAATTTTTAAGATGTTAAAATTTTGTTGGATAGGTGTACTATTTCTCTTTTTATAAATAAATAACATTTTAAAATCAAAGTTGTAATTTGTGAATAATTGCTTTTTAAACTTTCCGAGGCTGGCAATAGTTGTCTTCAAAAGTCTTCAAAAAATTTATTGCTTCATTTTACAGTCTAATATATCCCCTTTAAGGGAAATATCATTAGCCGACTCCGATCGAGACCCAACTCGGTAAAAAGTACCTTATGTAAAAACGAGAAGGCCAAGCTTACTTCGTCTGTGCCGAAGTTTTTATACCCTTGCAAATACTGTTTTTGAAATGTCAGCGATTAAGAACGCTTACATAAAAATCTAACAATTTCTTAACTAAAACCCATTTTCCTACAGGTAAACATCTGATTTCGACCAAATTTCACGAATCTTTTTGAAAACATATCAAATTAACAATCGCGGAAAAGTTTTTTTAACTAAGACCCATTTTCCGACCGATCGGTCCTATGGCAGAAATAAGATATAGTCATCCGATTTTTACCAAAATTTGCAAATCTGTCTGAAACCCTATAATATGGCCGAGTTTAAGGCCGCTAACATTGAAAACAAAAAGGTATTTCTTACTAAGACCCTTTTCCGACCGATGGTTCCTATGGCAGCTATAAGATATAGTCATCCGATCCGGTCGGCTCCGACATATTAGCAGCGTGCAGTAAAAAGAAGACTCTGTGCAAAATTTCAGCTTGATAGCATTCAAACTGAGAGACTAGTTTCCGTAGAAACAGACGGACGGACAATCGACGCAGCTCGTCGGAAATGAACATTTCTATACGTTGCAAACTTCTATGCAAAATTATAATACACTTTGCAAGGGTATAAAAAATTACTTCTTCACACTCAAAATTACAAAAGTTGCCAAAAAATTATCAAGTTTTGACCACTTTTTTGCAGTTTTTTTGTGCAATCATGATTGCTAATTTTCGTGATTGTGTTAGATGTGAATAAATCAAAGAAATAGTTTGCTAGAATTGCTTGATTGTGATTTGTTATCGATAGCACACAGCTGTCAATAGTAAACCAACAAGTAATTTTATCAAGGCAAATGCAAAATGAATGTGGAAACCTCTTTGTTGTTAATTAATGAATTGGCAGAGGACGTGGATTCGCAAGTAGCTCACGGAAATTCGTGCAAGGCCCTGAAGTCTTTACTGGTTGTTGCGGAGGAGGAAAACTTGAAAAGCCGCCTCTTCAGCCCCCGCGTACTCAATTGTTGTGAAAGTACAAAAATATAGAATGGACAAATTTAAGGATTATTTCATGATGTCCCGTGCATCGTTAGGGACTCTCAGCTCATTGCCCATTAAATACTTTATTGAAATGAACATTTGCAGACCCTTCTTTGCGTTGCCCTGGATGAACTAATAGCGAAAGTAAATCTTAATAAAACCCAGAGTTATGTAATTTGGCTGCTGGCAAAGCACAGGAGTTCTTCATATTACTAAATGACCATTTTGAAATAGGAAAAAGATCTGGCCATCAGATATTCGAGTTTGTTGTGTTCGCGCCGGGACTACAACAAATATTAAATGGCTAACAAAGTTTTGAGGAAAATTCAAGGGAATTCTAGGAGCAGTTGCTGCTATTGACGACGGTCATATAAATTTATCAGTCTGTTTTAAATTTTATTTAGCTATTAGTTGCCAAAAATTCAAAACTTCCTCCAACAAAAATATATCGATGACTTTAAACCTTGACCTTAAAATTCTATCAAACACGTTCACCAGCAGCCAAACACTTTTTTGTTGATTGATGATTTATGTTAGATGATTGGTTTGTGCTGGTGAACGCGCTCTATGTGTGTTGCGTTTTACTCATTCAATCAATTCGCTTTGCATATTCATTCATTCATTCACACTCAGTCGTTTTTTTTTATACCCTTGTAGAGGGTATATTAAAATTGTCGAGATGTTTGTAACGCATAGAAGGAAGCATCTCCGACCTCATAAAGTATATATATTCTTGATCAGCATGACGAGCTGAGTTGATATAGCCATGTCCGTCTGTCCGTCCGTCTGTCCGTCCGTCTGTCCGTCCGTCTGTTTCTATGCCATCTCCTCCGTCAGTTTTAAAGCTTTTTAAACTTTGCACGAAGCCTTTTGGTACAAATACGCTGCACATTTGTCGGAACCGGCCAGATCGGATGACTATAGCATATAGCTGCCACAGGAACCATCAGTCGAAAATGTTGTTTTAGTGAGAAAAACTTTTTTGTCTTCAACGCAAACGTCCCCAAACCTCGTATTTATAAGTTTTCTATGCTTTCACATAATTCCAAAAATTTTGATAGGACAACTATATAGTATAGCTGGCATAGAAATTGGGTGTAGAAAATGTATATAGGAGGCCTTGTCACAAATGTGTACATTTGGCCGAATGTACATATTTGTGTCTACTAATTTATATAAGTCATACAAGCTACAAGGGTATAAAAACTTCGGTCGAGCCGAAGTTGGCTTTCCTCTATTTTTTTGTTTGTTTTTTTTTTAGCTTTCTTAGTATTTATTGAATCTTCTCTTAATGAGACTAACAATAATTTGTCAAATCTTAATCTAGAAACTATTATACAACCATCCCCTATTGGAGCTATTTTATGTTCTGCGGCCCTTTAATTCAGTCGCTGGGTTGGTAGGTTCTTTCTTAGGAAGCGAGAATGCGTTGCTTGCAGTTTGAGAGATTGTGCAAACTCTTTAGGATGGGCTAGAAACTTTTCAGAATATTTTGCGCTTTAGCTGCTGTATTTCAGTTTCGACCAATGGGATCCTCAGGTCGTTGTGGATACACTCGTTGCGAATGTACCATGGCGCTCCAGTGAGTGTTCGAAGAATTCTTGATTGTGATCTTTGAAGGATGTACGCACTACTCTCACAGGCATTTGCCCATAGCTGTGAGCCATAAGTCCAGACAGGCTTTATGATGCTTTTGTACAGTAATGCTGCCTTTACACTTGTCATATATCTCTAAATAGTCGGTTGTCAAAATTCTCTAAAGAGAAACTCTTATCAAAATGAACCTGTCAAATTACATAAAAAAAGGCAAAATTTTCCAAATATTTAGAGTTATTTGCTTTGCTATTACACTATCGTCAGAAAGTCTCTTTAGAGATATATTATATGTTAAGTGTAAATGCAGCTTAAGACGTTATATTCCAGTTTTAGAGGGGAACTGAAGTTATTTAGCCAGTGAATTCTGTAGGCCTTTAGCCCTATTTGAAGTTTTTTCGAGTCTATGTGTTTGCGCCAAGTGAGCCTTCTGTCGAGGTGGACACCAAGGTAAACAACATCGTTTGATTGTGGTATCATAGTCGCGCTTAGGGATATCTGGGGACAGGTACTTCTGTTGAGTGTGAACGTCAAGTGTTTACACGTGATCTGCTGCGCAAAAGTGGATATTGTTTGTCGGGGGTCTGTTGGGATGTCGGCAGTGTACAATAGATACAGAAAAGGACCGAGAACGCTACCCTGTGGCACTCCGGCTCCAATGGTGAACTCTTCCGTTGTGTACTCATTTTGACGAACAGAAAAAACTCTGTTACTGACATAACATTCTAAGAGTTTGTGTGTATTTGGAGGAAGCAGTGTCCTAATTTTTAATATAATCCCGTCCAAACAAACGCGGTCAATCGCTTGGGTAACATCTAGGAAAATTGCAGAGCAGTATTCGTGGTGCTCATACGCAGTGCGAATATCTGAAGTTAAACGGTTGACTTGCTCAATGGTACCGTGTTTTGTTCGGAATTCAAATTGATGTGAAGGAATTATATTTTGTGCATGGGTATCAATTTTGCGAAATAAGATCTTCTCAAATACTTTTGATAAGCAAGGTAGCAGGCTAATGGGTCTATATGATGACGCTTCTGTTTTATCCTTTCCTGGTTTCTGAATCATTACGATTGTCGATTTCTTCAACTGAGTTGGAAAGTATCCACATCACAGTACAGCATTAAAGATTCTCGAAATATATGTAAAGGCAGGGATTGGAAGTTCCATAATCATTTTAAGCGTAATAAGATAATGTCCTGGTGCTTTTTTGGGATTGAGTTCTGTTATAACATTTTGTATTTCAAGCGAATAAACTTTGATTAGGTAAGTCTGTGAGGCAGGGGGAATCAGTGGCAGTGCATATGCATTGGTTGGTGGATTCGGCTGGAAAACATTTCTTAAGTAAAGTGCAAAGACATTTGTCAGTCTCCTCTCTGATCCCTCAAAGCCGTGTCTACCTCTGCAGGTGGCTTTATGCTTGCGTGTGCTCTCCATAGGCGGAATTTGGTGCTTGTAGGCGATAGTTTTTCAATGTAATGGCTATGGGCTAGCAGCTCCTCAGACTCGAGTGCTTTGTGAAGTACGCGTTCTGCTTGTCTCAGGCGAGTCCTTGCAGCAGGCGACCGATTGATCTGCCATTCTCTTCTTGCCCGCCGCTTTTCAATGACCAGCCGGTCTATAAAGCTGTTCGTTAATCTACGATCTTGCCTAGGTGTTGTTGTTGATGTTGTTAGTGGGCTTGAGAGCAGATTTTCTTATGTTACTCAGACGCTTTAAGTATGCAACAATTTCCATTCAAAGTGATCGAATGCAATAGAATTCAGTCATTCGATTGAATTTTCATGAGTACTCATTATTGCTCACAGTTTGAGTGCACTCATGCAGACTGAAGTAAGCATCGATTATAGATTTTACGTTATATTTATTATATATTTTTGTCTTAACAAAATAAAATGTCCACTATCTATTGTAGGTACAAATATTTGTAACACGATTTGATACAAATTTATGCTGAGATTTTAAAAAAAAAACATTTTACGTTTATCTTTATGGTTGTTTAATGGGTTAAAGGTTTTTTTTATGAGAATGCTTAACCAAAGGCATGCTTTTTATCAGCAAAGGTCTTAACACGCATATACAAATATGCCAGCAGACACACACACACACACACATACTTAGCTGCAGTCACACACAGACATAAATATGTCCAAAGGGGGGGGGGGGGGGGGGGGGGCGGCGGGGGTATTGCGTAGAGACTTTCAAGGATGAGGCGGGGGAAAAAAAAATACGTCTGCGGGTTCAAAAAGTGAAACCTTATCGAAAACGTTTAAACGCACGCAAATTCCACGTGGGCAAGATAAAACATGCATAAGCCCAGGTTGGAGGAAAAATGGACAAAAGGGGCGTGGCACAGACAGAGAAAGAGGCCTTTGTGTGCGTGTGTGTGTGTGTGAGAAATATGCCAATGTTAAATATTTGTCGTGTGTGGCCGTCCCAGTGTTTGGTACCCCTCAGATAAAGCGTTAACTACACACACACACACACACACGCACATATGGGAGCTTGGTATGTGTAATCTTTTGCGTGCTTTACGCATTACGCAGCGAAAGGGACACCCACCAAACGCCGAGCAACGTTGCAGGACACTTTGAATTATTCATTTACACGTTGTTTTTATATATGTATAGACCAGCCAAGGGACAGTCTCCACCCCCCTCGTAGGCGTTTGTAGCAACAACTGTATTTACTTTTTATCGCTGATAAAGCGCATAATTTATGGCTTGTTCAAAAATTTAAATGCCCACGAGAATGTGGGAGACACACACAAAAGCTTTGAGGAATTTCCAGGTCAGCCTGACAGGCGCTATGCCAATTATTTTCGGACCAGGCGGACCGCAATGCTAAAGCTATGCAATTAAAAATGTTCTCTAATTAATGCTTAATTTATGTAATTAACTTAGTTATTTGGGTCAACAAAAAATGGACTAAATCTGAGAAATAAATAAAAACCCTTGCAAAGTTGATAAATATTCAAAATTACAAAATTCAATTTGCCACACAAATCGCAAAACTTGTTGAATGGTTGATGTCTACGGGGGATGGGGTTGTGTGGCCATTCTAAAACAATTACACACACCCCGAGGTCATGGCTCAATGATTTAAGGCCAAATGTGTGTATAGTAAATAATTGTAGTTTAATAGCTGATTAGAATACAAATGAAAATTGAAAACAAAAAACTAAAGCATACTTTTTAGGGCGGCGCTAAACAAATGTTTTATGCATTTAGTTTGTGTGTGTGTGTGTGTGGCGGTGTCAAAGCAAAAAAAAAATGCAAATTGAAATGCAGTGCAATGTGATGAATGTGCAAATGTAAAATATGTGGCGTTAAATTTAGAGCGTGAAAATGAAAAACAAAATCTTTTCTAAATTGCCAAAATGCTTACTTCGACGTTTATATACTCTTTGCAGAACTGTGTAATGTGCAACCGGTGGATTCAGTCCTGAAACCAGTTGTACACCCAAGGGCTTGTTTTTCTACCAGAGAACTTCGATTGGATGTCGTAGAAACGACCAGCAAAAACAGCCTGTGGTTGGGTTAGTTGAAGCCGCTGTCCAGTACCTATGGTTACATAAATTATAATAGGAATTCCGGGCCATTCAATACAGGAAAGTAATTGACAGTAATAAGAGAACACGAGAGAAGTTGGTCAGCCTTAAGCAATTTGGTAAAAATATGCTGAGACTACTAAGATGATAGAAGTAGCCCATCGCGTCACAACCCACCCTACCTATGAGCTTTTTTGCGCGAATAAAGTTATAGGAAGGTCCCATATTTTTGTTTACCCTATCATCTTCTTTAAGGAACGAGAAAAACTATTACTCCATAATAAGAAAAAGTATTATTTTCAGTTGAAAATCGATATAACTTAATTTTTATTGGTATTATAGTAAATTCAGCAAAATTAATAATAAATGGAAGTATTCCGCTTCGTTGCGTTCTAGCGAAGAAAAAAAGTTTTAAGTCCAATTTAAGTAATCATATTTTTTTTTTCTTGAAGGGCATTTCATATCCAACAAAAATCTATAAGTCTAGTATCTAGTTTAATTCAATTTCGAGTTTCCTTTCCTCTTTATGATGAAGATGATTTTATATATATTTTAGTTTCACTTTCACTACTGTACTTAACTTTGGTCTGCATTAAACCTGGTCAACCAATAGCACTTTAACCGTTTTACCATGATAGTGCATAGCCACAGGTACCAACAGAACTACACAGAACATCTTGATGTGATTAACAAAGAAATATTGCTTTGCCCATAACACAGTCTGATCCAACACAATTAATTATATTTACATTAACATTTTCACTTGCACTTGTTCTGTAGTTTTTCGTTGCGACCGGGACTGGGATTATGAAAACAGTTGATCACATTCATACATACATAACACTCACCCATGCTGTAGCGATGATGAAGGCCTTCCCATGCAGTAGCACTTTAGCTTGAAATGGATTGAATTTTCGAATGTTGAAATAAATAGATTTGTTTTTTCTATGGTTTTAATGTTATTTTAACAATTGCTTTTGGTTTTGCCTTTTGTTTTTACTTTAGCTGTGTATTTTGAACCGATGTAGATATTTCTATTCTTTTTCTTTTCTATGTCACAAAAAAAATTGTATCAAGGAAAGGTTTAACAAAAAAACTTAAGCGACTTCGATTTTCTCAGCTGACTCCTGGTTTCACTTGTATATGGTCTTAAATAGTGTGAAATCCCAAATCCCAATGCCATTCTAGCCCACTATTCACTCGACACTTTTACGCCGTCTATATATGTCTGCTGTTCTATTATTTAGCTTGTTCTGCTGTTTCTATTCTGCTTAACTCGATCGATTCGCCAACGCTCTAGGAAGGGAAAACTTGTACTCTCTCACTCTCTCCTTGCTATTACAAACGGGTATATTACCTGAGGCGTTTAACAGCCAAACGTTGGATTACTCTAATACAGTAGGTGTGGGTCTTGTAACATACAACGAAGACTAAGAAGTAGATATGTTAAGCTGGAGGAGCTGATGGAAGTGTAGGCATAGTGGAGGGGTGTAGGCAAAGTGTAGGCAAAGGGGTGGGTTCGAGATTATTGTACCACTGTGCTACTCGCTCGCTTCTCTACAAATAAAATTATTAAAATTCGCGTGCGGGTTCTGGCTTAGAGGTTCAATAGAAAGGTGGATAGACTTAGGCAAAGAAAGGCGAAAAACAGAGGCAATAATTATAGAGAAGATAGTACGATGATCCTACAAGGGATGACGTTGCAGCTGCTGATGCTCTGTGGTTGTGTGTTGTGCTGTCCAGGTATTCTGGTAACAGCTCTTGCCCACCCTACCATGATCACCATGGCCGGCAAACCTGCAGCAGGCTGGTGATCCCTATGCACAACACACAAATTTATCCACACATCCTATGACGTCGCATGACTCCTCCTTCCTAAACAAACTAACACATATTCATTTTAAATTCACTTACAAAAATTTATTTATATAACTAAACTTCAAGCAAAACATGGGGATTAGGCAAAAACTAATATACAAGAATAAAAAAATTATTTGATATAAATGTAGAAGGGAAATAAAAGCCAAGGCTTAAGTTAAAAATAATCTGAATAAGGTAATTTAAGTGTTTAGGAATATTATATAATTAAAATTAAAATTAGGAATTAATAGTTTAATATAATTCAATTAAATTCAAAAAAGAATAAAAACTAAATGGAAATTGGGTTTAAAAATCATCAATGCGGAATATAAATAAATCAAATAAAAATTCGTTAAGCGCCGTTCTAGGGTATTAGACCAATAGATTTAACCAAATCAGAACACAGAGGAACAAGTCTCTCTTTTAGTTGAATAACGGTGCTCTCACTTTGTACTTTTATGTCGAGAGAAGGGAAAGATCAAAAAGAGAGCTTTCACTTACATGCAGGGTGGTCCAACGAGGAAGCACTTTCTCTTGGTTGACTCTGGACTTAACTCGAATTTTCTAATGATTCTGCGCCATGCGTTTTTAATGCGTTTCTCCAGATCAAAAAAGGGGCATGAAAGAAGCGCGTACACTCTCTGCTTTGCCGCTTGGCACACACACACAAGAAAAGAACAGCACAACGGACTGGAGAGCAATTGGATCTTGTTGTTTAGAGTGGATCCAAGGTTAAATGACCTTTGGACCTGCAGGCCAATTTGAAACCAATAAAGTGCTTTTTTAAAATTTTGCACTAAGCGCCACACCTGTAAAACAGGCGAAAAAGGTATAAAGTACACCTTGGCTCGGACGAGAAACAATCCATTTAAAGGCTAACTTACCAATGGTTGGGTGGCACTTTAAATGAACAGAAATTTCTTTTCAAGATCTGCTGCGACTGTGGCGGCGGATTAGGCTTGTAATTATTCACTTATATTACTTTACTTTTTCACAGCACAGAAATAAAAAAAAAACTTTTATTTTATACAGTGGGATACGACCGTCTTTGGGAAGCACTTGATTTGGAAAGATCAAGAGTTCTGCTGCAGCGGCAAAAGAAGGTTCTTAACAGACTCTGCTAGAAAGTCGCCATATTAAGATAGAAATTTCTCTCAGTTATCTGAGTGAATCACACTCACTTTCTAAGCAATCTCTCATCCACAATCGAGCCGTAGAGGGAGTTTTTGTTTAGATGCACGATATTTTTGCCTACTTCTAGGCTTGGCTTTTAACCCAAGCGTATTACAGTCTCAGACAATCCTCAAAGGTACCTTATCTCCTAGAGGAGTCTGTTCCCTCGCCAGACACGAAACGTCACAAATGGTGAAATCTTACCATCCAGTTGCCAGAACTACATAATGAATTTCAGAGGTAGTTAGGTCAGCCCCACATAGGGTATTTGCATGCTTACATGAAGACTTTAGTCGGGCGCCTAAGCGCGAGAGCCTAGATTGCACAATTTTTGCATCCAAATGTAGAAATATGCCCTCGATGGCCAACTAAACTCAGCTAAACAGCGAGTGGACGTTGGATGGCCAGAAATTTTAGGCAAATATCACTTTTCACTGCGCAAGCAGGATGCCAAGAAATTCACACTCTTGTGGAGCACAGATTCGATCTGGACATCTTAAAAATATGACGAATAAAGGCTGAGCCGAGCCCGAGATCATTATTTGCCCAGAAATGCTGGTTCATACATGTCGCGCAAATATTTTATTAAACTGTTATCTGGAAAATTGATCTGTAGTTTGATAACGTAAGTGTTAGACATTTTACTGGCTCAAGACCGCTTCCGAGCCGGTGTTAACCGGTTCTAAACCTGTTCCAAGAAAAATCTTTGAAGGTATTTAAGTTATGAACGTGAAATATAGAGTGTTGGTTAAAATTATAGAGTTTGATACTTTTCCAGCTTCGGCGAGTTCAGTTAAAAGCATTTCCCAGCCAGTTCAATCTTGTATATAAAGGCTCTCATAAAAAAAAAACATATTTAGATGGATATGGTTTTAGCCAGTTGTGACGTGAGTGGAAATTTCACAACATAATGACCAACCTTTCAACTAATCGAATTAGTGTAGTTTCCCAAATAGTTATATCTAATTTTCAAACCAAAAATCATTCTTCATACAATTATTTAAATACCCTTTCGATTTAAGGTGCCTAAAAGGCAAACCCGCCAAATGGAAAAATGAGGTCAGATCAGCGACCCAACAAAAAAAAAAAAAAAGGAAATGGCACAAAGCAAATTTATGACTATTAAGCCGAAAGTATGCACGAGTGTGTGGCATTCGTTGCTGGTGGCGTTGCCAACGTTGCCACCGCTGCCGGCGCTTAAAGTTATGCAAAGGCGCTCAAATATGCAAAGCAATCGCAATTTCATGCTTCGTTCTGCTATGCGAATGGCCGGCTGGGCAATTGTTATCAAAAAAACTGAATCAAATTATATAGAAAATACATTAAGAGACGCCTAATTGAAACGCAACTGCATTGCGGAGGACATTCCCCAAGCAATCAACCTAATTTTATCATATGCACCTCCGCCCCCCTGTCAGTAATGTCAGTCGAACTCTTTTGTGTCATCCGTTCTGTCTGTCTGTCTGTCATTTAGCCAATATTTATAATGAAACCTAATGAGAGGCTACAGTTTCCTGCCCGCCGTCTGGCTTCGTTTTCCGCATCCGCTTGGCTAGCGTTTAAAAAATTGAATGGAAAATAAATTGAAAGCACTTGACTATTGTTTGATTAATGTGTCAATAATGGCCGACGGGCTATAGCGAGCTGCGCAAACCCATCAGGCAAATAGCAACCACATTTAGATGCCAGGCAGATGCCAGGCAAAGTGAATTTGAATATTAAAAGCAAAAGTTCGAAACAACTAAGAAGTTTTAAAAAAATATTGTAAAATTTTTGCTGTCTCTTTGCCTTGTCAATTTGTGGCATCAAATATTAAAGTGCAATATTCACACAGATTTAAGCTTAACTGACAGAAAGTATTGCCTTACTGTATGGGCAAGTGCGACCTCTCACGCTTCTAATGCATTTGACTAATGAGAGAATAGTCCTTAAAAAATTCTAGCATTGGTCTAGCCCATTGTGGCTTGAAAGCTTTTCATAGAAAGGGTAAGATATTGTAAATATAGATTAGGTTTAGGGTAGTAAGAATTTGAGAAGGTAAGTACAATATTTATGATAAGTGTCAGATGATCAAGTTACATTATTAGGGCAAGCAAATAAGTCAACTAATATCAATACAAATTTCCCTTCCAATCGCTAGTGTGCACTCGTGCAGGGTTCAAATGTAAATAAATCGGAAGGCTCATCGAAATGTTTGTCATCAAAAGCCAACGGATTCCCTATTAAAAACAAACAACAAATACCTCGGTATTTTTAAGGGAGCATACCCTTTGCGTGCGCTGATTTAATTAATGGAAACAATTTCAAACAATCTTTTCGGGCTTTCCTTAAGGAACACATAAGTAAGTGTTGGGTTGATTTTGTATTAAATAATAATTAACCATTGACTTTGACCCAGCTAAATCCACTTTGACAGAAATAAATAACATAAATAATTAAATTATCCTGAATAATTCAATTTCTTTGATTGATTAAGTACTTATATTTAGAATAGAGCTCAATTGCTGATGATTATTTATTTAATCGTATTTGATTCCTCAAAATAAAAGGAACTTAAATAGTTTAGAGAAATAAGCGAATCAATTGCAGCAATTAAAACCATTAGCTTAAGGAAATAAAGAAGCATACATGTTTTCATTTCTTTCTTTCTCAACAGTAAAGGGACATTTGTACATTAATCTATTTTAAGAATGCTTATGCTAAATTCTTCGTTGATCAATACGCTGAAGGCACTCCCTGACAAAGTCATACTCTTCCTAGTACGAATATTCAACTAAGTGTTGAGACTGGGATACATCCCGAGGGCCTGGAAGGGCCTGGAAGAAGGCCCGTATGAGTTTTTTAGATGTTGAATCGTACCGTCCAATCAGTTTGCTTTGCCTGCTGAGCAGAATACTTACCTTGGATGAGCTCAGCCAACGCATTCCAAATTTTCAATTAGGGTTTAGAAGGTCGCACGGAACGCCAGAACAGTTAAACAGGGTAACTAGCTTTATTCTTGCAGGGTACCATGACATGGAGTACGACGTGGAGGTTTTCGTGGAGGTGTGGCATAGAGGATTGCTCTGATAAAGAGTCTTCTCCCACCACAGCTCTTTGATCTGGTGCACAGCTTCCTTACTGACAGGACGTATTCTGTCGGCCGTGATGGAGCTGAATCGAGTACAAGAACTATACGTGCAGG
Source organism: Lordiphosa magnipectinata (assembly GCA_037044535.1). Taxonomy (NCBI): domain Eukaryota; kingdom Metazoa; phylum Arthropoda; class Insecta; order Diptera; family Drosophilidae; genus Lordiphosa; species Lordiphosa magnipectinata. The sequence continues at coordinate 89,615 of JBAMBO010001178.1, forward strand.
AGTTCCAAAGGGGAGCGTTCTCGGCCCCACGCTTTACACAATTTCAACCATGGACATGCCCACTGAAGATACCATTCCAAGGGACGACCCACAGGAATGGGTCGTGGGGTTTCCTTGCCAACTTTGCTGATGACACAGCCCTTTCGGCCAGACATGCCTGTGTATACAGTGCCATAGACATTCTACAGCAGTACATGTACCGATTTTGCAGATAGGCAAGGCGCTGGAATATGGGTATCAATCAAGCGAAGTGGGAATGCCACCTACACGTTAAGGAGAGACGACTGCCCGAGAGTTTTCATGGAAGATCAACTTCTAGCCCATCTTCAAGGACCCAGGTACCTGGGAATGAACCTTGACAGGCGCATGACTTTTGGCTTACACATAAACCAGCTCAACAGGTCGCTGTATAGAAGAGCTGCTCAATTAGGATGGCTGCTAAATAGCAGCAAGGTACATATATATAAGGTAATTATTGCACCCGGATGGAGATACGGCCTGCAAGTATTTGGTATTGCAACTACAGCGCATCTACACAAGATCCGTGTCTTTCACACCAAAGTACTGCGCAGACTTTCGGGAGCGCCCTGGATATATGTGCATGATATATATATGTCCCAATGATAGGCAATGTAATTGTTAAATCATCTGCGGACGTCATTGAGAGACTCAAAGGATACCCAAATCGGCAAATAAGAAAATGAAATATCTTCAAGTTCTGTGACATCGACGGATTTTTCGAGCGTTTTGCAAACCAACCGAGACCAAAATCTCTTGAGATTTTCAGGACACCTCCCTTCGTTGTACGGAACTTCCGTTTATTTCACAAGCTTTGCTTTAATGATCACATCTGTGTCAAATCCAACAAAGTTAAAAGTTTGCTGGGTTTCATTAAGAGTTGGTCTAAGGAGTTTGACGATCCATACATAACCAGGCTTCGTACCGCGTCTCTTGCTCGCCCATCGCTAGAGTATTGCCCAAGCATTTGGTCACCTCAATATATTTTCTATCAGTTTCTTCTCTGCGCACTTAGGGGCTTAAGCTGAGATGCTGGTCGCCGTTTGCCTCCCTATAAAGATTGGGAACAACTTCGGAACATGCCTACTCAAAATGAGCGTAGGACTTGTCAAGGTGTGATTTTTCTGAACAGGAACGTACCCTGCAGAGCAATTTGCCATTTTCGTCCGTTGTCTTTGCAAGTGAGCAGATCAAACTACGCCCACCATGAACCTTTCCGTGTGCTGTGCAATTACTATAACGACCTGTACCACATATTGTCGTTTCATTGCTCCCACTACATCACTTCCCGTAAATTAGCTTTTTAGTCTGCACCGAATTTGAATTTAATCTGCACCGAAATGCATTCATTTAGATTAAAACTTTTTAATTTGAATCTGTTGAGTAAAAAGTAGGTATAAGCTAAAGGTTTGATACGGACTTCCTTGATTGTTAAATAGAAAAGAGTGAAACCGGAACATGGCAGTATGTCAATGACTTACCAAATATTCTGTCCAATTGTAAAGTACACATGTATGCCGATGATGTTTAATTATATTATAGTCGCCCGTTTGCACTTATTGTGGATTGTGTTCAAACTTGTAATAATGGTCTTAGTAGCATTGATGTGGAAGTTTTCGGCCATATGCACAGGTTGGTTGTTGCCTTTAGTTCAATTGCCCGATATGTTTTCAATGTCGGACGTATGGTCAACATATCCCATTTATCCCATAAGATATTTAGCGTTAGCCTGTCAGGACTCTAACATTTCTTCACAAAATTATAATTACACAGGAACCTTTATACCTGTATCAAAAATTAAGACCTGCTTTCTCGCAAAGAACACACAACTTTATATGCCCGAGACTTAGAATGTTAGTCTCCGAGAGGCAAGTCCTTATTAATGCAATTCGTCTGTGGAATGACCTACGTTGTAATCTTAAAACTATTCGAAGCATACCGCAGTTTCAGGAACAGCTTAAAATACATTAACAAAAAACAGAATACAAATAAATAAAGTGTTTCATGGTAAAATCCTGTTTTATATTATAAACTAAAAATTGTTAAATTTTCTATTGTTTTTAACCCGATATTTTTTGTAATAGTAAAAGTTAGTTTTTAGTTCCTAAAGCTTGGTACGGAGATACTTGCGAAATGCCGATAGAAAGTGCGAAAAAAGGTGCTCATCTCTAGTTGGTTTGTTACCAATAGTTATGGTGGCCTCCAATGATGCAATAGTTGGTACAATAGCTTTCTGTGATTTATAAAAAGCGGTAGTGAAGGCACCTAGGGTTCGACGGAGCTTGGTTAATCCGTTTTAGCAAATAATTAAATGGTTTTTAGGTCCATCGTGACCTTTATTTTTAATAGGCAAATGGTTCTTTATGGACACAACTACGGAAGGGACTGAATCGACTGCTTGGGCCATGGCATCTCGTTATCTTTTACTTAGAATGCAACGGCATAGATTAGGAGATGTGGTATACGACTTGCGGTGACAAAGAAGTCCCATAGTCTGACCATTACTAAGTTGTGCAGCTCATTGCTCGACATACAGAATCGTCGTCGTCCACAAATGAATCACTTAGAATTGGGTAAATGGGTACGCCACCATCGCTTCCACTCTTGGCGTGCTCAGCACGCCGGCAGCGCAAACTGTTCTTTAACGAAGCCAAAGCTGCGTTGCAATGGTCTTCTAGAAAATACAAAACTATTGTCCATTACGTAATTCAACTCAATAATTACTATATTTAGCATCCTTTTCAAGAGCAGCACCTTTACTTTCCCAGATGATTTTTGACAAGCCGCCATCATAATGCTGCCACAGCACAATTTTCTCTGTTATTACATCAGTTAGGGCCAACTTCTCCACCAATGAAAAGTTGTGCATTTATTACTAATTTATATATGCTTTTTATACCCTTGCAAAGGGTATAATAATTTTGCCCAGCAGTTTGCAACGCATAGAAATATTCATTTCCGACCCCATAAACAATATATATTCTTTATCAGGGCGACGAGATGAGTCGATTGAACTTTGTATGTCCGTCTGGCCGTCTGTCTGTCTGTTTCTACGCAAACTAGTCTCTCAGTTTTAAAGCTATCGAGCTGAAATACACAGAGTCCTCTTTTTACTGCACGCTGCTAATATGTCGGAACAGACTAGATCGGATGACTATATCTTATAGCTGTCATAGGAACCATCGGTCGAAAAATGGGTCTTAGTGAGAAAACTTTTTTGTTTTCAATGTTAGTGTCCTTAAATTCGGTTATTATTAATATTATATGCTTTCAAACAGATTTGCAAATTTTGATCTAGATCGGATGACCATATCTTATAGCTGTCATAGGAACCATCGGTCGGGAAATGACAAAAAAAACTTTTTTGTTTTTAATTAAATCGTTCTTAAGGTAGGTGATTATTAATATTAAACGCTTTCAAACTAATTTGAAAAAGTTGATCGACATCGGATGACTATATCTTGTAGATACCATAGAACCAATCGGTCGAAAATGAGTGTTAGTAAGAAATTTTTGTTGTTTTATATGTTGGCGTCGTTAAACTCACTGATTACTAATTATAAATGCTTTCAAATATATTCGCAAAATTTGGTCAAAATTGGATGACTATATCTTAAGGCTGCCATAGTACCGATCGGTCGGAAAATGAGTCTTAGTGAGAAAAACTTTTTTGTTTTCTATTTTACCTTTCTTAAACTCGTCGATTGTTAATTTGATATGTTTTCAAAAAATTCGCGAAATTTGGTCGAAATCAGATGTTTAACTCTCCGAAAATGGGTTTCAGTTACAAAAATTTTTGAGTTTTATGTAAGCGTTCATAAACTGTGACGTTTGCATTTGCAAGGGTATAAAAACTTCGGCACAGACGAAGTTAGCTTGGCTTTCTCGTTTTAATATGCTTTGCATAGCTGCGAAATAATCACTCATCGCGTGACTATCGGGTGACTATCGCTTGACACGTTGACGTCGATTGGCAGCGCTGTGATATCGATATGACTATTTCGCGTGTGAACTCCAGACCAATTCGCTAAACGGCAACCTGCGAAATCCTTGCGAAATCATTTTTTTATGTGGAGTTTCGGATTTCGCGGGTATTTCGCGGATATCTCTGTACCAAGCTTAAATCAAAAAATGATTATTTTTCCATCCCATGTGACTAGCGCTTTAATTATAAGTCAATCTTTTTGTTCTTGCAGCCCTGGGCTAAAATAAACTGAAATTGATATTTAATTTACTCAAGTCCTAAGTTTTCCTGAGTTTTATAATAGAAAATCAAGCTTAATCATTGAGGAATAAAATATAAATCAAAAAATAATCATTAAAGATAGATTTTTACAATAGAACTCATAATCGTTACGGTCCCTGGTTTCTAGTAATAAATAAAATACGTAAATAAAGTAGTTGGTGAAGGTTGCAAAGAAACTCTTCAAAATATTCTTGGTTCAATGCCAAGTTTTTAAAACAACAAAAAAATGCACATATACTTATTTCCTAAGAACATTTTTTAATGAATATTTGTTTTGATAAGCTGACATTAATTGTGTCTTTTCTATGGTATTTATAAGGTCTATGAATTCATATTGAATTTGATCTAATTGGTTTTGTTAAAACTACATCTAATATCACAAACTTGAATGCACACATATACTTATTTCCCTGAGGTACCAACACCTCCATTTCATAACCAAATGCAATACATAAAACTGTTAACAATTTCCGTTTCGTTTCCGTTTTTTCCTTTCATTTTGATTTATTATTGCAAAATCTCCCTCAACTCGTGTTAAGAGACAGCTTTCACTCGAAATGTACATGGACTTCAATGGTAAAACAATAGATTCCTGGCATTGCAGTTGCATAAATTTCAGTATTTGCGACTCTCTCTCTCTCTCCCCGTTGCATGCCACAAATGCCAAAACAACATGCACTTAAAAAAGCCAGAGAATTTTACCCCCCCGTTCGGTCACCAGCCCGTGCCTAATGGCTCTTTGTGTGTGGTTCGAGTAGTTGTCGATGTTGAGAAAATAAACAAAATGCTTGTTGATATTTTGTGGCAGCCAATGAAGCAAACAGCCACTGTCTGTCCATCCGTTGGCCTGCAGCAAAATCGACAAAATCAACAAGAGTGAAAGAGAACCCATCACTATGGTGGCAGCAGGCAGAGGGGGGGTGCTCCTGACTGTGGCCAAACAAAAGCAGCTTCCCACAGCCGCATAATTGCAAACAACAACAAAAACTACAAAATCTGTACGACAATGCCAATGAGCTGGAGACAGGTTGAGGTCCAATTGCACAGCTAACCTCAAGACCCATAATGAGGAGTCAGTATTGGACTTAAAGCTACCGAAAAAGCGAGAAAAGGGCTATTAAAAGCAGTTTGCACAGTTTAAGAGAAAGCATTGCTGCTTGCAAAAAATGAAGCCATTGTGAGGGCTTACTTACGTTTGACACATTTCATCCGGCAGGTGGTGTAGGTGGCTAAAACCATTCACCGCTGCATAAATACCGCGTTTGGTAGTTGGTTAGTTTAGCTTGGGGTTTGTTTGATATTATGAGCGATTTTTTGTGATGTCAGGGACTGTCGGTTTCAACAAAGCAACGTTTACGGCAGAATGTTTGGCTGGGGGGGGGAAGAAGAAGCAACCGGACGACCGCAGCACACACACACACACACACACACACACAGTATAAACAAACAAGAGTCCTACTACGTCCTGCGTCCTATTCCCTTACGCACTTTGTCTCGCAGTAGAGTAAAACGAGAGGCAAACTGTCGATGCTGTCAGAATGTCAAATAAGCGACAGGAGAGAGTTGGCGGAGATCGGGATCAGAAGCAGTAGCAGCAGGACAGGGAGCAGGCATATTTATTGGAAATCTGAAACAGCTCGTATGTCCATGTCCACTCCCACTCCCTCACCCCACTTGATTCGTATCCATGTCCGGCAGCAGGCACAAAGAATTTGTTACATGAAATTGTTAACGGGCTGCTGCCGCTGCTTCTGATGCTGCTGCAAGGATTCGCCTGCGTTTGATGCCTTGCTGATATATGGCCAACCTTTGACATCCTTTTAAACGAGCAACATGATGCTCTAGATTATGGCTTGGCAAGGACTCCCCTTGCTTCGTGCCTGCCTGCCTGCCTGCCTGGCCGATACGTCAATGTGACAGTTTGATAATTTATTTTGTTCAAATTTGTTGTTGCTCGCTTTTTTCTCTCGCTTAAATAAGTTATCAGCGGCATATCCTCGCTACGTAAATGGCAAATGGCAGCCACGTAAATGAATGAAATTATTTTGCAACAAATTAAGGCAAATTTATGCGTCAAGACGACAGCCCGAACGGAACGTTGTAACAGGAAACACAATCCACAAACAAAACGAAACGAAACCAACAACAAACACAAACAAAGCGAATAACGTCGTGGCGAGATGCTTTTCTTTGGCGAAATCTGAGCGCCAGAGCGCTTCTGCCATAGAACAGGACCCCACCGGGTTTTGGTGGGGCTAACTGAGGTCCTTGCTGGTTTCTGGTATATTTTCCGCCTTTTTTTCACGACAGAATCAAATGTCAATAGAGAGTACATTTCATTCAGTTGGGCTGACGCTTTTGCCAATGCCATCCTCCTCCTCCTCCTGCCCCCCCCTTCCAGTCACGCCCCCTTGCCGCATTGTAGATGTCACAGTATTTGTTTGCGGATTTGAAGCTTTTCCTCTTTGGTAACGCATTTTTTATATTTTTTTGTGTATTGTGCTGGTTGTGCGTTTCGCTTTATTTTATAAGGGCATTAAAGATTTGTGCTGATGAATGTAACATAATAAGTGCAAAAGGGGGCGTGGTTGGTCAATTAAAATTGTAAACAAAAAAATTGAGCTATAATTTCTATTTCAATTTTGCAGAATTTAAATTGGCTTTGCTTTAAGGTTTTAGTCCGTCTTATGCTGGAAAAAAATGTGTGCTAAAAGCGGGCTAAGATTTTCAATAATTACAGCTGATAACTTTCAAATGTGGCGCCAAAGGAACTGTGTGTGAAATGACCATCGCCGGGGGGTCAATGCTGCCCAGCATAAGTGAGAGGCAAACAGTATTGTTAGGGCTACCATTGACACTGTTAATTATAGCTCCAAGTTTCCAAACTTAAATGGACCGATATATAATGCCTATTCACATATTCTCTATATATAAAAGAATGTGTTCTGACAGACTGATTTGCTATCTAAACACAGCCTAAACTGTGTGAGAGTCTGATATTTGGACAGCATTGTTCATTTGTGGTGAATTTGCGCACTAAGCCTGGGTTTCGTAAAGTTTCACCCTCAAGGGGGGGAAAAAACGACAGAAAAGTTTGAATGGGAAATTTTTTTTTTCATCCGATTGAATTGAAACTCGATTTGTAAGCAAAGTACGCAAAATTAATTTAATGTTTTATTTTAATAATAGCAATAACAAATAACATTAAATATTAAACCAAAAAATAATTATAAAAAAAAAAGTTAATATGCCCTTGTAGCTTGCATAATTTATATAAATTAAGGTTTTAAATGATTTTCTTCGAACATTTTTGGCTGAGTTATTTCCCAAACTCAGCAATAGATGGAGCCATTACTTTAACCATTTGCTTGCCAGTTTGTTATATGGCAGCTTTATGATATATTCCTACGATTTTTACAAAACTCCCCAAAATTGTGTGGAAACCGATAATATTCATAAATGGAAAGTAAAAAGACGCTACCATTGAAAACAAAAAAGTTTTTCTCACTAGAACAACTTTTTCGACTGCTAGTTCCTATGGCAGCTATAAGCAACAGTCATCTGATTTGGATCAAACTTGGCAGAATTGTGTGGTCCCATATAATAATGATCAATAACAACTTTGGGAGCAATAGCATTGTAAACAAAAAAGTTTTTCCTACTAAGACTTTTTTTCAGAACTAACTTTTGTATGGCAGCTATACTATATAGTAAGCCGATTTTAAAAAAACTTGGTGGAATTATGTGAAAGCATAGAAAACTGATAAATACGAGGATTGGGCACGTTTGCATTGAAGACAAAAAAGTTTTTTCTACTAAAACTACTTTTTCGGCCGCCAGCTCCTATGGCAGCTATAAGCAACAGTCATCCGATTTGGATCAAACTTGGCAGAATTGTGTGGTGCCATATAATATTGATCAGTAACAAGTTTGGGGGCAATAGCATTTAACACAAAAAAGTTTTTCCTACTAAGACTTTTTTTCAGAACTAACTTTTGTATGGCAGCTATACTATATAGTTAGCCGATTTTAAAAAAACTTGGTGGAATTATGTGAAAGCATAGAAAACTGATAAATACGAGGTTTGGGCACGTTCGTTTTGAAAACAAAAAAGTTTTTCGTACTAAAACTACTTTTTCGGTAACTAGTTTCTATGGCAGCTACATATAAGCTATAGTCTTCCGATTTGGCCGGGGAGACAGACGGATATAACGATATCAACTCGGCTGTTGATGCTGAAAAATTGATAATATACTTGATCTGCCTGCAAGTATAAGAAATATATGTCCCATATATGTCAAACATCTATCTCTTACCATCTCTGAAATCTGTGCGATCATACAGACGGACTCGGCTGTTGATGCTGACCAAGAATATATATACCTTATAGGGTCGGAAATGATTCCTTCTACCTGTTACCTTCTTTTGCACAAACTTAAAATAGTCTGTGTAGCTTTGGTACAGAGTATAATTACCGTATTGGTTACGCGAACAGTCCATCGGCCAGGCATACCTGTTTGCTACGCTTGACTTCCCTGGTCTTGCCAAGATATCAGACCGTTCAGCAGTACGGGGCTTTGGCTAATGCGCCCGCGTTTTACAATTTTTCCTTTTTAACCATCAAAATTTTTTTGCCGGCTCTAGGTCTCGCTATGTTGGTACATAACTTTAAAACAGGGACACACCACACCACAAAGGAGGTTAGTTGACCGAACAGCTGTTTCAATGGTATCTCTACCATATCATCAGCGGTCTTCACCTGGTACCACAATCAGAAAACAACTACCTCCTCATGCCTGAGATGCCATAATCGCTTGGGAACTCCAATGCGATTCAACAGCAAAAACATAGCGAGACCTAGAGCCGGCAAAAAAATTTTGAAGGTTTTAATTAACATAAAGGTCGTTAAAACATACATGCATTTTTCCTTTTTATTTTTGTTGTATTCTTAATTGTCTCTAAGACCTCCTTTCTATAAATCAAAGTGTTCTTATGTAGGATACCTGCCCCTCCCAATTCTCGTTATATTTAACGTCTATGATATCATGTAGCTTCTCCTTTGTAAAATATAGTTTCCCCAGGGACACCCATCTGTGATCCTTAACGCTAGGACATCTTTCTAAAAAGTAAGTCAAATCTGTATTTTCTCTGGTATTACAAAGTGGGCCGATAATGACAACGTAATAAGGTAAAGCCGCGCTTTCATCACCCATGTGATTTTACTGGTGGCCAGGTAACCTTGCTTAAGGGAAGGAATCTGTAGATTCTTGTTTGGCTGGATTCTTTCCGCCTCATCCGTTCCCCATGCATCTTATGTTTAAGAGCTTTCATTATCTTGAATCTCATTCTATTCCAATCTTGCACGGAGCTTAGACCATCCTTCCAGTTAAGAGTGGAAAGAGCGCATACCTCATCCAGCTCTTGTGCACAAAAAACGTTTTTCTTTAACATTTCTGAGGTAAGAAAGTGCGGCAGTCGACTCTCCCCATAGAATAATCGTGTTTTCCCTACGTATGCAAGGTGTAAATCTAAGATATAGAAGTGCGCCTCATCGAAGCAGGTCTCCAAGTCTAGGACTTTCTTCATGATATGTCTGCAGACAATCCATTACCTCAAAATAGCTATATCCCCATACCTGTGCGGCATAGGTCTGAATAGCTATGCATACAGCGTTAAACAGTTTCCATTTAGCTCTGAGGCTTATATTAGGCTTTGCCAAAAACGAGTTCCATTTGCTGTTGATACTGACTTTGCCTCAGTGTTTCTTCTGAATATATGCTCTTTGAAAGTAAGGTAGGCATAAAACATACTTTGAGATACCTATATTCTGTGGCAATTTTGATAGCATGTGCATTAAAGGACCCTATTTCCGCTGCTGCCAGTCTGCTACCTTTTCTAAAGACAATTAACTCAGACTTTACTAGGATGACTTTCATTCCCCATTGGTGGCAATATTTCTCCAAGTTGTCTATCATTTTCTGCAGCTCTGCCACCTTATCGGCTAAGATGACGATGTCATCCGCATAAAGAAGCAGGCGAATATTTACTTCGCCCAAACACAGGAATTCTTGCAGACTATCAGGCAGATCTTCCAAATACAGCGCAAACAACATAGGGGAGAGTAACACAATACCGACTCCAGTCTCAAAGTAACTCAACAGCAGATCTCCCGTCCAAGCCGCCGCTTCTATTTTACCGTATACTCTTTCCAGGAAGTTGACAAATTTCGAAGAGACTTCCATCTTGTGCAGTTTATAGCAAAGAAGATTTCTTGGCACTTTTTCAAAGGCTGCTTTAAAATCCGCGAAAAAGCCATATAGCTTCATAGCTTCAAGCTGATTATCGCTGAGTAGAGAATGCCTTTCTACAACCTGCTTGAAACTTCTTCATCTTGTAATCCAATGGTTTGAGATGCCCATAAGAATCTATGCAATACAGTTACCAAACGAAATTCTTCGATAATTTGACGGTAAATTGGGATGACCGAAGCATTAATGAAAAATTCGTAGGGAATTTGGTCCCCTCCAGGGGCTACGCGAAGTTATTGGACCCGTTTTTTCTTTCCCGATTTTGGAAAATTTCCGGAAAATTCTGCATGCAAAAAGCCATTTTACATCCGATTGTCCTGAAAATTGGTTTTTTATGATAATATGCGAAATAATTTGAGATGTGATTTTCCCATGTCGGAAAATCCGCCCCCAGGAGGTGATAAATGCCCGGAAAAATCTGTATGCATATTTTTATATCCGATTGACATGAAACTCGGTTTGTAAGTAATTTATGACTTTATTTTCCGATGTTGGAAAATCCCAGAAAATTTTGTAAGGTAAATTAATTTTCTCATCCGATACACCTGAAACTCCTCATTTCTCGATGTTGGAAAATCCGTCCCCAGGAAGGGAAAATTCCTGAAAAATTTTTTGTGGAAAAAAATATTTTTCATCCGATTGACTTGAAACTTGTTTTGGAAGAATAGGATGCAAAATAATTTGTGATTGTATTTCCCGATGTTAAAAAATCCGCCCCAAGGTGTGGAAATTCTGGAAAAATTTTTAAGCATTAACTTTTTTGGCATATGTTTAACTTGAACATCGGTTTGTAATTATAGTATGCGAAATAATTTGTTATGTGATTTTCCGAAGTGGGAAAAATTTAACCCCAGGGTGGAAATTGGACAAAGTCATAAAAAGATGCGTCTTCTTTAGACTTACGGTTATACTGATGTTAATATATTTATAAATTGCGAACAATCTATCCACAGAATTGTGACCGCTGTGACTCAAATTGTGGGTAAGGCGAACGGTATCACTTTTTCACATTTGCTGCTTCTCGCACCTCATTCAATTGGGTAACCAACTACAATCTGCGCCAGAGCTAGTGCATCTCGTATTCGTTCACTGCCATCCGCACTACTAATCTGCTTGCTTGGATTTATTTTGGGCTTCTTCTTTTTTTTTTATTTGCACGGAAATGTATAATTTTTCCGAGTCAAATGTAAATACTTTTAGCGCATTTTTGTGGTCACCATTCTTTTGGATTTTTTGCGGTTTTCTGTCTCCGTATTTTCTGCAGGCGTGGCGCATGCAAATGACACGCCTGATGTTGCGTAAATAATTTTAGCGCTTGGAAAATAAAATGCAAAATAAACATTTTATTTCCTTGTCGGCTTGGCTGTGGCTCAGGAGAATGTGGGTCAAGTGGTGCGACGGGCAAAACTTACGCAAACGGGCCAAAGAAACTCTTTAATTATATATGTATGAGGCGAACTGCAGTTCAGAGTCAGAACCCAGCTGCGCTTTTATTTTTTAGGAGAAGGCCGTGCGGTTTCCAAATGTCACGTTTCGACGGCTCAATTTGGCTTAGAGTGGCCAGAATACTCACAGCTGCAATCCAATTAAATTCACAAATAAAACCCAAAAACCTCGCTATCGGGCATATTTATTTGCAGAAGCTATCGATGGCTAGACAATGATGGCCGTGCCCCATAAATAACGCCATTTGACAGAATTGAAATGAGGGTCTCGTCCTTGCTGCACACACACACACACACACACACACACATTCCAATATGTAGGTAAAGAGCAAAGGTCGTAGAAAAAAATATCGTTAACATTTTTCTGACAACTTGGCAAACAAATTTTCTATCTAAGATTAAACGGGGATTACTTTTTGGGTTGTTGTTGTTGTGCCACAAAGTCAAACACTTAACCCGTCAGCAGGCAGATGTTGTTGCCAATCACAGAGGAGAAAAGTCTTAGCGAATAATAGAAAAGCATTTGATATTAAATTATGGAATCAAAGCATTGGGAGGATATCTAATTGGGTCTGATTTGTCTCAATTTAGTATAACCGCTAAGACCTAAAACTGGCCTTACAAGGTAGGGAAAAGAACACTTGGTATTTGCAAGCCAGATCTAGAAGTGTGTTTTTGTTTAAAAGACTAGTTCACAGAAAAAAAGAACCATTTGTATAATAACTTTTTTAATGTAGTTCGGAATACTAAACTCATAAATCAAATTTTTGAGACCTTTTTTTAGAAATGGTTTTTTTTCGGTAGGTACAACCACATTTTAAGCCATATCTCGATTCAGAAACGTTAGATGGACTCAAACAATAAATCGAAAGGTTTTTAAATTTCCTATAATAGCGTAAAAAATTGTTTTCGAATTGCTAGAAAACCCAAAAAAGTTTTGTTTTGCCTAGGAAAACTATTAAAAAACACAAAAAAAAAAATTTTTTATTTAGGAAACGCGAATCTACGATTTATGCCATGCTCGAATCCAAAATTTTTTAGATTGAGATATGGCTTAAAGTGTAAGTGTAAATGTAAAATTGGCTCAAACAGCACCTCCAAAGGAGGTCACTACACTAACTTACTAAGCTAACTTCGTCTGTGCCAAAGTTTTAATACACTTGAAAAGGTTCGCTTCAACGGTTAGCGATTTCGACCAAATTTCGCAGATCAGTTAAAAAACATATAATATTAATAATGACCGAGTTTAAGAGTGCTAACATTGAAAACAAAAAAGTTTTTCTCACTAAAACCCATTTCCGACCGATCGTTTCTATGGCAGCTACAAGAAAAAGTCATCCGATCCGGGCGGTTCCAACATATTAGCAGCGTGGAGTCAACAGAAGACTCTGTGCAAAATTTCAGCTCGATATCTTCAAAACTGAGGGACTAGTTCGCGTAGACAAATCCTTCTATGCGTTACGAACTTCTGGGCAAAATTATAATACACTTTTTAAGTTTATAAAAATTCGAAAGTTTAATCTGGTTAGATTCACAAGTTTTGGATAAAATTGTTTCATGATGGATAATGCCTGAAAAGTATCTTGAATTATAGCGACAGCCAAGAGTCCTCTTGCCGACTATGCATTTAAAGTTTTGAATATAATCGACTGACTGGTTCTTTTAACCAAATGTTGCATCAATCGTTGTGTCCCGTTCTGTCCTCATTCATGATTTCAGTAAGGTATGAGACCAAGAAATAATATCCAAAAAATAATGATGATTCCAAAAGCGATAATGAATTTAATTCACTTAAAAACTTTTGCTATTAACATATTGCTCTTCTCAATTTCTTCAGACAAAGAGTTCGGAGTGTTCATACGAATTTTATACTCTGTAGAGGGTATATTAAAATTGTCCAAATGTTTGTAACGCTTAGAAGGAAGAATCTCCGACCACATAACATACATATTATATATTATATATATATTCTTGATTAGCATGACGAGCTGAGTTGATAAAGAGTTATCCGCCTATTTCTATGCGATCTTCTCAGTCAGTTTTAAATCTATCTTATCCAAACTTTGCACGTATTCTTTTGGTACAAATACGCTGCACATTTGTCGGAATCGGCCGGATCGGATGACTATAGCATATAGCTGCCATAGGAACCATCGGTCGAAAAACTAGTTTTAGTAAGAAAAACTTTTTAGTCTTCAACGCGAACGTCCCCAAAACTCGTATTTATAAGATTTTTATGCTTTTACATAATTCCACCAAGTTTGATGAAAATCGGTCATCTATATAGTATAGCTGCCATACAAAATATAGTTCTGAAAATAAGTCCTAGTAGGAAAAACTTTTTTGTTTTCAAGGCTATCGCTCCCAAATTTGTTACTAATCAGTATTATATGCTACCACCCAATTCTGCCAAGTTTGAACCAAATCGAATGACTATAGCGTATAGCTGCCATAGGAACGATCGGTCGAAAAAGTAGTTCTAGTAAGAAAAACTTTTTTGTTTTTAATGGTAGCGCCTTTATACTTCCCAGTTATAAATATTATCAGTTTCCCCACAATTTTAAGGAGTTTGGTCAAAATCTGATGAATATATCGTATAGCTGCCATATAACAATCTGGCAAGCAAATGGTTAAAGTAGTTGGGCCATCTATTGCAGAGTTTGGGAAATAACTCAGCTAAGAATATTCGACAAAAATCATTAGAAACCTTTATTTATATAAGTTATCCAAGTTGGAAGGGTATATAAACTTCGGTCGAGCTGAAGTTAGCTTTCCTCTATTTAGGGGGAATGCTACCTTCCTTCCATAGCTTCCCCCTCTTGCAATCCTTTCACTGCTTCAACCTCTCACTCTTCCTGAGTTATTTGTTATATATAATAGATGTACCACAGATGAAGACAAAAAAATCTCTAAAGTTGTGAGCGGGTTGTGAAGGTTGCCATTCTTCACTTTGGCCGAGAAAAGAACCGCTACCTGGGATATTTGACAAAATGATTCAGCCAATGAGGTAAATGATCTTGGGATTATTCTTGATCACCGACTTAAATTTGACACTCATGTAACTGCTACTGTTTGTAAGGCCAGGAGTATTCTTGGGTTTATTAAGCGCTGGTCGAAGGAATTTGATGATCCCTATACGACAAAGATTTTATACACTTCTCTTGTTGTCATGTGTGTGGTCTCCGCAATATTCGAACCCTTAAGATAGAATTGAATCTGTGCAAAAACAGTTTTTATTGTTTGCTCTTCATTGCTGATATTTTGCCTGGGGTTCGCGTTTAACAAGCTTTGGCTTTGGCGCACTGCGCATTATTCGTCAACGTCCATCGAATTCAAATTTCACAAAATTTTTAAAACGCACCAATAGCGTATACATGAGATCTTTGGCCATTGGGCGGCTTTATGACCCGTTAAAACAAAATATAATAAATTTTTGTCTTCGTCTGTGGTGCATCTATTACATTTAACAAACTACACCGGAAGAGGGAAACGCGGATGTGGTGGAAGGATTTGAAGAAGAGTAAGCGGTGGAGCATTTGTAAGCAAGCATTGCCTTTGTGTGCGGTGTGAATGGTAAAACTATATTTTTTCTTCAATGGCATTAGCATTCATTTTGCAGCGACCATCTCACATTGTTCAGCAGATGTGGACTAAGCCTTCTAGAGAAACGTTGATAGTTAGCGACCTTTCTAAGTTGTAGAATTTGAGTATTGCCGGCTCTAGGTCAAATAAAACACACAAATATGTATGATGTTTTCCAATATATTTCGGTTGCTTGATAATACGGTTGACTTTTCGGATGGAATGGAAGCTTCTGAATTCTTTGAGCCCATGTCAATGCGAATGGGATCACAAAAGGGGGACAGCTTCTGGTCAGACTTTCGATCAGATTAGTTTAAAGTTGAGTCTGGTTTTCCACCAACTCTTCGTTGTTATAAGAAATTAGTTTGGACCAGGGAAACTTTTACAACGAACTTTTATATGTGACTATAAGATTAGTTTTATGATGCCTTCCATTGCCATATATTTGCCAAATAAATGTCAGAATCAGTGAGAATTTAATTGTGTGCTTTGATTGGAGCACGCTACGAACGTGTTGGTTTTAATGTCGCTTGTCGTAATCTAAACTATGGGTGTTAAAAAAAAATATTAGGTGACGGGTAGTCAAAATTCGTTAGTACCCGCCAACACGTCTATCTTCAATCGGCATGCCACCATTTTTCCCACATATCCATCAACTGTACCGTATACCTCTGGCTCTTTGCATTATTTTATTTATAGCACACACTCCACGGCCTCACTATAAAAATTATGAAATTTGCACTAAAAAGTAACTGGCTGCCTTGTTTTACATACATGTGCAGAAGCCCTTTGTTTATGCTTTTAATAAACATCCCGAGCGCAATCCAGCTCCGCCTCACATGCATTCACCTGTTTGCTTTCACTTCCCATTTGCCGTTTGCCATTTGCCATTTTGCTTTTTGTTAAATTGCTCCTTTGTTTTCCAGGTGCAAATTCTCTCCTTTCTTTTTCCTGCTGTTCTATTCACTGCTTTTCTGTTTGCATATCAAAATGCGTGAAAGAAGTCAGGCTTTTTGTTCGCCCGGGCAACTTATTAGCGACGTTTGGCTCAACATATTTTCTATGCATAAAAATGTAAGCTTGCGGATGGAATTTATGTGCGTATAAATATACATGTGCGCTACCAGGCGGAACTGAAGTCAGTTTTTAGTGCCACCATTTTTGCTAGCCATTTTGGGGCTTAGCAAAAAACCACAAATTAACTTGGCAAACTGGGGCAACTTAATAGTGGAGCATAAAACGAAGAAAAGAAGAAACTAGTTATGGCTGGCAGACCAAATTGTGATGAAAAACATATCCAAAGAGACTAAAAATTGAACTATTTGCACTTGCTTTGGCGTAAAAACTGTTGAATGTGGATATAAAAGCAAGCTAAGTTTGAAAAGTTTGAGATGGAAATTGTTTTGCAGTCGAGACAAGCATTTAACGTGTGTTCGTAATTTTGCTAGATCGTTTTAAATTTCTAAATTGTATCTACAACCTTCAGTTCAACATAGTTTTGAATATTCACATATTTTTCGTTTCTTAACTAATTGAACAATTAAATTCCCCAAATAGTTTACCAATTCTCCCTAATCATGTTCAAAAAGTAAGGAAAAAATATAAAAAATAAAAAACCCAACTTGAAATATTTCCCCTCAGCTAATAGTTTTTAATGGGTGCAACTTTGCGGTGCCTGGTGCCACGCCCACAAGGTCAACTACATGTGCCAGATAACCGACGAAATCTGGAAAACTTTTCTGGTTTTGCCTGAAGCATTGGCCAAAATGCTGACTCTCTACCATATCAAGGCTAGGCGGTCGGTTGGTCGGTTGGTCGCCTCCTGCAGGCGATGCCAGCAACAATTTGGAGTTTATCACACGTGCCAAATTGTGCGGCGGCCACCTCCTCCTGCGGCAACAGCGGCCCGAGAAGTCGACGTGAGTTAAAACTACAAACTGTGTGTGTGTGTGTGTGTGTGTGTGTGTGTTGGTGCCACTTTGGCCCCGTTTTTGATTTATGCAGCGGGTTCAATGCAAAAAGTCAACTTGCCAGCCATAAAGAACATAATTTATGTCGTTTGTGTGATGGCTTTTGATTCGGTTTCCCGGGTTCTGTTAGGGGTTTTAGGGGTTGCAATTGAATTATTCCCCACACACACTCACACACACACACACACACACACAAAAATGTGTACTTATAAAAGATGGACCGCAAATGCGCCTAATTGAGTGATTTTTGCTTTGGCAATTTAAAAGCTTAAGCGCATTAGCCTATTTCCGGCCACACAAACATTATTTCCAAAAGGGCCAAGAAAGCGAGTTATCTGGGGTATACTCTAACTGGCAAAGACTTTGTGATGCCATTGAAATAAGGAAAATGAAAATATATTTCACTAAAGCCTTGTATGGAGAACTTCAAACTGTTTGGGCGCACGAAAAAGTCATTTATTGCGAGAGTGGATCCTAGAAACTAAATAGTGAGCTGAAGAGCCAAAAAGCGTGCCATTGTCACCCACGACTTGAACATATCCATCAAAGAAGCTAAGCCCTCCAGAGCCATAGGGCCAGATGGAATCGCTGCAATCATGCTCAAGCACATCGGACCAATGGGAGTAAGATATGTGACCCATATCTTCAATCTAAGTATGCAGTCACCGGTTATTCCAAACATATGGACAACAGGGAAAATCATAATAAAGATACTTGAGGCCCTTCTCCTACCGACCCTCCAAGAGTACCTGACCCCCTCAACTTCCCAACACGGCTTCCGAACCGGTCCTTGCAGGAAGACAAGCCCAAGTGGAGTTTAGAGGAGCCCACTGCAAGATCAGGAAAATAAAACAAGGAGTGAGATGGAGTCCTCTTCCCATTACTCTTTAATTTCTATGTAGCAAAGATCCCACCTTTGCCAGAAGACATTAAACTAATCACTTACGCAGACGATTGCTCCATTATTTCGACCGGGCGAAACATAGTAGCAGACTTTTTTACAAGCAGGAATCTCAGCCTTTCTGCCCCCAAATCGTCTGCCACCATCATTACCATCTGGACTAAGGTTGTCACGATGTCCTTAAACATCAATATAAACGGCCAGCCAGTACCAACGGTTAAATATCCCCGGATACTTTGTAACGTGCACAACAGTGATGCATCAGCAGTCCCTCTGTCTACTATACGGTTCCGGCCGTGCTCAGGGCAATTGGGGTGGGTTTTGTGGAACTGCTTCAAACATATGCGCTACGTAACTAAAAGTCGTAGACAGATGAGGTAGATAAAAAGGGAGATCAACCAATAAACTTTAACCTTGAGATGCCTACACTAATGATAGAAGAACTAAGTCGAAGATGTTCTTCTGTCTTTACCCTCACTACCTGTAGAGTTGGTCATGTTGTTTGACCCTACCCTTTTACTTGATAGAAGTGTAAGATACCTTAGGTGCCCATATCGAAAGAGAAAACGAATTAATTTACATTCGGTATACTTCATATATATTGTTAATTTTTGCTTAATTTACATTGGGAAAGTACAACTAGTAGATTATTTATGGACTTATATGTAAAACATTAAAGAAAAGATAGTAAGGATAATGAATTCTATACTAAAAAGGATTTAACGTCATATTCAACGACAATTAATTATAAGAAACTAAATTAATGTATTATTATGTAGTTTTATGATGTCTTTTTTAGATGTCAATTTTCTGAATACACTTGCTAAACCTTTTTTAGGATGTATATAAATATTATCCATATGTAATTTCAACTACTGCGATAATTTTCTTGCTGCATTATATTAAACCTACAATTCACTACCATGACGATCTAAATCAAATTAATTCATTAAATTCCAAAACTCTTTCCGATTACTCCTTCTGGGATGTGTGCAGAGGGTTGCACCTAACAATTTTCTTCCAGCACCAGAAAGCACATGACTTTCTTCTCAATTGTCTTCGCCTGCAACGTAGTCCATGTGGCCAAAGGTTATGTAACCTAACGCAAGAGGTTAGGGCCGACACGATGGTCCATAAAAACCCTTGACCTTGAATGTTCCATTACTTTGGAAATCTCCGCTCTCGGTATGGTCTGCTTTGTGAGTATGTGTGTGTGAAGGTTATGGCCTGTGGCCACGCCTGGCCTAAGTTTGTATGGCGTGGCCCAATGAAAATTAACCGCTTCACCACAAAATACGGAACACAAAGACACCGCAGATCAGAAACACTATAAACAGATTCTCGCATGAAACCCTCACCCTCACAACTTGGAGTGACGTTCGACCCCCTTCTAAATTTCTCCAGACACTCTGAAGATGTCATTAAGAAGGTGAGAAGTCGAAACGAAGTCCATTTCAGGAAGCACCACCAAATATTTGGTTGAAAAATTGATTATTTTTTTTGAGAAGCTGCCATTTTGTCAAATAATTTTATATTCCTTCGATTAATTTCCAGATCTTATATTGGATGGATATGAAGATTGGATAATCAAGTCCAGAGATATCGTGGTCAACGCAAAGCACATTTTTGGAGTAGAGTTTCTAGAGTTCAGCTGTAGCAGCTTTTTAAATTATCATGTTTACAAATAAAAAATGTTAAAATACGGTTAAAAGTTACCTTAATATGTGTAGAAATTCTTACATTAATGAATTTTAAGGTCTTCTCAGGAAAAATTCTTGAAAAATTGATTTTTTCAAGCCACCTAACTGTGGCTCTCTAACTGTGGCTCTTTAACTGTGGCTCTCTAACTGTGTCTCTTTAACTGTGGCTCTCTAACTGTGGCTCTGAAACTGTGGCTCTGTAACTACCGTGCAGAGAAATTGTGAACTAGTAACCAAAAACAAATTGTCCTACACCTAATTGGAATGCTAGTAGAATATAACTGGTAGTAAAATATCTATATTCGGGTGAGTTGGGCAACAACAAATATAAGCTTCCGATGAAATGTTCGGTTGAAATACTAATTTGAGCTAGTTATAATCCAATTGAAATTTAACTGGTTGCAAACGAATTGGTGAAGAGTGAGTTGACCGAAAGATATCGATGTACTGTTATGCTGAGCAGCGACAAAAACAGACTGGCGTAAGGAACACACAAAGGTCAACTGGTATTTAACTGGTTGAAAATGGCTGCATTAGGTATAATTCTCTACCGCCTATGCCGTCAGGCATTAAACAGTTAGCAAATAGCTGCTGCCGGGGCCAATTGTCACCCGCCTATGACATGTCTGTGTAAAATGGACGACTTCAATACATTGATTTGGATAGGAAGTGCAAACAGCTGCAAGTTTTTGGCGACTGCTACATTTCTGGTTGTAAACTAGACACTTTCCCTGCAGGGTATGGCTCTCAAGCTGTGGCTCTTTAACTGTGGCTCTCTAATTGAGGCTCCCTAACTGTATCTCGCTAACTTTGTCTCTCTAACTATGGCTCTCTAACTGTGGCTCTCAAGAAGGTGGCTCCATAACTGTGGCTCTCTGACTGTGGCTCTTAAACTGTGGCTCTCTAACTGTGGCTCTGAAACTGTGGCTCTCTAACTGTGGATCTCTAACTGCGGTTCTTTCTCTGTGGCTCTCAAACGGTGGCTCCCAAGCTGTGGCTCTGAAACTGTGGCTCTCTAACTGTGGCTCTGTAACTATGGATCTCTAACTGTGGCTCTTTAACTGTCGCTCTTTAACTGTGGCTCTCCAATTGAGGCTCCCTAACTGTATCTCGCTTACTTTGTCTCTCCAACTATGGCTTTTGAAAACGGTGGCTCTGAAACTGTGGTTCTCTAACTGTGGCTCTCTAACTGTGGCTCCGTAACTATGGGTCTCTAACTGTGGCTCTTCAGTTGTAGCTCTCCAACTGTGGCTCTGAAACTGTGGCTCTCCAACTGTGGCTCTCCAACTGTGGCTCCCTAACTGTATCTCCCATACTATGTCTCTTTTACAATGGCTCTCAAACGGTGGCGCTCAAACGGTAACTCTCAAACTATAAATATCAAACTGTAACACTTACAGAAATATCAAAAGATCAGAAATGCCAGCGATTATGAAATCGCATATTACAATCACTCCCACTTCACATCATTTCCTTTGTAAGAGCATTCAATATTCGTTAGGCCCTTTTTCCCTCGCCATGACTTGTCCCCTTTTTTTCCAGCGACTTTTTTTTACTATTATTGTTTAACTTTTATTTAGCCATTTTCATTGTTATGCGATTTTGTGGGGGCCATATTATTGTTACGCTGGCCAGTTGGCCATCTTTTCAATCTTCCATCTCCGCCTTCGTCCACGTAATTTAATTCAATGTAGCGTTTCAAATTGAATCTGTGAAAAGCTGCGCAAAACGAAAATAAGCTACACTTTGCTGTTGCTGGACGGGCCAAACGGAAATTTCCATTAGCCGAGCATAAAAGCAAAAAAAAATAAAAAAAAGAAACTAAATCCCAGGAAAAATATCACGAAAAAAGCACAAACAATGAAGGGCAAAGACAGGGTGCCTAGCATATTTAATTGAGCAGAGACAGGAGGTATGACCAATGGACGCAGCTGACCCTCAAGTAAGCAACAGCTGCCACATCCTCCACATACCAACTCCACTCACATCCTCACATACGCAAAAAGCACTTAAAACTCAAACCGAACTCAAGAAAATTAATTGCAATAAACGTGGCAAGCCCGAGAAGTTTTGGACTCCTCCAACTGAAACTAATGAAGTGTCGCAATGGGATAATTAAGCTTTTAATCGCCGTGTCTGTGTGTGTGCCGAGAGCGTGTTAACGTGCAGCGTAATTAGTATTTTATGATCGATTTGTGCACACACATAAAACTATAATTCAATTTGTGTTTTTCGCTTAACTTTAAAACGCTTGCGTGGGCGATGAGAGAAGGGAAGAGGAGAAGAGTGGGCCAGGGGCGGCGTGAGTGTGTGACCCAAGTTTTTGCGGTCGGGGAGCCTAGGCAAAGAGTCAAGTTAAACAGTTGGCCAAACAAACTGGGAAACACACAACACCAGACGAGCAACTTAAGCAACAGCAAAGCTGAAATGAGCTGGGCCAAGGAAGCTTCTTGGCAAAAGATAAACATGGCAGCGGCATCCTCGTTTACGTCGACATCGTTTCCAGATTTGCCCCACCCCCCCCAACCCAAGCTAAAACCTGCAGCCGTGTGGAAATAGTAAAAGCCGCAGCTTTGAGGCTGTTAATCCTTTGAATACAATCAGAGCCAAGTCAAACGAGGGCAGTGTGAAATGTTTTAAAAGCACTACAAATTGAGATATTATTATCGAAAGGAAAAATTGGTTTTGGGGAAGGTCAACTATTCCAAAGGCTGTGTTCAATTGTTTCAATTGTTGCCGTGTTGTATCCTTGGTATAACATTAAAGGCCTCAACAGTTTGTCAGTCACTTGTCTGCGATTGCGAAATCAGCGACTGAAATGGCAAGAATGATATAAGCTTTCATAATGACAGCAGCAAGTTCTTACGAATAATTAAAACGTCTCTTAAATAATAATAAAAAAAGTGTAAGTAATGTACATTAGAGCGACCCTCAAAACGGCCAAATGGAAAAAAGTTGATCTCAGCATTCCCAAACCTTATATTTTTTGTATAATTAATAATTATGAGAGCCAAAAACTTTTATTTTAAATTTAAAATTGTCGCGACAGGGTCTTTAAGTTTAGTAAAAAAATTACGTATGCGACACGTTTACCAAATAAAATTTTCTACAATGAAATATTCTACATTCAATGAAATTGGTATATGAAGGGCGCATTTTATGACCCTTTGATAAAGTATAAGCATTTTTTAAGCATACAACCAAATGTGCAGATATACACTTGTTTCTAAAGATACTTTTCATCCCAATCAAAAAACTTGCCTTTCGAAAATGCTTTAAGCAAATGTAATTTTAATATATTTTACTAAATTTTACCATCTCACACAACGTTTGTTCAAGACAAAAACTAACAAATCTTGACTTCATCTCCTTAAGGGAGTATCTGCTGAATTAAGGCGCTGGAAGCAAGCTCGAATAATTTATAAGCAGACGTCTATTCGCACTCATCCGGCATCCCTAGGGACCCCATAGCGATGTAGGTGTGATGTCCGAGGATTGGGACGTCGACAGGTTAAACTATTTAACAGTAAATCTAAGTGATAAACTCATAAATGCAGTTCAGTGATTCATTGAGGTCTTTAGCCACTGCACATTTTTATATTCAATGATATTTTAGCTTATGTCAATTATTATGATAATAAACAAAAATCAGAATGAAAATATCATTAACAAAACATAACAATGAAACGGTCATCAAACAGGATCATCAAATTACATTTTACATCTCGCATCAGTCACAAAATTAAAGTGATTAAAATTAAGTCGTGAGTAAAGGTTTTTTTCTAAACTTACAAGTGATAAATATCACCAACATTTTCATCACGAGTGATTCAAAAATTATTAAATCAAACTGTTACTGCTCTTTACTGTAAAGTAAAATGGGAAGAATAAAGAAATTCAACAGCAATACAGTGACATTCCCAACAAAAGATCCAGCATTGATTTTATGCATTAAATGCAATAAGAAGATGTCTAGTCTTACTGGAAATAGAAAGCGCCACTTCAAACTTGTTCATAAAAAAGATGTAGAACAATTGGATGCTTCTGATGTGATAATGGCCCCAAAGAACACAAAGACCCCGGGGACTTTAAAATTAAGCATAGGGGATTTTTCTTAAATATATTTCCCGCTTGGTTTCTTCCTCATCCTTGCCATTTCGTATACTCGACACCGATAGCTACCAAGATATATTGCAGCCTTGGAAGGATGGATAAAATTGCAAAATTTAAGTCGAGAAATATTTCAAATCAAATCGACATGACGGCAGATAAAATATCTGAGGTAATAGCAGAGCAAGTTAAGGATCATATGGTATGCTTTCGTATAGACATTGCAACTCGGAATGATCGCAGTATTATGGGACTGAATGTATAATTTTTTGTACCATAGGAAAGATACAGCTTAAAGAGCGTCACGCAGTAAAATTTTTAAAGGGTGAGGTGCTTAAGTGTTTTACATCAAAGTGTTTGAGTGACATCAAAACTTCTACAAGAGTATGAAGATATTGGAATGTCAGAAGGATGATGACTACTATAATTTTGAAGAAACTAATGAAAATATTAAAGCTTTAAGCGTCGTTTATTGTGCAGCGCTTATACTACAATTAGTGTCATGGGATGTGATTAAAACTATCCAAGCTAAATTAGAAAACTGTGGGAAATTTGTGAATAAACTTCCTACTGACAAAATGAGACTCTTCCTTTACTGAACAACAACACTCGTTGGTGTTTAACGTTTAAAATGATCATACATTCATCATACGGATGAACAGAGGAAGTATCAGAAACGATGAAAAATGTGCCATTTTTCAACGGATCGGAAATAGAGAGAGTAAAATCCTTTAAGTACCTGGGGTTAACGATCTCTTCAAATATGTCACTCAGCACCCATGTGCAGCAGAAATATCACGATGACATCAGAGCCATCAACAGCACCTGGAAACCCCTACTAAGCAACGCAAATGTGCTACCTTGCATAAAATACAGGATGTTCCAGGCCACCACCCGCCTAATCCTAATGTACGCCTCCCAGGTCTGTTGATACAATGAAGCTACTCCGCTTTTTTATAAAAATATGTTTAAGTGGCCCCCAAAAACCCTAAATTACGCCTTATTTATTGAAACTGGCCTCTGTCCTCTATAATGCCAAACACTATGCACACACTTTGCGTATATGAGAAAGATAATTTCTTTGCCCGATACCCGTTTGGTAAAAACTATGGCCAAGGACTTACACTCAAAAGGAACCCAGTGCTTTGAAGTCTGGAGCAGGCTGGCGGAGGAACACGGTGTTGGAGTCAGCATCAGCAACTCTGTGTCGTGGAAAGAGGCACACTCTCAAATTGTGGAGAAAGTTAGCAACAGCTATATGCTAAAACACATTCCACAGGCAAGAGCGAGCGAACACAGAGAAATATACAGGCAACTGAACTAATCCTAAGGAGAAAAAAACTATTTTAACAACATGTTCGGTGTGAACATTTATAGTTTAGGAAAAAAAAAAAAACTTTTCGTATTATTAAATGTACTACACACTAAAGCTGACGGCAGACTGCTAAAGCTAGATACCACCGATCTTATTAAAAAAATTGTAAGCCATTATTTATTATTTATTTATGTTAGCTTTTGAATAAAATCGCACACTACTACTACAACTACATTCATCAGTCATTGACTGGAATTTTATCGAATAGTTTTGCTCTTTTGCGCAGTGTACCAAAATAGTGCAGAAACAAGACATGGGAATGGTAGACTTCTACCGAGAATGTGTGTATTAGTTCGCAAGAAAGTAACAAGCCGCAATGCTAAGAAGAAAATCCATTCTAATGGAGAATGATGCTTTTTTTGGCTGCAATATATGTATATTGACCCTTGGCTTTGTTTTAGAGGCTCTACATTCTTAAGTGACACTAAAAAACAAACTGCAATAGTAAGTTATTTTATAAATATTTACAGTATCCACATATATTACATACAATTAATACAATTTTCATTTCAGATAAAATTGACATCAATAAAATAGCCAAAATTGCTTTTGCTGTGCCAGCAATACAAGTCTTTGTAGAAAGAGCGTCCAGTGCACTATCAAATATTTTTACCAGGTTGAGAACTCGATTAAGTGCAAAGTCGTTAAGTTTGAGAACATATAACACAGTGAAATATTTTTCAACAAAAAAATTTTAATGCCAACGAGACCAACAAAATTTTAAAGTTACTTATAGTATGGTTAAAAAACTCTGGCTTGGTTTGGTCTGATTGGCTAAGGTTTTCTTGTAATGGACTCTTGAAGTTTTCAGGATTTTTGAAAAAATATTTTGTTGTTCAAATCTATATCTCATAGGGCCGATTTCTCATCTTCTAAATAAGTGAAAAATAGCTATTTGACAAGTAACTCTATGCAATAGATAAAGTCCCACATAACTAAATTGGATTACAAAACCAATGTATAAACTTATCTAAAACGTTTACATACGAATGACAAGTTATCTAATAAGGTGGTAGGCCTTCCAGTGAAAATCTGGCAGCACTGTCAAATAGCTGATTTGCTGTGTCATTTTATGTCGGTTAAAAGTTTGGCTGTCATCTGAAATTATGGAAAACACAACAAAAAGGCCACATGCTAAGAACTTTACAGACGAGTAGGAATGGGAACTAGTAGCTCTATGGGTGCAATCAATAGCTCCCATAACCTTCGGGAATTTAGCAGTTTTATAAAAGTCGCTTATGACTTGCTGGATAATGATGCAATGGCATAGGAAACTTCTTTCACTACCCGACTTGCTGTAGCTATGCTCACTCCACAAAAGTCCCTAACAGTAATTAGGAAATTTCCACAATCATAGAATCTCAATGCTAAAAGCAAATTCTTCATTGGAGACAAGGAACATTTCCTAAAAAGATGGATTATGTTAAGTTTGTTAGTGGTTGTTGTTGATGGTACAAACCAATTAGTGATCGGCTCGAGCTGGCTATCAATTTTTGTTAAAAGGAGCAGACATGTAGTCTTGGAAAGCCGGAATCTTTTTATGAATACGGAATCTTCCATGTCCTCAAAGAAGTTCGGCCTTACTCTCTCTCTATAAATTGGCACAATGTCTTCATCATCAGAATCTTCCGGTTCAAATTCATTTTACAAATTGTTTTGCTTAGCACAAATTAAAAACCCACCATAAATATTCTGTCAATTTACAGAGAATGGCAAAAAGTCAAATGCCTATCTAACTCATAGTGGCTATCTGGAGGTCGAAGTGGCAGATTGCTTATGATGCAATTAGTAGGCAATGAAATCGAAATTTCACTATTGTTTGGATTATCTGATACATTGCAGCTATCTGGAAGAAGAGAAATCGGCCCATAAACTGTTTGAAATTTTACTTCATTTTGTTTTTCTTTTGCTCATAACCGCGCCTACAAACACTTCTTTCGAAAAGCTACAAAGAAAAACGTCTTTATGCTCAAAATCATGAAAATGTAAAAAAATTCCACCTTTTCCATTGTTTTTTTTTTGCTTTTATCATGAAAACCGCCACCAATAGCAATGATTGTAAGGAGAGGCAGTTGGCAATCATGCATTTTTTTAGGGAAAGGCTTACTGAAGATAGAATTGGGAGATTCTTGAAAATGGAAAAGTGTTGGAAGCTGGATTTATATTGTTAGGTTTGTGGCTTTTATGTTCCCAAACGTGCATCTAACCTCGAAAACATAGAAAATGTTACCTCAAAATGTATACGGCCTCACCTTCTGTATTATTCTGTTCAAGCAGATATGTTTGATTGTTCGTGGACTGCATGTAGACGTTGCTTTTGTAATATTTTAAGCTGATTGGAAAAAAAAAACAAGAACGAATGCTATTTTGTACGCCGGTCCTATGAACAGATCCAAATGGACACGCTAAAGAGAAGTGCTACGGTTAAGAACTTTTCATAAGGAAAAAAATGTCAAAGACAATTTACGATCGAGGTCGCTATGCTTCACTTCCACGGCAACATTCGGATGCAGATCCATCACCTTTTAGTGTCCGAGTCCGGATACAGTAACGGTAATGACAGAGCCGACAGATCCCAACGACTCAATGTATGGGCCAACGATGGACCAGAACTCATAAAACAAGCTGAAATGGATTACGTTGTCGCCAAGCTGGGACTGTCTCAACGCAGATCTGTAAGTAATTTTAAGAGTTTTGTTTAAACTTTTACAAGATTCTAGGTCACAATTATATAAATGAAAAATCTGATGAAAATGTTATATTCATAATGAGTATTATCGCTTTTTTCTTATCTACATTCTCGGACTAGATACTATATTGAAATGGAGGAGGTTTTTGAGAAAAAAGCAAAACCCTTATCAAAACCAGTGAAAAAGGTTGATATTTTTACATTTTGAGCATAAAGACGGTTTGTTTTTTGAGCTGGTCGAAAGAAGTGCTTTGTTGGCGCGGTTAAAGGCAACAAAATTGCTAAAGACAGTAAAGTAAAATTTCAAATAGCTTATGAGATATAGACTTGAACAACCTAAAAACTTGAAAAGTTCCAATTAGTTATAGTTAGCCCATCAGACCAAACCCCCTCCAGGGCTCTTTAACTACCATGAGTACCTTTCAAATTTTGTTGGTCTCTTTGGTATCAAAATTTTGTGGTGCACTGTGTTATTGGTTAAGCTTAACGATCAATTGCTAAATTATATTGGATTAAGATAAGAATAATTTAACAAGATCTCTTAAAACTTTGTGTTTAGTGGTACGAACTGTTGACGCGAAGTATTGTCTTCGATTTTACTTTTATTTCCTTAACAGTTGGATAACAAAAAAATTCTTGAATCACCTATGATGAAAATATTAGTTATATTTATTACTTGTACATAAATTCAAAGGCCTTCTTTATGTTGAGTGATATTTTACTGAAGAAAGTTTATTTTGTTTTTACTCCAATTAAATTTGACTTTTCTCAACAACTTCAGATCCACCCTCGAACTTAAACCTGCATAGACACGCACACACACACACACACACACACAAACGCACCCCCCAACATTTGGTATGTTTTAGACGACATTAAGCTGATTGTTTTGTTTGGCTTAGCATTGAAATGTTGATATAAATTAATTAGTAACAAAGGGCGCAAACTGTGGCCAAGGTTGCTGAAATATTTATTAAGGTCCAACACTTTGTCTAAGCACAACCACACACACACACACACACACACACAAAACACACGGAGAATGTCTAGCTTTGAGCAGCTTAAGCTTAACTTACTCCAGACCCTCCCTACATCCACATCAAAATTAATAGAGCAGAATTACAAGTTTTTTCCACACCTTTTCTTTTGGCCAACACATATTTCCATTTTACTTGATTTCATTTAGAATAAGTTAACATACAGATCAGGCAATTTGTTATGTTTGTTGGTAAAACCAAAACAATTTCTGTTTGTATTTGGCTTACAAGAATTTGATAGGCATTTATTTATGAATTTATTATTATTGCAAATTGAATGAATTTGAAGGAATTTAAATGTGGCAAAGTGTACGCTATTTTCGCATAGTTTCTACATTTTTATGCAACACATTGAAATGACAACCCCAATGGAACCAAAATAAAGCAAATATGTTTGCAATGGGATTTAATTTATGCAACGAACACACACAGAGGCTGGAGGGCGCATTATGTACATGTAACTCACATTAGAGGGTTACCCTCGGCTACGTGACCTGATGTAATTGTGTGTGTGTGTGTGTGTGTGTGTGTGTGTGCGCTTGTTTGTGTTTGCGTTGTGGCCAAATCAATTAAAAATTTCGCATACGCACAGTAAATATTTGTCATAGTCGCCGCTATTTGCACAACGTACGCAAAATATTTGCCAAATTCTCGCTTAAGTTTCGATAATTAAATCAATGCTTTTGACAGTCATATAAATCAATTAAAATCGCATGCAAAGATGGACTGATTTGGTTCAACGGTTCTAATGCCAGATTAAAACCACATTTGTTTTTTCGAAAATATCATAGAGCCTTCATCTTGCTAGAATTTTAACAACTCGAATATGTTAATTATGGCAAACATCAGACTTTGCTTGCATTTTTATTTTATTAGTAAATTGTTTATCTTTTGTCAACTGCATCAAGTGAAATGAATCTCGTTGTAGTAAAAATAGCAAAAAGTTTGTGGCAGGCAAAGTAAACACTGAAAAGCATATCGGAATCAACTTGCTGGAAAACTGGGAAAAACTTTTACCGTATACAACAACAATCAAAGGTGTTGCTGATAGTATGCGAATCGGTATGGGTGTGTGTATGCGTGGGTGTATGTGTATGTGTTTGTTTGCGGGAATGTCACAACTTTCGCATGTCTGTTTGTCTATCGCTGAAGTCTTGTCTGTCTGATGATGCTGCTGATGCAAAAGTTTAAGGCAAATATGCAACGCGCCATGCAAAAACTCGTGGCAAGCGGCACCAAAAAAAAAAAACACACACACATAAAATTGTGCAAGTGCAGACAGAGAAAGAGAGAGAGAGAGAGAGATAGAGAGACCGAGAGTGGGATGGTATGTGACTAATAAATGCTCTCAAAGGTATCCGACTAAAAAAGTTTCCATCACTTGATGACACAATTCTTAAGCTAAGGTCCCACATGCAAATAGTTTGCCCAAATTTTGATGAAAATTTGGCTTAATTGGCAAAATTAGTGAACTTTCTAGACATATTTCAACAAATTATTTGCGTATGGAACCATAGTTGTAGTTTTTAGTCCTGCAAAATCTGCCATCGGAATCGAATGATCCTAAAGTTTGAGTCTAGTTGGGATGTAAGTCTGGAATGCATGTCCCATGGGGTGATGATCACCCCATCTACAGGATATGTACACGTCCCAATGTGGAGGCAACCTTGTGTATGATTCTCGCTGTGATGTTTGTTTCGTAGTTGAGTCGGCGAACTGTTTCCGATGAGTGTAGAAACTGATAAATCCGTTAGTATTGAGCATATGCACCGAGTACAGATTTGCGTAGTTGCGTCGATGGTAGCCTAGGTTGAGGCCGTTGCGTCGAGTGGGCGTCGATAAGCAAGTTCACCAAAGCAGGGTTGAGGGTCGTAGAGTCAATAGTACTGAGTAGATGTACTCCGAGTAGGGAACTTTCGTTCGCCACTCGTTGTGGACTTCGTTTGCCACTCGTTGTGCACTTTGTGTTGAGTTCGAGAACTTGTAGGTAAACTCAAGCTGGCATGAATTATCAAATAAATAGCGTCTCGAGTGGTAGCAGGTTGCTTGTGGTCTATCAGGTATGGGAATCGTTTTGCATGAACATCGGCGATGATGAAAGATGCGATGAAGTTACAGATTTAGCTGCGCTACGTACTTTCATAAGTATGAACGATCGTTTGGCATTCGGCGTACAATGTGAATCGGCGGGATTGGTGACTGATTAAGCAATGTTAATCATGTGTCAAAACGTGTTGGCAGAGCGGATGTACGTACTATGTGCTGTTGCTTCTGCCCATATTGATCTATGTGATGCTGTTTAAAGCGAAGCCTATAGTCAAGCTATATAGTTGAGACCCCTAGATACCTCAGGTGTGGTCGTGAGGTTAAGGTTGCGTCTCACATTCGAATGGTTGCTGTTTCTAACTTCTTTTTACTGCTGATCAGCACCGCTTCAGTTAGGCGTGTGAGAGTGTGCAGAGTCACTTGTCCAAAATGCCTGGAGATGTTTCTGTTGAGGATCTGGCTGGCTGCTGTCGATATAATGCTCTTTGTCTTCACCGCGACCGCCAGCCGCGGCGGCAGCCAAGCCAGACACTGATTGCGCGTTAGCGATGGTGCAAGCTGCACAACGTGGCTGCTGCGTGATAACGATGATTTGTGTGGCCAGAGCTGCCACATTTCAAACATACATATGAAAACTGGCCACTACTGTGACCATTTCAAACATGACCAAATTAAAACAGATCTTTGATGGGAACTGACTTTTGTTCATAACTTGAGTATAGTTCATCCGATCTTTATTATTCATTCAGCAAATCGATAAATAAGCTTGCTAACTAAATATCTCTAGAAAATACTAACCATCTATCTACTAAACTCTAATTTTACTAAGTTTTTGAACTATTAATGGCTCAGCAAATAAGTACGTTTTTGACAAATAATTTATAGCTTAGTACTAAGCATTCTGGAAATTGAAAATAAACCTGATCTGACAGCAAGTATAAGTGGTATATGTCTATATGTTAAACCTATATCTCTTATCATCTCTGGGATCTGTGAGTTCATACCATTGTACAGACAGACAGACGGACGCACACACCTATTTCGACTCTGCTGTTGTTGCTGATCAAGAATATATATACTTTATAGTGTCGGAAATGATACCCTCTCCCTGTTACATACTTTTGCACAAACTTAATATACTCTGTGTACCTTTGGCATAGAGTAGTAGTAGATATTTATTAATATAAATTTTTGGCTTGATTTTTAACCGTCAGCCATAGCATTTGAGTTTTTGTACATTGTTAACGATATAAACAAACAAAAATTTAAAACAAAGAAACATAGTTTTCGATTTAAGAATTGACCAAGATAAAACAAAAATAGGTAAAAAAATACATATTTTAGTTTACAGAAAAAGTTACAAATATTCATTTATAATAGCGGTTCTATATTTTAGCGCCTGTTGTAGAAAGGAGGATAATGTTGTCCAGTTCTTGCCATTTAGCCAATTTATAACGTCTGCTTCTGAAGGGAAACGGCTTCCCAGATGGGCGCTTCTTATCTCAGCTAAAATTGGGCATACCCCAAGCAGATGCGTGACATCTTCAGTTGCGTGCAAATTACAGAGGCCACAATCTGTGTTAACAGAGCTCCAGTGCGGCCTGTAGTTGAGACTAAGCATCTCACAGCGTGCCCGACATATAAGTGAGATTGCTTGAGTGTCATAACGCTCATGAAAATAGTTGAGCGATTCCAGATTCAGCTCTAGTTTTTTGTAAGTGTTTCGGACCACACTTTACCTGGCTTGACTTAGAAAAGAGTCTCTTTCTCTGCTGACAGCTTTCTCCAACAGCAATTGGTGAGATCTTTCTCAAGATCCGACGCTTTGAAGGTCTATGGATACCGCATGATCCTGAAATAAGGACAGCCAATTGTCAAAAATTTGTGATTTTTCCGACAGCATCATAGCAGTGACTGTTTCGGCTAGTCTACAATTCGGCATAACCAGTTTCCGTTTCCGTATGTATGTGAAGTGGTTTTGCAGACCGTATAAGAATAATAATTTCTAAGTGGAGCGCATAGTTTGGTAGTAGTGCGGGGTAGTTTAAATATCAGTTTAATAAACAGCCTTTGCAGTCGCTCCACCTTCTCATATCGGCAGTATCCCCAGAATTAAGATGCATAGCACATTACTGATCGAACAGTGGCTTCAAACATTCTGAATTTAGTGCTCGGCAAAATATGTCGTTTTC
The DNA here is from genome assembly GCA_037044535.1 of Lordiphosa magnipectinata. Lineage (NCBI taxonomy): Eukaryota > Metazoa > Arthropoda > Insecta > Diptera > Drosophilidae > Lordiphosa > Lordiphosa magnipectinata. The sequence goes on from JBAMBO010001178.1 coordinate 123,234, forward strand.
CGAAAAGTTTTTGCTTTCTTAGAGTCTTGCAGTTTTTCTTGTAAGTGCGGTTTGAAGCTTAAATTTCCAGTGATAGTCACGCCAAGATATTTAAAAGTTTTTACCGTTTCCAGCTCAACGCCATTTAAAAACCATCTGTCTACCCTTGCACTAAGGCCTCTTATGTCTTTCACAATCAACACTTTCGTCTTATCCACGTTTATCTGTAAACTCCATTGTATGCAATATTCAGAGAGCTTATTAATCATGGCTTGAAGCATCTCGGGGGATTCTGCTTGTAAGGTCCTCCAGGAAGGTAGGTTGTAACGTCGTCGACATAAAGTGAAAACAGATGTGGGCTAAGGAGGCATCCTTGCTTTACTCCAGTGTTATTTGGAAACTGATCCGAAAGTTGTCGTCCATCCCAAACAGCGAACATGTTTTCTTCGTACAGGCTTGAAATCATATTAATGAAGCGCGTCGATACTCCTAGGAGGCTTAATTTCAGTAGTAAACTTCTACGGTTAACGGTATCGAACGCTGCCTTGAATAATATAAATAGATATATATAGATATATATAGATAATAGATATTTTATATAATATATAAAACAGATATACAGCTTTCGCATCGAGGAGAGGTAAGATTTGGCCATTGCAGTAAGCACAAAAACGCTATCGACTGTTGAGTAGCCTCGGCGAAATCCAAATTGAAACTCGCTAAGGATATTATCATCAGTTACCCAGTTCGAAAGTCGTCTTAGCAAAATCGAGGCAAACAACTTCAGGGCTGCATTTATGCAGGATATGCCCCTGTAGTTGGAAGCTGATGTAGGGTCTCCTTACTTGTAGATTGGGAAAATTATGCTTTCCCTAAAGCTATTTGGAGTGCTGGCTGAGCGCAGGATCTGATTATAAGCGTGCGTCATCATGTTGATGCACAGCGGGGTGGCTCTTAAATCTTAAAGAATTCAACAGGAACTCGGTCAAGTCCTGGTGCTTTGTTAGATTTCGCCGTTTTAATGGCCAGACGCACTTCCGAATTAGAAATGTACGCATCAAGGACTTCCATTGTCGTGTACGGGAGCGCATATTCAAATTGGGCTAGAGGATTACTCACAAACAATGTCATTTTGAAGTGTTCAGCGAGACTGGAGGCGTCCGCTTGTATGGGATTTCTCGAAAAACTCCGGTTTAGCTTTCTTGCTAGTGCCCAAAACTCTTTGCTGTTGTTGACCCTGGCTATTTCAAATTCCATGTGCTGATAGTACTGCCGCTGCTTATTTTTGCATAGGTTCTTAAAGGCGCTATTTGCTTCCTGATAGTTGGTCCTAGAGTCTGGTCCGTTTTCCATCCTAGCAAGCTGAAGTAGATCTATCGAAAGTTTACGAGCTGCCTTGCAGTCCGCATCAAACCAGGGCTGTGAAAACGATGTAGTATGTGGCCTTTGCATGCAGGCGGCAGCCTTGGAAATGCTTTGGGTTATCAGGTCGATGTCAGGTTCCGCTTGACCCACAGAGGAGAGTAGACAGTTTAGCTTAGAGGCATAAGCACCTGCCCATCTTTCGCGCCATTTAAGCTAAGGTAGAAGATGATTTTTATTTCCGTGAAAGTACAGCTCACTTCTCCACTCAATACAGACTTCTACCGGTATGTGGTCAGAAAATATTTCGCCTTTCACTGCTAAGTCGGTAACAATATCATGCCATTTGCCACGCACCATGCAATAGTCGATTACTGAGCTTGACTGATGTCTGAGAAAAGTAAGATGTCCTTCAGAATCGCCCTTTGTTCTACCATTTAGCGTTAGCAGGTTCAGTGTCTCACACATTTCAATCATCTTTACGCCCCTATTATTTACGATCTTGTCCCTAGAACTTCTGGTTGTGCACGCAAAGCTCCTAGCCGTATCAACACCTTCCGTGAATCCTTCCGTGAAATCTCCCGTGACTAGAATATTTTCATTCCCTATTTCCATGCAGAGGTCATAAAGTTCCTCGAAATCTGCATTCCAATTGTTGCAATTGAGATAAACTGGTATAATGTGGAAGGGATCATTTGCTATTTCGCATCTTAATACTGTTGAGGATCCTATATTTGTGTAGTTCATACGGTATAAGTTGGCAGTGATTTTCTTTATTCCATAAAGACGACCACCACTAGCTCGACCTCTATTTGCCAAACGTCGAGCTGGAGTCCAGTGGAGGTTGAAATCATGAAAATAATTCTCGTATTCGGAAAAATTTTGATCAACAAAGGTTTCAAAGAGTAGGACAATATCGAAGGAATTAATGAAATCAAAAATTTTTCTGTGTATCAGTTTACTGCGGAGTCCAGCGATATTGTAGGACAGAATCTTAAAACTATTATTTGTATGGCTGATGGTTTTTACAAGTTTTTTGGTCTCGATGCTTGAAGTGTTTCATAATTTATAATATCTGGATTCAAGCCGGGGAATTTTGCCTTCAGAATGGGGAATCCTTTCTCCTTGTTGCACATCAGCTCCTTATTTACATTGAAATAGAACCAGTCATTTCCAATTTTCATCGAGTCATTTTTAATAAGGATCTTCTCGTCCGCTTTCATGCCTTTTAGCTTAATCTTCAATTGAAAAAGTGCTGCTTTGTACTGTTGTACGTAAATGTTTGTGCCCACGAGGTTTCTTACATTTTTCAATATCTGGTTTGCGGCTTCCACAGATTCTATTTCAGCAATCAGCTGCCTTCCAGCTGCTCGTTCAGAAAGAGTTCTCACATTTCGAATAGCTGGAGCGTTTATTTTCAGTTTTTTTGTGCACAGCTCGTGGACGGCTTCACGGGGATCCTTATTTTTAGGCATGTTTCTGAAAATAACATTATTTTGCTTAGCTTGAGTTAACAGCCTTTGGATGTTGGCATGATCTTTTAGTTGTTCCTCTCGTATTTTCTTCAGTTCGTGCTTTAGCATTTGATTCTCAGCTTTGATGTCTTCTATTTGATCAGTAACTTGGCTTAGCTTTTCATTCAAGCCTTTGATGTTATCTTCGGAAGCGACGTTCATCATATTTTCATCCAGTGACGAGTCTATTGTGACTTTCATAGCCCTAATCATTTCCTCCATTAAAAAACTTGGCTGGTTTACATTGCTGCTGCTACAGGATAGGGTTTGGGGCTGCTCCACAGCTTTTCTTTTGGCAGATTGCACACCAGTTTGTCTCGGGGGAGTACGCTCAGTTGAGCTATTAATTGTATAGAGTATAATTATTAATTATTAAAAATATTTCAAATAATTTTGCATCTGCCAGCTTTTCAGTAGTTTTCCCTCATTTGTAGAGAATTTAATTTGATTCGATTTTCAATTTTTATTTCGAAGGGTGAGAAAATAGCATAACTCTTCTAAAAATGTTCATATCTTTCCATGCAGTTGAAGTGTATTTTGACTAAAACCGAAAATGAACTTGTGCATTTATCTTTGGAGCCAAGTTTGGCTGATTGCAGCCAACGACAATGCGAGTGGCAATGTGAAAGGGGGAACAGGAACAAATGGCTCAGTCTAGCAATATTTTCAGTGACACTTATATCTCTGTCTCTCGCTTTTTGTGGCATTTAAAAATTTATGCAATAAAGTTTGCAGCCGGAAAGGAGAGGAGAGCCCATGTGTGCGTGTGTGCGTATAATTTGGGGGCTTCTGTCAGGCTTTGCTGAAGGTCAAGTGTGGAGCCCAGGCATTGGGCTTAAGTTTTAATTCTGAAACGGGCAGGCCAAGGCTGCTGCCCACTTGGGTGCGGATGCGGGTGAGGCACTTGCAAATAAATCAGCAACACTTGACAGACGCACTGAAGTTACTAATTTAATTTACATTTTTAATTCGTTTTTTTTTTTATTTTGCCACTGCTGCTGGAGCTGCTGCTGTTGCTGCTGATTCTCTTTTCCCGTCAAGTGAATAAGTAATGAATTTACAACTTGGCAAGAATTTCAAATTAAAAACAATAACACAGTAAAACAAATACAAATTAGATGGCGGAAACTGCGAAACACGAAACAGGTGCGTTTGCATATTCATTTCCCTCGGATTTCATTCTTTTGACTAATTAAAAACTGTTGTGGGCCTGGCACTCTTCAAGTTGCAATACTTTAAGCAATTGCTAGAGTTTCATTGCCCTCCACGCTCCACGCGGGACAACTGTCATTTGCACCTCTTACCCATGCAAAAATGTCGACCACAGAGAGAAACACAAAACTGTGAGACAGGGACTTCTCATGCATATGCAAATTGGTGCCGCCATTGTGGTCGTTGTCCTCGCCATCCACTGGATACACCTGTCCCAACAGCTGCCGTGGAGCTCAAGACACAGGTTCAGCGCGGTGGCTTGACCAAATCCATGTAGTAAGTGCAAAGACACTGTGTGTGTGTGTGTGTTGTGCTCCAGTTTCTGTTTGTGTTTGTAATTGCGTATGCAGATGGATGCAGGGAAAGGCGTGTCAAAAGTCACGGTGAATGACAAAAAAGAATGCAAAACTGCTTAGCATGTGGTGTCTAGAGGATGAGTTGAGCGAGAGTAGAAGGAATTTAAATCTATAGTTGAGAAAATTGACATCAGAATCTAACAGCGTGGGGGTTAAGTTAAAAAGGTGAAAAGTAATTCACACAGTAAGACATTTGAGACAAGATCTGTCTGTCTGTCTTCCTAAACAAAAAATGTAACTATATTATATTGGGAGACCCACTTATTCAATGCGTAATAAAGTGTAATTTCAAACAATTTTTTGTTCCCACTCATCCAAATTACTCATAGCAATTAGAAATAAAGATTAAGAAGCTGCGATAAGGAATGCGGCAGTTTCGGTTGGAAATAAATAATTAAAAATTATAAAGAGATGAGAATTTTTAAGGAACGCCGAGTTGAATTTCAAATCATGACTTAACAAAATTTAAGAACGCAGAACAGACGATAAGAAATTTATATAAAAGTAAGAGCAAAGTCTTGAAAACTTTGACAGAAGCAGGCAGGGTAGGTAAGTCTTCTTTCTGAAAAAAAAACCTAAAATTTTTGTTATAACTTTACTTTGTTTGGAAATCGAATCTATATATTTGATCTATACATATAAATCTCTATGCCAGACTGACTGAATGATTATCAACCCACAGCCAAGACCGCTTATCCTAGAGATCTAAGATTTAACATAGACATAAGTAATATAATTTCTTACCAGATTTCTCGTAACATACAACGTGACAGTGACGGCCATGGTATGCACACTGTGATATCCACAGCCCACCAGATCTAGCTATTTGGTAAGGAAACTATTCAGTTATGCCGGAGGCTGCAATTGTATTTCATTATTTGACATTGTTTAGCTATATTAGTTGAATTTGTGTAAATTTTGTGCATTTTTACCTGTCGATTTAGCCAATTTTTTACACTCGCCATCGATCTCAACAATTGGACATTTCGCGCACTTCCTTGATGCGAATTTTGAATAAAGACCTTGCCATGAAGCCATACAAAGTTCAATTGGTGCAGCAGCTAAAGCCAATTGACCATCCGAATCGTCTACAGTTCGCAAATTGGGCGGACCTCCCATTCAATAAACTTGACACAAAACATATTTTATATCATCACAAAACAACTCGCTCATAATCAGACACATTACACCTGCAATCATACTTACATAAACAGATAAGTTAAGAGAATATCTACACAATCTAAATTAAGTTGCCAAATATACATGAGGTGACGGAAAATTTAGAAACAAAATAAATAATCAAAAAAAATTTAAAAGAAATAAAAAAAAAAAGCAAATTGGGCGGAAGATCTTTAACCCGAAGATGGTGAATTTTACCGAAAAATTATCTATTCCGATGAAGCACATTTCCACTTCAGTGGTTATGTTAATAAACAAAATTGTGCAATGCCACCACGTGTCACTGTTTGGTGCGGCTTTTGGTCTCGAGGCATCATTGGCCCATTTTTCTTTGAAAATGAAGAAGGAACCACCGTGACCGTGAATTGTGGGCGCTACCGCGTAATGTTAAGTGATTGGTTCGAGGAAATTGAAGCGGAAGACTTGGATGTCGGTACGTGCCACACAAATCCAATAATCAGCATATATGGAGATGTGAATTGGCCGCCAAGAATCAGTGATCTGACACCGTTAGACTATTATCTTTGGGGAGCGGTCAAGGACAAATGTTATGCAAACAATCCTGAAACAATTGATGAGTTGAAGAACAAGATTCGAGTTGCTATTGCTGACATACGTGCCGAAACAATTGAAAATGTTCTCAAAAATTGGGTGGATCGAATTGGCTACTGCCAAGTCAGCCGTGGTGCTCATTTGACCGAAATTGTTTTTCATAAATAAATGACATGAACCAACCTTTTCCAATAAATGTTCAACCTTTGAAAAATATCAAGCCTTTTTTTATAGCAAAATTAAATTTCAATATTTAAATGGACCACCCTATAAATACAATTGTTCTATTCCCATTTTACAATTTAGTTGTTTTAATATGAAAATCACTTCAATTGAAATTTTCAAAGTGTCATAATGGAGAAAACCAAAGTCTTAGTCTAACTTGAAGTCAAGTTTTCAATAAATGAAAATCGTACTCACGAGAGAATAAGAATGTATGTAGATTGATCTATATTGTGGCCGGTTACATCAAAGTAACTTTTGTTATTCCAACTCCAGATATCGGCAGTCGTACAAATAAAATGTGAGTAATGCACTACATTATAAGAAATTCTTGTAGCATTTGGAAGAGCAAATAAACTAAACTTAACTAAAATGAGGATTTTTGAAAAATGCCGGCGATATTTTTTTATACAGCCGTGCTTCCATAGTCACTTTTGAAAAATTTCTTGATTTATAACTGGTAATCAGTACAAATCATTCTTATTTTGCATGGATGGTATAGTTTTTGCACAGGGAATGATTAGCGGACGACCAGCGAAAGCGCTGAAACTTTTCTACATGGCAGAGCGGCAACATCTTGTATTACCTATTACAAAATTAAATGAAAATTAAGACCTAAGTAAGGTAAAAGGTACACGAATTAGAAAAAAAACCAAGGTAAGATAAAAGATTCACAAAATATGTATCAAGGTATGTACCTAGGTTCTTACAAACACTGCACCTCTGTGGCACACGGCTTTTTCAAAGGCTCGTCTTAGCACCTTCGCTCTTCAGCTTTCGTCGACTTACTGCTACGTTGTTTCGTTCGCACGTCGTTTTTCTTTTGCGTTTTTCGGTTAACCGTTCAAATACTTCTCTGGTAGTCTTCTACGTGATGTTGTCAAGGTTTGTAAGCTGCTGCTTCTCTATAACAAAGGGATTGCGAACAGACAGCACAGACAGCAATATCCCAGCTCGCATTTTGCTTTTAGTTAAAATTAAGATATTCATGTTCAAATCTAGAATGAAAACTAGCATTTTAAAAGTTAATATATTCATATGTAAAAAAGTGATTTTCTTGGTTTTCGATTTGTTTAATTTACACACGATTTATCCTACTGTCTGTCTGCCTGTCTTGTCTGCGACCATCTGGTACAATGTACACCGGCAGACCATCGGTCGATTTCTTAAAAATATCTTAACACTAAAATATCAATAATGGCGGTTATTTTCAAATAATTTTAAAGACTACACATATAATATTATAAGCAGTGTTGAAAGTAGATTGATAGAAGACAGTTCCATTTCCTTTGTTGGTGAAAGAAATTGCCTTTGACAAGAAATGTAAACACCAAATGCTGAAATGCATTTGGGTACTTTTAGCTCACCTCTGGACAACTGCTTAGATATTATAAGCTGAACGACTTAATCAAAGCTGGTCAGAATGTCATCATATGCCTTGATATTGTACCCAGCAGCAATTAGTTTGAAGCGTTCCATTACATTGCACCCTTAAAGTGCGTCACTTGACCTTTCGCTGAGCGTAAGTAAAGAAATGTTTTGCCATTTGACGGCCTAAAAAAACACAACCCTTTATACTTGTTAAACAATTTTTTGTACAGTGCAAAAGCAGAGCATAAAAATTAACTTTGTTAACAAAAAAGTACACACACTTTTCGAAAAAAAATAAAAAATAGAAACAAGTGAAGAGAAAAGGTAGCGGAAAAAAAGTTACACAAAATGAAAATTAAACGATGCTTAAAATTACTTTTTCGACAAACTCAACTCCGTTGGTTGGTTTGTTGGGTTTTTTGTCGTCGATTTAATTATTTTTTAAGATTTCATTTGGCTTTTGTTTAAATTGAATTTGTTAATTAAGCGGCAAGCGAAGCATTTTTTTGTCTCGTTTTATATATTGGAACAAGCCACATTAAAATGTTAATGAGGCCGCATTAACATATGATGGTCATAAAAAGGTATTAGCCTACACACACACACACACACACACATGCATTTAGTTGTATGTAGTTAAGCCACACGCACACAGGCATTCACCTGAAATCAGCAAGGACTACCCGCTGACCGCTTGGTCCTGCCTTATGCCACATAATCCCCTTAGAGAAAGGCAAAAGGCATGCAGGAGCTGGAACACACATGCCGACAGACCCACTTACATTTGAAAGCCAAAACGGCATAAAGTTGAAATATATATAAAAGTTGACTGGCTGCGGCTGACTTTGATATTAGCATAACCATTGCCATTATAGGTAGATGATGTAGAGTTTGGCTTATGTAAAATGTCACCGCAAATAGTTATTCAGGATCAACGTTGCCCGGGCGATCGCTGTTTGAGAATTTGTCATTAAAATTAAATGTGGCAAGGATTTATGAGAGTTTCAGTTAAAATTCACTTATGTAGCAGCTTTGTACAAATGAATAACTAATTATGTTTGTTTATTTGTCAATTTTCCCCACTCCTGATCAATCAAGCGATGTTAAAATTCAATCAAAGTTGACGCCTGTCGATTAGTACACAGCAGCATCCGTTTAACTTTGTTGCCCAAAAAATCTGAAACATCGAACCGTAAATATTTACCTATAAAAATTGTTTAAGCATTTTATGTTTGCACAGCAGTTGCCATGGCGGCACCCAAAAAAATAAAGCAAGAAAAGTTAAGGCGGCGTCGCATTTTTTGCGCCAAAAATTAAATTAAACATTTTTTATGCCCACACACATGGTCCTGGTCCTGGTCCTGGTCCTCGTCCTGATACTGGATCCTGGCTGCATATGGTGAGTTTGACAGGCGCCATGCAAATAAATTTTGTATCGTCGCGTGTATCGCATGACATATGCATCAAAGTGGCCAGGAGCAGTGGGTGGAGGGGGGGGGGGGTGGGGGCGTGTCACAGGCCTGTCGCAGCTGTCAATAAGTGCGCAGAGTTGACGTTAAAAATCAGGCATTAAAATATGCTGTTAAAAATGCAGATTCCCATTTGCCACCCCCACACACTCTGATTTTTGTTAATGCGCTTGCATAAGCCACAGCCAGCAGCAGCAGCAGCAGTTGCATGTGGCAAGCAAAATTTAATGCGATACAAAACAACTTTGTATCAATACACAGTTTTCGATAAAGAAATGGCCAAAAGTTTGACTTAAATTTAATTTGTTGCAACAGTTCGGATGAGTTGCTGGCAAAGTTGGCACATGCATACGAAAGTACGAGGGTTGTGCGATAAGCTTACTTTCAAAATGGTTATGAGTAATCAAACCAAACATTTGATAAGGAAACTTGTACACATATTTCGAGCTCACTTTTTGTGTTCATTGGTTTCACACAATCTGCAATTGTTAAATTAGTATGAATTTTCAATTACTCATTCACCAAAATGTTCACTTACGTTCCCAAGGGAGCTATATATCTTAACACTTTTAATAAGAAACCATTGCACTATGGGAAATTTCCTCATTATTTTTGCCATTAGTTTACAAATACAATAATCTTCAATACCAAATATGTTGACTTAACAGAACACTGTTAGTATCCCAGCATATCCCAGATACGAAAGCGATTCGTCCAGTATGTATCGCTTTACTCTAGCGTTATCGCATGGTAAACGCATTCTCATCTCCCTTCGTGAAGAAGTGTGCCACTCTGCGACACTTCTGGGAGGAAAGAAAGCGTTTCTTCTGGGAGATAGGAGAACGTCTCTTCTCAGGGATAAGAAAGCGTTACATTCTGGGCATCAGAAAAAGTGTCTTCTAAGGAATAAAAAAACAATTCTTCCTGGAGATAGTAAATGTATATTCTGGAGATAGTAAATCGTTCTTCTTGAAGATATGAATGAGTCTCTTATGTGGGAGGATACGATTTTTATACTCTGTACCGAAGGTACATAGAGTATATTAAGTTTGTGCAAAAGTATGTAACAGGGAGAAGGAATCGTTTCCAACCCTATAAAGTATATATATTCTTGATCAGCATCAACAGCCGATTCGATATAGCCATGTCCGTCTGTCCGTCCGTCCGTCCGTCCGTCCGTCCGTCCGTCCGTCCGTCCGTCCGTCCGTCCGTCCGTCCGTATGAACGAAGAGATCTCAGAGATGGTAAGAGATAGAGGTTGGACATGTATGGGGCATATATTTCTTATCCTTGCAGGCAGATCAAGTTTATTTTCAATTTTTGCCACGCCCCCTCCCGCCCCCGCAATTTGGAAAAAACGTCATATCTCCTAAAGTTTTGAAGATAGACCGTTCGTACCTTCTAGAGATACCTTGTAAACAAAATTATTTATCATTGCCAAAGGAATGATAAAGATCGGATGAACGATACTCAAGTTATGAGCAAAAAACGGCCAGTGAACACCCACCACCCCCCACCCATCACCACAGCATTCTATTGAACGGCAATCTTAGTGAGAGAGAGAGTGAAACTTAGAGATGAGCGAGTATAACTCGTGAGCAAATGCGAGCTGCGACGTTAAGGGTACAGAGTATGTTATAGTCGGGCTTGACCGACTTTCTTTCTTGTTTATTTATATTAATTCCAAAACACAACAAATTAAACAAACATATTTTTTTATTAAAAATGTTTACTTACTCTGCGGGGGGGACTCGAACTCGGCCTTACGACGCCTTAGACTGCTGCGCCACGCCGCGCGAGTAAAGCAACGCATCTAATGTGTTACTTGTATTGAATAAGATGTACTTGTATTGAAAACATACACCAATTTTTGCTTGCTTGTATTTCTCAAGAGCGAATTCCTTACTCAGCCCATATAAATAGTGAAATTGAAGTTTGTGATTAGGAATGTCTTCAAGGCGATTTTTTAGTGATATATCGCCAATTTACCGATTGGACGAAAAAAAAGCGATACCACAGATCGCTTATTTATCCTTTATATGTTAAGAATGCGATACCTTATGTATTTTGTTTGTGTAAATCGCCAAACTATCAGTAAACTCTCCCTTCAAACTATCGCCAAATTCTCTTTTTGACGAGAGAGATAAGAAACACGACAAAATTTTTGCAGGGATAGCAGCTGTTGAAGTCAGCTAATGCTAACGAATGATTATTAAACATTAAGAGCATTCTTTCCTGCTGCATTGATTGTAAATCAATTGATAAAAATTAAGTGAAACAATAGTTTTGATTGAATTTTATAATTGTGGTATGTACTATATGTTACAACCTTTGGTCTGTAGAAATTAATCGTGGTGACCCTGTAATTGGAGTATTCGAATGCCATCTCCCAATAAAAAAATGTTCATGAAAATGCAACTTTACAAAGCCCCACCAAGTTTTGCTTAGATTTGCTTAGTCTGCGACTTTTTTTAGAGTGAAGCTCTTTTACGGACGTTTGACTTTGGGACTAATACGAGAAAAATTGGGTGGCATGAGGGGTTAACAGTGACTTAACAGTGATTTAATAATGATTTAACAGTGGGTTAACAGTGACCTAGGAGTGACTTAACAGTGACTCAATAGTGACTAAACAGTGACTTAACAATTAGCAGTTACTCAATAGTGTCTTAGCAGTGACAACAGTGACTTAATAGAGACTAAACAGTGACCTAACAGTGGGTTAGCAGTAACTCAACACTGTCTTAGCAGTGACTAAACAGTTACTTTACAATCGGCGTCCCATGACTACCACTCTTTTTAAATCCGGTACTCGTAGAGTAAAAAGGGTCTACTAAAGTCTTGCAAATGTATGTAAAAGGCAGAAGGAATCATTTCCGACCATATAAAGTATATATATTTTTGATCAGTATCACAGCAGAGTCGATATAGTCCTGTCCGTCCGTCGGTCTGTCCGTCTGTCTGAATAAACTCGTAGATCTCAGAGACTAGAAGAGCTAGAGCAACCATATTTGAAATGTAGACTTCTATTGTCTGCACGCAGATCAACATTGTTTAAACTTTTTGCCACGCCCACTCCCGCAGTATAGTATTTAGCATCTAAACATAAATTCACGCGTACGCAACTATTAAAACTACCTATATTTTCAAGATGGCGAAGCGCTAGGAATCACTTCCTCGGCTCCGAATAGTTCCCGATATTTGGACTTTTGAAAGCCGACCCAAAGAACATCCTTTAATCATGGGACGATACGTGCTTGGCTTACTTCTCTTAGCTATTTTTAAGTTTGTAGTGAATTTCAAAGACACATGTATCTTTTATAGTCCTTACGGAAAGGATTTCTTAAAATACTTTTTAAATTCCTGTAATACATCTAGACAATTTTCGCTTACAAAGCTTCGTATAAAGGCAACAGTGAGCCTGAAAGGGCTAAAAGTAATTTTGGTTATTGCTCAATATGTATTTTGGGGCTATCGTTCATCCGATCCTTATCAATCCTTTGGCAAAACAATTGATTGTGCTGGTCCGAACCATCCGTTTTTAAAGCCAAGGGAGATATAACGATCTTTCCAAATTGTTTTTGTAGCCACTGACACGAGTTAACATTTGGTACAGAGTATAAAAATCATTAAAAATTCCCATAAATTCTGTTTTGCCAATATCTCAAAGCTTGACTTATAAACAGTGTTTGGAAGTACCTAGATACAAATACCTAGGTACATATCAAGATATATATTTTATGTACCTTTTACCTTCACCATTTCTAAGAACTGACACTTAATTTCGATTGGGATAATGTGCGTTATTCACAATCTGAAATCAAAAGAAGGTTTTGCAAAGATGAGCGTCAACTTTTAAAATATAAACAAGCCAGATAGATCATTGTAATGTACACACAACTTGAACATGAAATATCATATTTAGATAAGACTTCCTAGCTCATAAATATGCCACTCTTTGTAGCATTACATTTAGTTAGGGTTGCTGACAAAGGGTCTGCATGCACTTGACACAACCCTTGAAAAGAAACAACCGTGGAAGTTTCTTGAAATGCGTGGTGTGTTGACCAACGTAGATCATATATACAAACGCATGAATCGTATAAATACAGCGTTAGAGTTAGAGGTTGAAATATTTAAATTAAAAGCAAGATCGCTCGCAAGAGTGAGTCAGTACAAATAGAAATTTACGCTCACTAAAAGTGTATAATTCTATACAACCTGTGTTAATCAAACTTTTTCCAAGATAGCCCTGGAGCAGACCATATAAGCAATATTTTCAAGGCAAGGTGTGAATTGATTGCATTAGACTTTAAGTTACACAGAAGGGACTTTAATGAAATCGGCAGCTTCTGTAATATGCGTGAGAAGAAAAAATAAAGGAAAACGCATTTTACCAAGAGGCATAGGAGAAATAGAGAAGTGAGACTTTGGTTTGTGCTATGCGTGAGTGTCTATAAGCGCTGCAATAGCTATGCGTAAAACCACAACGAATGCGCGATGAGCGCATATGCTGTGGTCACCGCTGCTATAGAACTTTCCTTCAGTACAACACCTTAGAAATGAATTTGGCAGTGATGAATTAAGGCATAAACATTAAAAATAGCTCCAGTTCATTAGTCATATTCTCAAATCTCACCAGCTATTGTTGCCAGCTGTGAAGTAACTAGCCATGAAAAAGCAAAATTCTCAGACAATGATGATTGGATTCTGGATTGGAACTGTAGGTCCCTTTCTGTTTAACGAAAAATTATAAGCACACACGCCAACAGATTGAGAGAAGCTTGGCCCTGGCCCTCTATAGTTGCTGTTGAGCCAATTTTACATTACATTTTGCCTAGATCTGCCCCTATTGAAAGAAAGGGGCAAAAAGAAATAGAATAGGTGATGAAATATTCGAAACTTTTGTTATATTGAAAAGGCGAGATGGTATAAGAGAAACCTTTTAATAAAATAACATCATATAAAATCCAAATGTTCAATTTTTACACCTCATATTTGGATTTAAGCTCGTACAGTTCATATTTATTACTAATATAAATTGATAAATCATGCTTTTTTATTTAAAAGTACATTTTTTGTACCTTTTCCTTTACCTAGGTACTGGGATTTCCGGATACCTTTTACCTTACCTAGATATATTTTTTTACATTTACCTATTACCTTACCTAGGTAAGAAAAGAAGGTCTACCATACGTTGAATATGTGGGCCTACCGCTATAAGCAAGAGTTGTACAGAAATAAGCAGAGCGATGTGATGCGCTATTTGCTTCGCTTCCGTGTCTGCCAGTACCGTCAATTGACAAAACTGAACCGTTCGCCCAGACCAACCCGACCGGACAAGGCTCGCCGTCTGGGGTATCGCCCCAAGCAAGGCTAAATATGTAATTTATACAATTCGTGCGCGTCGCTGAGGCCGGAAGCGCCCAGTGCTCAAAGAATGCTCCTATGGCAAGCCTAAGAGTCATGGTGTTAACCAGCTAAAGCCCTACCGTGAACTGTAGTCAATTGCCGAGGAACGTGTTGGTCGCAGACTTAGTGGACTGGGTGTTCTTAATTCGTACTGGGTAGCGCAGGATGCTTTGTACAAATACTTCGAGAAGATCTTGGTCGTTACACACCATATTTCTATTCGTCGTGAAGCCAAAATCAACTGGATATGCAAACACGTCCACAAGCACCGTGAATTGTGCGGCTTGACCTCTGCAGGCAAGAGTTCCCGTAGCATTGGCAAGAGATACAGATACTCTCAGACCATTGGAAGATCCAGACGTGCTGCATGGAAGCGCAAGAATCGCGAACACATGCACAGGAAGCGTTAAAAATATAACTAAAGACAATTTCCATCAACATTTGCAAATTTGTGCTTTAATTTTAGAGCAGAGTGGTTCTTGAATCTCATGTCGACAGTTAGGGAGACCCCCAAAGCGTCAGTCTTCCGCGCTAGTCTTCTTCTATTATTCTTTTCTCTAAGTATTTTTGACTTTTTACAGTTGATTTTTACATTCCATTTTGTGCAGAATTAGAGAGCTTTACGCCAAGATGACCATATCATCCGCATACATTAATACTCGTCCGGGAATTTCTTCAGCGATGTCAGCAGTTTATTGCTGTTAACAAAGTTCGTGAATCGAATATGTAACATTGAACCAAAAACCTTCATTGTGGCCTTTAGGAAACAGATTTCTCAGTAGTTTTGCACCTCCTTCAAGCAGCCGGGGTCTCATAATAGAGTATAATAATAATGTTTTCATTCCACCCTCGCATGCATCAAACACAACTTCGTTTTTTGCGAAGAGAAAGTTTTTAAATACTTGCACAATTTGCAAAGCGCTTCTCCATTTCCACTGGCCGGCAAAAAAAGAAAAAGGGGTTTACAAGATTTGGCTTTGCTATGGCAGTTCCTCTCGATACTTCGTACGATTCGATTTCGATTTGGCAAAAGTACACAAAAGTTTTATGAAAGAAAATGAAATGAAAATCCCCTCGCAGCTAAAGCGCAATGTAAGCAAATATGCAACGGAGTCCAAGAAAGAACAACTTTATGGCAACAATTAAATGCAAAGACATAAGTAGATTTAAGCCCCGAAGTGAAATTCAAAATTAACAAGTTGGCGAAGACATTCCCCCGCATATACCAAAACTAAAAAAGAAACTAATAAAATAATAATTAAATGTGTCAAACTTTCCGAAGAGTAATTAATTATTATTAAACGAGAATATAGACAGGAAGCAGAACTTAGCACACACACACACATGCCAGTGGAGTCGGTCCTCCTAAATATCTAACGATAAGCCAGGCTAAGCGCCAAAGTTTCTTATTGGCTGGCACATTAAATGTTTAATGGGATCGAGTTGACCAAACACCTGAAACTGAAACTGAAATTGGGGAATATGAGGGGCTAGGAGAGCACAAAGTTTTGTTCTTTAGGTTACACCCAATCCATCAGTTAATAAATGTGACAAAATGGCCTTCGCCCAGGAAGGCTTAAGGAGCACACAAAAAAAGTGAAAAGGAAAATACATTGGAAAATAATAAATCATAAGAAACTACTCTTGTTTGTTGTTGTTGCTGGGCGGTAAAAGCAATTTCATGACAACGGGGGCGACGATGGCAAAAGTTGAAGCCAGCCATAAAGTGCACCTGTGCTCGTGTGCGGCCACACACATGGCAACAATTTGCTACGTGCTGAACGCTTTACACTAACTGAAAACTATTTCTCCTGCCCAAAGAAAAGAAAACACAGACACAAAACTGAATCGCAACGCATTGGTGCAGGAATGAAGTATCTACTGAAAGGGCGTAAGCATGTGTGGCAAATGAGTTTAATCACCTTTCAAGAAAAGAACTTTGCACAACAACTTGCATCCTTTCAGCCAGTTGACACAGTTTTCAAGGCGTTTTCTAATTGAAGTGTTGCTTAAACAAAAGCAAAACTTAAATTGCTGTGAAATTGTCTGTGCTTGTGGAACGAAAATGGCAAATGTAAGCCATTTTTTTTTTTTGTTTGCCTCAACTTAAACACTTTGGGCAGAGAGGGAGCAGTCGGAGGAGGAGCTGAAGGAGCCGTTGGTAAACTGCAACAACATTTATGGCGTCGGCAACGTTGCTTAACTGCTTTAAGAGCACTTGACGCAATGCTTTGACCAAGAAGCGGGTGACAAGCCAAACGCTTTGTGGCTGTCAAGTGGTTACTGCCAGTTTCTTTTTTTTTTCGGCTCCTCGACTTTGACTCCACCACACATAAGTGCACTTGGCCAGGCCCCCTAGACTGCAACAAAGTTGGCCCACTGACGTTTACAGTGGGAAACAAGTTACAAAAATTGAAAAAACGTATAAAAATGTGCTTACAGAATTCATCAAAGACAAAGTTTCCAGCTTAGTTGAGATGAATAGAAGCCAATTTCGATGGCCTAATTAATTCCACATTCAAGAAATATGTAAAATTAGCTCCACAGTGGCCCCATTGTCATACTCGACCTCTGTCTAAGGACACACACACACAGCGTGTGTCCCTTTTGCTGTTCAATGGGCGTGTGTTGCATTGCCCAAAAATTAAATCCAAGTCTTTACATCCACTCTCTGTCCTTTGGCTGGCCCAAGTACAGTTGTGCTTGAGACAACTATCGATTGCCTGAAGGCTCGCGCGCACAGCTGTAGCATAAACTCAAAGCGAGAAAAAATAAACTTTTGCTAATACAATAATAAAAAGTTACTGCCTGCATTTGTTGCAAAAGAACGAAAAATTTAAGTCAAACTTTTGCCAGCCACTCAAGGCAAGCAGCGGAGCTGCCGCGCTGACAAGTTGCAAAAGTTTTGCTTAACGTTAACCTTTAAGGTATGCCCCAAAGTGGGCGTGCGGCTTAATGTTGCGTGGCGGCGGCAGCCGCGACACTGATTAGATTTATCAGCGCCCCACAATCAAGTTGCACATGACAACAAAAGGCGACAAGTTGGCAAAACGTAATTGCAACGAGATGCAACTGAAATTGTTTTCCACTTTATGCAAAAAGTGTCAGGCAACAATCAAAATGCAAACGGACAGCAACAGTTGTCAATTGTTAATACGATCTGCAGCATGCGGCGTATGCGTAATATTGACATGTAAAATCTCAAATTGAAATTGAAGACTTAACTGAAACTGGCAATCTCTCTCGCTAACAGATGATGCGAGCAAAAAAATAAAACTTTTTATCAGATTACACTTGTCGCCGCAGTGACTTGATGGGAAGTGTTGTTGAATTAATATTGAAGCAAAAAGAATAAAAGATACTTTAGTATTCAGACAGGCGCAGTCTTTATCAAAAGCTATAATAGAAAGCCTTTATAGTCTGAATAAAACCACCATATGGAATGGAAACCAACTATTCGAATGGTTCGAAATGAACTTAGACGTACAGCAGGGATGCTTGTTGAGTCCACGACTCTTTGCACTGTAAGTGGGTGATATTGTTGCGAATGTTTCCGGAGGTGTAGAGTTGGGATCTCAAAGCATCAAGGTTCTCATGTGGGGGAGGGCGGCAAATTCTTACAAAATAAGTATTGATGTTACTTCTTAAATAAAAATCTTTGTTGTCGGTTTTTCTTTTTTTTTACTTTACTGGGATTTGAACTCGGGACCTCTCACACGCCGTAGCCACGGTTGCCACTTGAAAAAATTAAATTACACCAAAAAAATGTCAAAAAAGAGCCATTTTCATTAAAAAAGAGCCAATAAAATGTTCTTCCCTTTATTCATGTTATATTTTTATTTAATGAAATAAATATTAATATAATGTTGTAATTAATATCTGTTGATTTGTGTTAGCTATAAAGAATTATACTCAACCATAGACCTCGAGCTAGCCAGATGTAACATTGACTAAAATCAAAAACAGGTCGCTAAACCCCATATACATATTATTAAAATAAGAAATATCTCATTCACAAAATCGTTAAATTTTACATTCATTTCATTTCTTGAGTATTATTAAACGTACAAAAAAACCCAAAAAATAGTTCATGTATTAATTAGATACGGTGGCAATTAAATGTTAAAATTGAGATTTTAATACCAATGGCTTCCTCAGATTTAATTCTATATTGTGTCCAAATTTCAAAACAATCGGATGAGTGGTTACAAAGATAAAACGGTAAAACAAAACAACGTAAGTCTTACGAAGTCTGAATAAAATTGGTCTGTAAGTCAAAATACTGAAATAACATGTTGATCTGATACTCTTCGAGTATCCAAATAACGTTTCCAATCTGTAATAATTTCCACTTTACGACCAAGGGACGAGGGACGATTTCTCATCTCCTATAAAGCTGCCATTTGCCAGATAAACATTGAATTTACTCTGTAGCTTGTTAGACAGACATGTATTCAAAATGGTATATCTTCGTTTAAAAAAATCGTAGAATTGTTTAAGATACTTTATTTGAAAGTTGAAGAGTTCTACTTTCCGATAATATCATTAGGGAGTCAAAATAAAATATCGGACTCCAAACTAAACGCGCCTAAGCAGCTAACGCGCCTTAAGCTAAACTTACTAAAAATAAAGACGTGATGGACCATTTCCGAAAACAGATTCGTGTTTAGCAGATTTAAATAATCTATTACCAACCCTTCAATTTTCTGAATAAAGTCAAATTTTGGTGTCTTGTGTTGATTTTAAAGTAGATTCTAATCTCGATCTGATTGAAATTCCGTATTCAAATCTTTAATAATTTCAAGAATACAATTTAAATAACTTTTGATTTCTGGTTTATTCATTAAATTGACTATTTCTTTTGGCTTAAATTGTAGACTTCTAGAGTCTGAGCCAAGTAAAATATTTTGGGAACATTCCACTGCTCAAGCAAGCTCGCGCCACCATCTTGTCATGTCTATTCCCAAAATTATGTGTGGTCTTACTTCGCAGAATTTTTGAAACTCTATTGATTTCTGCGTCTTTTCGGGCTCCATGCAAAAGAGCCAATTCCAATAAAGAAGTGCCAGTGCACCAACAGGAAAAAAAACATAATTTTTGGTGCAAAAACACCAAGTGTGGCAACCGTGGCCTTAGCCCACTCAGCTATTTGCCTTAAGCAAGCAATTTGCCTTAAGTAACAAATATTTTCTGAAATCAAAGGCGAAATTACCCTAAAAATTAGAAAAGGCAATTTAGCAAATTCACCCTAAAATTTAATAAAATATATATATTTTTCTAAATTTTAGAAAGTTTTTTCTAAAAAATTCATTTTTACGGCAACTTTTCTAAAATGCAGAAAATTTTTTCTTAAAAATATAAATTTTTTCTAAATTTTAAGGCGATTTCGATTTTAGGGCGATTTTCTGAAATATAGAAAAATAATATTCTGAGTGCAGCCAGCCATATGCGGAGCACTCCGAAGCAGGAGTTAAAATGGACTCCCAAAGCAGCACCTCAAAGGAGCGTTTCCGGAGCACTCCGAAGCAAGAGTGCAAGCATTTTGAGAAGCATTTGAGAGAGAAGCATTTTGAGAAACCGTACAATCGGAAAATTATTTTTCGATATATAAGAAAATCGCTTTAGAATCGATATCGCTTAAAAATTTATCAAAAATTTCTATATTTTAGAAAAAATTTTCTGCATTTTAGAAAAGTTGCCCTAAAAATTAATATTTTAGAAAAAACTTTTATATTTTTCTAAATTTTAGGGTGAATTTAATAAAGCAAACATTTTCTCATTTAAAAAAAAATTTTTTTTTACTCTAATTTTAAGAAAATTTTTCTAAAAGAATATAAAAAAAAAAAGAAAAAATGCTGCTGCGGTGACTTGATCCCATGCCTCGCCCAACTGCGCACTTTCTTAACTATGGTTTTGACGCTAAGTCTTGCTTAAGGCAAATAGCTGAGTGGGCTAAGACATCCGTTCGTGTGTGTTCAGCATTTGTGAGACGTCCCGAGTTCGAGTACCCCTCATAGGACCATTATCGGATCACCGAAACCAATCCCGAAACACTCCGTCTAGGTTATCTTTGGATGATTTAAGGAGTCCTTTTCAAAAACCCATAGGCTAATAGAGGAGTCCGCACGGAGCCTTTGCGGGTGGGTTATCTGAGTGAGCATTCTGGGACGCCGAAATCACTCATTTGAGAAGTCCTTTAGGCACACTTTTTTCATATATATTGAAAAGGCCCTTTTCTCCGGCATTTTGGGACACTTTTCGGAGCCTCCCTAGGAGGCTCAGCGCACCGCACAGGGAGTCCTAATGGAGCAACTTGTGGACTCCGCTGGTTGGCTGGGATACGACACAACACTCACGAGATTATCGCAAAATGCTCACAAACGAGCTCGCATGTAAGCAAAGAACGGGAGGGAAATTTAATTATGCATTTTTGAATTACTCCATTTGCAAATAACAAATCCCGAATGGAAGAGAGAAAGTAAGCCAAATCCAATTCACGAGTGATGTGTTGATTTTGTTTCATATGCGCAGAAGAGAGTGGGGAGACTGCAAAAATCTGACTCCAAAAAAAAATAGAAATAAAAATTTTTGATGTTCCTGCGTGAACCAAGTATATGTGCAAAGACTAAATTAAAAAAAATGACTTATAACAGACTTAATTTTTCAAATGTTTTATTTATTATACAGTGCTCAACAAGAGAACCAAAAAAAAGTACAAATTAGTTTTAATCTTTACTAACTAACAAAAATATTCAAACAACTACTTCGTCTTCATAAGAAATAAGTAAATGTGCATAGGGTGATTTTCAAAATTGTTCTTATTAAACTAATAACAATTTCTTTTTAATAGTTTAAATGTTTTCCTTTTAGCTTAATAACCTGATTTAATCTACCAGGCATAGAGTCTACGAGTTTTTCCAGGGTTGAAAGGCTAATCTCCTCCCATTCAGCGACCAAAGCTTCTTTTAGCTGTTTTATGGTATCAAACTGACGGCCACTTTTATAAACTTTGGCTGAAAGGATTCCCCATAGATACTCAATTGGATTTAGATCTGGGCTGATCGCTGATCGCTGACCACTTCAATACTGATATATTTTTTTGAAGAAAAGAAGTCTTTTGTGAAGCGGGCTGTATGAATTGGGGCGTTGTCTTGTTGAAATGTCCAATTATTTCCATACAAAGCTCCAGCAAAATCAACGAGGACATCATCTAATAATTGAACATACATCTCCGCATTTGTTTTAGTTGGTATAAAGCAGAGCGGAGACTTTCCTGCATGTCCAAAAGCGGCCCAAACCACCGAAATTTCTCTTATGGCATGTTTCCCGTGGTTGCCTTGCATCGCGCCAATATTTATTACTGCCGTCAGGGACATCCAGGTTGAACTTTTACTCATCCGAAAAAATTACCTGATGGAACTCGTCGGTCCAAAATCTATATTTTTCCGCAAATGACAAACGGGCGCTTAGGTGGCGTGGCAGTAGCTTTGGTACGCGCTCGCGTGATGCATATTTAACGTGTTCATTTTCTGCCAAAACTTGATTTACTCGTCTTTTGGATACCTTAAGACTTAAATGGCGCTTGATCTTCGCCGCGAGACGCCGAATATGCCGTTTACATCTTGTGTCTATGGTGGTTGGTCTGCCGGAGCGCTTAATTTTACCATAACTATCGGGATTTTTTAAGAAGTTGGCTATTGTATTTCGATGCCGATTGACTCTGGCAGCGATATTTTCAATTTTAGTCCCAGCTTCCCTCAGTCCTTCCGTTTATTATGCCAAAAAAAAATATAAAATAACACTTAATGAAGAGAGAGACCAAAAAAAAATGCACATATAATAAGTTCACGCAGGTACTTAGTTAGTTATTGTTATTTTATGGCCAAAGAAGTGACATATCTTTAATTATTAAAATGTCAAAGTACCTATAAAAACTGCCAAGGTAGAGCATGAAAATTCATATTTTCATTTATGACAATATGGGAATGAGACAAGTAAAAGTCTTGCAAACGCTATTTCTTGGGAGTCTTTGGCAATATCTTTTGCCATACTTTTTTGATATTGCTACGGGCTCAAAACTAAAATTAAAAATTTAAGTATTTTATTCGACTTGCTAGAAATATTACAAAAGTATTGCAAATCTCTTGCTAACCCTACTTCTTGCGACTATCGTAAACAAAACTTTCACTGCCACAAACTGAAAGACATATGACATATGGGGTTGCCTCTTCTGATGAGCTCAAGAAGATTGGCAACTTGTGACAGCTAAAATAGTATCCCACCCTTCTATTCTACAGTTGAGTAACAGTTGTCAAATTACTAATTGTGTAGTAAAGTTACAGTGAACTCAATAGGAAAAGTACTTACAGTACACATCGGTAAATATTACTAATTTTGTATGTTGGCGCAGTTCTAAACGGGTTTTTTGGATAGAATTACTAGAGCAAAAGTTCTCTTTACGTAAAGGTTTTCGAGAAAGTAACTGTACAATTTGGTTAATTTTCGCGCATTTCTAACCCACAATATCGGTTAAACTTACCCACAGATTTTTGTTTGTGTATAAACTGAATACGATGGGGGTATGGGTATCCACAAAGATTACAAACTTCCAGTATAACGATTGTATGGAATGCAGAAGCAATGTCTAATGAGTTCACCACCAAAGCACTACTTTTCTTCTTTTCGCCTTATATTTGAGCGATCTACACGAGGAACTAAGAGGTGCCCTGCAACTCGAGAATATCTAACTAAGAGTGTTGTTCTATGCTGATGACATAGTTTTGCTGGCGATGATCCAAAAGTTCATCAACAAATGATCTACAACCTTGAAGTGTACTGTAACAAATGGAACATGATTGTCAACCGCCATCAGGGCTTTTAGAAGTTCGCAATGGAAGTATAGGGGTGAAGCTATAAAGGTGGTAAACGAATTTAAGTACCTGGGAATTATTCTAACGTCGAATCTTTCCTTTAAAAAACACATCCAGGACAGAACAAACTCAGCTCAAGCTAGCATTAACTCCACGTGGCGAAACTTTTTCCGAAACAAAGGAGTTGGAAGCTGTGCCTGGCCGTTAGCAGGCTATTGGCCTCAAATATGGGGATCGGCCAACTTCAAAAAAGTTGACAGGTTGCAAATTTTTTTCATCAAGAAAATGCTTAGGGTCGCATGCACCCCGAATTATTGCATTCAACTGCACCTTCGATATATACAAAGAACGATGTTTGACAACCAATCTAACAGGCCGCTAAACCAATTCCCAATTCTGCACCTTATACAACATGAATGAATTTGAGGACTTAGAACATTTTATAGGCAGATGCCTAATCCTCAAAAACATACGTTATAAATACTTTGCGAAAATGTCACTCACGCAAGATGAAATAATTGTTAGATTAAATGGGGAAGACGACGAAGGCTGGGAAAAATTAGCTAACTACGTCACAAGCGCATTATCATAAAGAAAACTTAAAATTATTTATAAATGTCTCTTTATCTCTTTGCCGACAGACAATTTAAAATCAATGTTGTAATATTGTTTTGATGTACCTTTTTTGCTTCAGAGATCAAATACTACTGTCATAATTCTACTATCCGCCAACTTTAACCAAGCAATAATACACTTGTAACTTCTCATTCTTAATAAATATTCATCTGAAACACTGAGTCAAAAGTATGGGTTGAGATTACAAATAGAAAGTCAACAGTTTTTCTTATCGACTGGCGACCTTGAACATTTGTTTGGGCTGCACAATCTCAATAATTGTACATATTGTTAGCATTATTCACTTTTTATTTCTTTGATATAAAAAGTCTAAGAAGTACCAAAATCATGACTGTATGTTGACGAAAGTCTGCTGAGCACGATTTTGCAAAATTCATAAACATTAGTTCACATTATTTGATGAACGGCTTGGACACGTTATATAAACCCAGTAAGTCGAATGAAAGATAGTCAAGCTATGAGCAAAAGAAAATACGTTTCGATAACTTTCGCATTCACAGAGTATATTACAGTCAGGCTTTAACGACTTTCTTACTTGTTTATTTGCGGTATTTTAAGCCAATTTGAATTCAGAACAAGGCCAATTAAATCGGTAAATTTCAGTTTCCGGTATTAGTCCCTGCTCCAAATCTCAAACCTTTCATTCTATTTGCTACAAATTCATTAACAAAATCATCATACATTCCTTTCTTTTCTGAAATTAGCCCAGCTTGATTCGCAGAATCAATTAGCTTATCAGTTTATACATATAAACATACAACCATACTCACACACTGGCCATATGCTTGACACATGTTTGAGTTGAAAAGACTTTTTGTTTTTAAATTTCTCTCAATCAGTCGTCTGAAAACATACGTCGAACGCTGACGCGCTGTGTGCGAGTAAATTTAAATTAATTTTTATATCAAAATGATAAAAGTATACTTATTGAAACTCATATTTCTACTGACACTGGCCCTTAATAATGCTCGCGTTCCAGAGGAGATGTCGAGTACGTTCTACAAGAATAAAGCGGAAGATTTCAAGAAGGACTTGAAAGTTAATAAGATATACATGCACGCTGCTCGCGATCAGTGTCAGTTCACTAAAAGGATTACAAATGATATAAAAATTGCTTTCGAAAAACTAAATATAGCAATACCACCACAAGCTGTACCTCATTCTGATTTATTACAGACACAAATTGGTTTGTTTACAAAAAATACACAAACGAACCTTCAACAAATACACGATTTAAAGCTCAAGATGTCTGAACAAGAGGTCAGTCTTAAAGAGAAAGATAATCACATAAAGACACTACAAAAGCTTTTAAATGATTGCAATGTGACTAAAAACAGTCAGTCACTTAAAATTGATATCTTAACATCTGACTCTGAAGATCAGTTGAACTCCATCGAATTTCAAACAACT
Source organism: Lordiphosa magnipectinata (assembly GCA_037044535.1). NCBI lineage: Eukaryota > Metazoa > Arthropoda > Insecta > Diptera > Drosophilidae > Lordiphosa > Lordiphosa magnipectinata. The sequence continues at coordinate 148,778 of JBAMBO010001178.1, forward strand.
CAGATTGCTGACTTACACTCACAAATGGCAGTTAACGAAAACCAACTTGAAGAAAATCGTGTAAAAATTGATATGCAACATGCTGAAATTGAAAGACTAGAGTTAAATGCTGGGCTAGATTCGAACACCATTGCAGAATTGACATATCAACTTGAATCGATTGAAACATGCTGTCACGCCTCAAGCTGTAGAGATTTTGGTAACTCAAATGCCGTGCAAATCATCAACGTGAAAGGTTTTTATCCATTTAAAATACCCTGTAATTCGAAACTCAATGGTGCTGGCTGGGCAGTTATTCAACGTCGTGTGGATAAAAGTGTGAACTTCTATCGCAATTGGACACAGTATAGAAATGGCTTTGGCAATTTGGAGGGAAATTTCTTCTTGGGCTTGGAAATAATACATCACATGACCAAAGAAACACCGCATGAGCTTTATATACATCTTACGGATTTTAAGAATAAATCCCGCTTTGCCCACTACGATAACTTTCGAATTGGAAATGAGACAGAGTTCTATGCAGTGCAAAGTCTAGGTAATTTTACGGGTGACGCTGGAGATTCAATGGAAGACACTTTGCATCAAGCATTTTCAACATATGATGAAGATCATGACTTTGACTTTGGACAAAATTGTGCTATCGAACTGTCGGGTGGCTGGTGGTACACAGATTGTGGATTTAGGTGAGTAAAACATGCGAAATGTGGGTTTGTCGGTCCTATAGCAGCAATAAGATAAAGTCAATCGACTTCGAGCAAATTTTTGCAAAATCTTGCTTAAAGCACTTTATATTAATAACTAGCATAAAACCTGTCGCGCTTCGCTGCGCCGCCATTAGTATAGCCTTTATCAGTATGGAACTAATATCCCATATCCCAAACACTTACCACCCACATCCCAAACACTTCCCACCCACTTACCACCCACATCCCAAACACTTCCCAACCACTTACCACCCATATCCCACCCACTAACCATCCATTTCCCACCCAGTTCCCATCAAATTCCCACCCACTCGCCACTCAGTTCCCACCCACTTCTAACCCACTTTGCATCCACTTCCCACCCACTTACCAGTCACATCTCACCCACTAACCATCCACTTTGCACCCATTTCTCATCCACTTCCCACCCACTTCCCACCCACTTATTTCCTGATTGTCTACTCATACAAGATATTGGCAAAACACCAATTTTCCGACTTTTAACTGTTCTAGAATTTTTGTAGGCCACACTAATCATTAACTGCTAATTTTATGAAGCCTCTAGAATAGTATGCATATCAACGCAACTGAGCGAAATCAAACACGCGGTATAACTAATACCAATGGTGTCGAAATTGGCCTTCAGATTCGAATTTTACTTGATTTATAGTAATTTTGTCATACTAAACCATCTCATTAAAGCCATTGTTTTTGTTGGACATTTATTGCAACCATCTCATCATATTGTTACAAATATGCACTAGTTCTGAAAATTTTGTTGCGTTTTTGTCAGGACCATAACCAAAGTTATAGCCTGTTAAGCCCCAAAATGCATATATAAATTTAAGGGAGGACAACTAGATTTCTACCTACTAAATATTTATTGAAATGCACAATAACAGATTCATGAAATGCTAGAATAGTTTGCAGATTCTTCTTCTTCTTCTATCCTTCATTCGAGGTCATGAGTACCACTGCTGCTGGTAGTTTGCTTTTCGCAATGCAAAGCAGACGTAATTCTCTTTCAAACGGGCATCCCCTTATAAAATGCTGATGATTTCTACATACTTGCTGTTACATAGTTAACACCGCTTAAAATTCTTCTTGGACAGCTGTTTGCCCATAATAAATCCCCTCTCGACATCAAAGTCCAGGTTTTAAGCCACTTTATCGAAACAGCTCGCTGCTGTAAGCTGGCCCTACCTTATAGTTGAAGTCTTTGTATTTTCAAAGTTGATAGTTAGCGACCTTTCTAAATTGTAGAATTTGAGTATTGACGGCTCTAGGTCAAGTAAAACAAACAAATATGTATGATGTTTTCCAATATATTTCGGTTGCTCCTCGGCAACCATCTTCAGGGACACTACAAAAACAATTTACCAATTACAATTTAACACTGATTCAATCAAAACAAAAAAAAGAGATTTTTACCATACATTATTTAACACGTCTGCTCCGTTCGGCGTGGAGTTGGATTTTGATCTATTATTTGTGAGTAAGCACAATTTTCCGTGTCCGTCTTGTAGTTAAGTCTCTTCTCTGTTGGTGTGTCATTTATAAGTAGCATCTCTATAGTGAAGCTGTAGGATTGTTGTTGCTTCAAAATGCGGCAAGTGTCCACTATCCATACAGTGTGTCGCGAGCGCCGTTTCTTGTGTGGTTGTTTGATGTCTGAGTTTGTAGTCCGATCTATGTTGGGATGTCCTTGTTTTTAATTTTGATTTTGTTGTAACAATGTACAATTTGTTGCAACTGTTATCAGCATTTGCATTGCATGGTATATTGTAGATAACATTACTCCTATCGGCTATGGCTATTTTGAACTTCGTCTTATTGAAAAAGTTTCTCATTGTGCTATTAGGTTTATGGGCTAGTTGTATGTCTTGTTTGTTGAAGCAGTCTGAATGGGCGAACCGTTCCGAAAGCTTAGGAACATATGTCAGAGACTTGTAAATTCTAGGTTGTTGTTTCCTTTTGGAAATTGATTGGCCGTTCTTCTCAATCAGGGATTTGATCATTTTTGTCTTTCAAAATTTGTTTGATTTCTGAATTATTTCTGCTTATAATATATTTCATCGCTTATGTTTATCATCCGTTGTATACAACCCCTTGCTGTATTTATTACCATGTTTTTCGGGTGCTTGAAATGGTAATTGATGATTCTGCCTGATGCTGATGGCTTCTTGTACCACCTTAGCTTAAGTTGATTTCCCTGTCTGTTTATTGTGGAGTCTCAATATAATAGTTTGCCATCCATCTCCAATTCCATGGTGAAATTTAGATTCCTGTGAAATAAGTTTAGTGCGTCAAGTGTGTTCTGAATCTTTTCCTCTTTCGTGATGGCAAACAGATCGTTTACATATTTTGTTAGCAAACTTGGTGGGTGCATTAGTTTTATGACTGTGTTGTCAAGGAGTTCCTCCATCACGATGTCCGCTATAACCGGGGATGCTGGAGATCACATCGGCATGCCTTTTAACTGTGTAAAATATATTTTTTCTACAATACAATACAGAATAATAGTTGTTTGTGAATTTTCGTATACTCTTGTATCTTAGTCCATTTTTGTCCCATAGTCTCCAACGCTAGTTTTACGGGTTTGCTTAGGAATAAAGAGACTACATCGAATGAAATTAGTTTCACATCGTCGCATATGTACGTGTTGTTCGTTCGTTGTTTGAACTCAATCGAATTTTTGACGTTGTATGTTGAGTCCACCGTAAGGTTCTTTAAAATTTTGATTACAAATCTGCAGAGGCCATGCGACGGTGCACCGACGGACGAGCAGATTGGTCAAAGCGGGGTTCCTTCCTTGTGGATTTTTGGGAGTCCGTATATTCTAAGTGGTAGCGCAGTGCTTGTTATGAGTTTAATCCTTTCGGCCTCATGGACGAGTTACTTATGGAATGTAATTCACTTTTCCTGCATGGAACTAGTGGTGCCAACCTAGATTGGAAGTTAAACATTCATAAGCCAGTGTCAGCTATGAAAATAAACAATATTTACCCCAGATGGGATGACACCACCGACCATATAAATGCTTTCCACATAACGTTTGGAATTTCTCCAACGCAAGGCCTGAACCAACGTGAGGACGGAGTAGCCCACGGAGAAGGCTGAGTGCTGGGCAGAATTCTATGTGCGGAAAACTTGTTCACTCAGCATGCTCACAATTGGTTTCTTGTATAATTATTGACGATAATTCCACAACTTTTTGTGCAATGCCACTAACACATAGACTCATACATATGTATGTATTGGTTAAAACTGCACACTTTGACGGCCACGAGGAGAAAAGATCGAAGTGGCTGTCTGCTGAACCCGGGAAAACAGTGTTAGCGCAATTTTTCTTTTTAGCTTGCTTTCTCATATACACAATTCGGAGAATGCGAATAGACAATAAACTTCAATCTAACTGGTGCTGCCAACTTGAAGCCAGGTTTCACTTGAACAAAAGCTGACTGATACACTGCTCGCCACTTGAATAGGACACCCTGTATGCTCTCTTTAAAACTGCTCGTAACTCGAAATCGAAATGGTAGAATAACGGTATTTTTTGCATATTATCTTTGTGCAAGCATTCTTTGCTCTTTCTGGTATATTCCAAGTTTTGGAATAGAACCGTTATAAAGTTGTTTGCACTTTATGTGAGCATTCGCAAAAATTCAATGGAATTTTTGCGCCACTTGAATAGAACATGCATTTTATTTGGTCCGTATCGTTGACACGTGCACACAAATTTTGGTTTACTTAAACTTTTTGCTTTAATTGAAGCGTATATAAAATTTAAAAAAAATTAAAATGGGGCGTGTGTAGCAACCGCCTTATTGCAAATGCCCCACGTTCGGGCGCCAAAATACTTATGTATCAGCCTGCCCTACGCCTAACAATTTTACCTCATGCGCTGGGTGCATTCAAATGGCCTGTGGACCAACAGCTAAGCCGCGAGCGGGACCCTATAATACCGTAGCTCTTTCGGGATGGGGGGGTTGTTGCTGCCGCTGTAGATCGCCACTACATGTTACTTTATAAAGAGTCCCTACAGAATCTAAAAAAATCTTAATGAGACAATTCTCAAAATTTCTCAACACCATGTCGATGTTGCTGTTGACCAGCAATTGATTGATGACAGGCCGTACCAAAATAAAAACAAAAAAAAACAGGAGGCACTCTTAATTTGGAAAGGATGGAGCGGTGGTCTTAGATGTTGTTTGCCACGCTCCTTATTCTGTACCCACCCAACCATGGTCTTCAAATATTGTTGTTTGCTGAAGACCCCAAAAATAATGTAGTATTACATTTCAATTATGCTCCCATGTCGTCGGAAAATAATCAAGCTTAGCAATTCATTTCTATATCTATATTTAACAAATTAAATTCAAAATACTCCATTTTACAATCTTTCATTTTTCAATAATAATTTCCTGCATTTGGTTTCATTCTGTAGAACTAACAAAACACCCCTCGTTGGGTTTAATACTACTAGTAATCAAAAAGAACTAGGATTAGGAGCCAAAGTGCGTTCCTGTTTAAATATAACGTTTACGAGGTATCATTTAGTCTAAGTCAATTCATGGAATAAAATAATTTTTCTGTTTTTATACGTCAAGGTGTATAAGTAGCATAATAATAATTCAAATTAATCTTAGATTTGTTTCCAGTTAAATTCTCTTTCGTTCTTTTCTCTTTTTATATACAGCTGATCGTTCACGCAATTTTATGTTGTCCAATGGTCAGCAACCACACTTCTCCCATATTTCTAGTTACTTTAACATTTACCAAAAATCATAATCACAACAAAACACTCGTTTTTATGATCTTGTTTGTGACAATAAGCAGTTCTTGCTTATTAGCGAATGCAGCGACAAAACAAAAGCAAAACATATAAAGCTGGCCTGGCTGCCTGCTTATATTTAGTTACACATACTTATGTCCCTGTATGCATATGCATGTTTGGACCAAGGCAAAGTAGTATCAGGTAATTACATCCGAGTCCGTATGTCTGGACTTAAAATTTGTGGCTGCCAACTTTATATACTCTGCCTTCGCCTGGTCTCCACACGATCGGAAAATATATATATGAAACAATTATGCATGCAATAGTTTAAACTCACCCTCCGAAATTCCGATGAAGCGCTCCATGGTTTTCAGACGATTTTTTCTGCTGCTGTCAAAAGGTTTAGGTAAAGTTGGAGAATTAGTTCATATTTAATATTTCCGAATCAAAAATTTATCAATTCGAATTTGAGATTTTGGTCACGCAAACAAAAATATGTGGGGGAGCTTTACAGTTTGAGAGCCACTGGGCTAAATTGCTCAGACGATTTACACTCGCGTGGTTTCTTTATTTTTTTTTGCTTTCCATACGCATGTATGTGTGTACGATCACTTGCATTTACAGCATTTGTTTTTAATTGATTTGTCAACGAATTTTTGTGTGGCAACTTGAAGACTTTTTTGACATGATCTAGGGTCTAACTACCGTGTTTTCACAACTGAACCCTTTAGCCTTCGTTGGTAGACCTTTAACACCATTTCTTAGCCAAAGCGCGGTTTACTCGAGTTTTTACACTTTTCTGCAGAGCTTCTTGCCCTCTGCCTGGGTTTTCTTTCTTGCTGGCCACTACAAAGAAGGTTTGCGCGTTTTCACGATTGTGGGACTGACTCTAGTCGTCTTGGAACTTCACTGTCGCTTATTATTTGTTTGACTGCCACGGGCTGATATTGGTTAGAAAGGGCTTCTGCTCTCCCTTCTGCTCACTCTCTCCGGGCCTTGGGGAAGTGCTCTCCCCTGGGACTTTTCTTGCGGCGCGCCTTCGCTGGGTGATGTAAAGCGAGGCTTTAATTTAACCAATGCGACTTGGCGAGAAAGAAAGCAAATGACTCCCAGGGAGATGTCGAATGGAAGACCTTTGGAATATTACACATTTTATTAGGATGGAGTCCACGAGATTGAGATTCTCAAATAATTTTACTTACAGCCAGAAATATTGTGCTAGACGTGTTGCCGTTTGTAGCAAAGCAGCGTAAAGGTGGTTTTTACCCCACGATTGCTTCGGATGGCTTAGTATTGAACGGATTAAGTTCAAAGGTTAAGGCCACTTGATCAACAGAAACATTAGCTGCTTGTGGAAGGTTGGACCATCTGCTCTTGGCGACTTCCCAAAACGGAAAGACTGAGCTGAGGAAATGAAGCTTGAAGGCAGCCTCAAAATGAGCGAATCGCAAACAGACTGACATCTGTCATTTCTATCGATTACGATCTCTAATCTCCTCTCGACTAGGTTGGTGTCTTGGATAAGCCCGCAAAAAAACAGAAATTTAAATTCAAACTCGATTTAACTTTTAAGCAAAAACAAAGACCGAAAAAAAAGATAGCTAAGGGAGGCAGTAAACAAATCCTGGCCTCACTTGACAATGCATTAGCTGTTTTCAGTTTTCGTTATATGTGACCATTACAACCACAGATAATCTGGAGAGATTACGAGGCATGATTAGCTGGAATCAGCTTTTAATGTCTTTCGCGTGGAAAGTACCAATCTCTCTTCCCTGTATTGTCTCTAACAAATAAAATGCGTTTCCTAGCTTTTTCTTTACGCGGCATTTCGAGAACTGAGGTCCCAACTTCTTGTTGAACTTTTGGCTAAAATTACTCAAATAGAAATTGCGTTTAAAAACTTCTTGGCCAATTTTGCACGACACTGGGCTTGATCTCAGATTGTATTGCCGCATATTCCGTTCGTACGTATCTCTGCTGTTTTTTCTGTATATCCTGCCTCAACAATGCTAGTTGATCAGATCTAGTCAACATGGGAGATTCTTCCAGCAAGGAGATTTTCTTTAAGAGTTTATAGTCCTCTCCATGGTTAATCATATTCACTCCGAACAACGCCTTGTAAGGGGAGCAACCAATGGATTGATGCAATGATGAGCGCAACGCAGATGATATACCAGGTAAATGCTGATCCCATTCAGTTTGGTCAGCTCGGAGATATGAGCGTATTGCTGCCAATAATGAGCGATTTACTCTCTCCGCAGCGTTACTTTGGGGAGAATAAAGGGCTGTAAACATATGCCGAATTCCGAATTTGGTCAACAAGGCTTCGAATTCATTGGACTTGAACTGCGATCCATTGTCGCTAATTATTGTCTCCGGAACTCCAAATTCTGCAAAGATTCTTTGACTCAAAAACTCATTGATCAAGGTGGTGGTGAACTTCTTTAATGGACACAGCCAATGATACCTACTAAAATGGTCGAGGACAATCAATAGACCAATGTGACCCTTCTTGCTACGCGGATACGGACCCAAAAGATCAATGTAGAGCCTTTGGAACGGTCTACATGATATACTTTGCTCACCCATGGGCGGGCGTAACGTTTAATTAGGGGGCTTCGTTTCTCGACACACATCACATGTGCGAACATAATCTCGCACCTCTTTGGACAATCCTGGCCAGAATAAGTGTCTTCTTAGTCGTTCAATAGTTTTTTGCATCCCTCCAAGAGCAGACACAATACTATCATGCGCTTGGCGGATCGCATTTTCACGCAATTTTTCCGGCACCCACAATTTCCAACGGTCAGAGTCCTGAGCGTCGTTTCCTGAAGGATGCTCTGTTCGGATGTAGACAAATTTGTCTGAAACCCGCAAGTCTGGAAATTTGTCAGTATTCGCCTCGACTCTCGATTTTAAATCTAAGTACTCCTGATCGAGAAAGGCTGGCGAGTCTAAATCAATCTCTGGCCCTATAAGTTCAACGCTCTCTACCTTCTGCTTCACTCACTCCGGGCCAACGCGTCAGGCACAATATGGTCCTTTCCCTTGCGATGGGAAATGCTGAACTTAAAAGCCTGTAAGCGAAAGATCCAGCGAGCTAGCCGACCAGATACATTCTGCTGTCTCATCAGCCAGAGTAGGCTAGAATGATCGGTCACTACTTCAAAGGGCTGTAATTCCAAATAACAGCGGAACTTCTCGACTGCCAATATTACGGCCAGACACTCGCGTTCTGTAACGCTATAGTTCCTCTGTGATTTTGATAATTTCTTTGACATAAAAGCTATGGGCCTTTCGTCTCCACTATCTGACAACTGCACGAGCACCGCTCCAATGCCATAGTCACTGGCATCGCAGTGCAAGAAAAACTTTCGTTCGAAATCGGGATTCTGAAGTACCGGAGCCGGAGTAAGAAGGGTTTTCAAGTTCTCCATAGCAGATTGAGCTGCTGGGGACCAAGTAAACTTTTTCTTAGTCGATAGGACTTCCGTAATTGGAAACGTGACTTCCGCAAAGTTTTTTATAAAGCGTCTGTACCAACTACACACACCTGAGAAAGCCTCGTACTTGCTTTATGTTCTTTGGTGTGGGCCAGTTCAAGACACAGGAAATTTTTTCCGGGTCCGAAGCTATTCCTCCGCTTCCGATCACGTAACCTAAGTAGTTTACTTTTGTCACGCAGAATTGGCTCTTAGCCACGTTTAACGTGAGATTAGCCTTCCGGAATTGATCGGCTATACGACCTAACACCGAAAGATGTGATTCGAAATCTTCGGACACAATGCATAAATCGTCTAAGTAGCCAAAGACGCAATGGCGCACATCTGGTGGAATTAACTCATCCATGAGGCGGCACATTGTTGACGGTGCATTACAAAGCCCGAAAGGCATAACAGTGAACTGAAAGAGGGATCTGCCTGGCACTGTGAAAGCAGTCAATGGCTTCGCCTCTTCTGTTAACTCAATCTGCCAGTATGCATCTTTGAGATCCAATTTGGAAATCAAATTTGCTTTTGGCGGACGCGCGAGTATGCCATCTATGCTTGGCAATGGGTATGCATCCTTCTTCGTGGATTCATTGACCGTCCTCGCGTCCAAGCATAGGCGAACTTTATTGGGTTTTACGACTAATCGCATAGGTGAGCTCCACGCACTTTGCGAGGGCTCGATCACACCTAAACTCAACATTCGATCTATTTCTGAATACATTAACTTCTCGACTGCCGGACTAACTGGGTAATGCCGTTGCTTTACGGGCTTCGCATCCCCGATATCGATGTGATGCTTAATTAAAGACGTACGTCCCAACCCTTGCTTCTCAAAATTTGGAAACATTTCCTTAACAGCTTCCAGCTGTCTTAGCTGACTGTCGGACAAAGGGTATTGATCTAAAGCTTGCTCATCTCTATCGTCAGAATTGGATACTGAGCTTATTATTCCTGGAGCTAATGCAAATATATGCCAGAAATCTATACCTAAGATCAGTCTTTGTGCGATAGAAGGGATCACGTAAAGGTCGATTTCCTTCTCTTGATCTTGGTACTTCATTTGAACTCGAAGAATTCCAAGTACCTGATGTGGCTTGGCATCAGCTGTACGTACTTGTGACACAATAGGTTTAAAATTTGAAAATTCTGAAAAATTTTCTTGAGCTAATGCTGACCCGATACAACTTATATTTGCTCCTGTATCGAGCAGTCCTAATTCGGAAAAGTTCAGGAACGAAACACTAGCATAACTACGTCTATCTATATTATTTTGAAATATAGTAGAAACAAGAAGGTGTTTCTTTGACTTAATCACACCGAAATATTTTCGCATGCGAATAGTATTACGTCGGCTCTTTTTCATGTGGCCTGAAAAGATTCTATCTCTAACTAAATAATAGTTTCTTAACCTCTCATGGTAGGGTAGAAAATTAATTTTTACTTCATTTTTATTGTCTTCATTGACCTTACGATCTAGAATTTTAACGACTTTACTGGCTAAATTCGGGTTAATTTCTACTTTTGGGGCATCCTCCCTTGATTGGATGACCCCGCTTGTCGGTTTTCCGATCTGCGCTTACAGGTGGGACAATTTGGTTTATAAATTTGGGGAGCTCCACAGCCATAACAGAAGATGCGCCTTTCGGCCAAGCAATCTTCCCACATGTGTCCTGGAGATTCACAATTCCAACAAATTATCTTTGTAGAACCTATCCGATTGACTGCTGCAACTTCCCGTTCTCCATCACTTAGCTGGTTTTCCTCATTTTGCTCTTCATCAAGGGAGTATACGCGATATGCACCTGCATCTTTCGCTTTTGGTGGCGTTGTGCGTAATCTACCTATTTCTTTGAGAAAATTTTCTCGTTTCTGCACGAGGCGACGTAATTCAGAGATGGATGATACCTTTTCAAACAACAATCTATCTTTCATTTCTGTAAGTAGATTTCCTTGAATCATCTCAACCAATTCGTCCTCAGCAAAGCTAACAGACAGTTTATCCATAAGCTTGCAAACGGCTTCGTAGAAATAGTCGAATGACTCTCCGGGTTTTTGTTTGCGAGAGCGTATCTGTTCGCGCAACTCGGTAACAGACCGACTCTCACCATATTGTTCACGCAAAGCTACGCAAAATTCAGTCCAGGTAAATGTTTTTACCCTCTTATGGAACCGCCAATACCAACTACTGGCCTTGCCAATCAGCAGCTGATGAATGTTTTTATTCAATAGTTCCAAATCGTCATTAAGGTTTTCTTTAGTTAAAATTTTAACTCGGTACAAGAATCCCTCGACTGATAAACCATCCGTGGTACCATCAAATCTAACTCCCCATTTTTGGAGAATGTCGGCAATTTTATGAGAGCTTAATGATTCTCTAAAATTTGAGGACCTAGCACTTTGCTGACTGGATTGGGTTTCCACGACGGATGCCTGCTCTGGGGCAGTCCCTATACTGGATACGTTCATTGATGCTAGAACACGAGATACTGTCTCTTTGACGATCGATTCAACATTTTCCAGAGGAAAAATGTTTTCTGGCTGTTGAGCTCGAGTTCGGGGTGGTCTGCCTCTCTTGCGAGGTGCATTCCGATTTGGTTGCCTACGTGGCACTGCTCCTTGATTGGTGGGAGTGCTTCCCACAGGAGGTCTATTTCCAGGGTCAGGACTTGCTGCTTGTCCTTCCTGATGATTTACGGACCCTCCGGCCTGATCACCAGCGTTTTCTAACGCTCTAGCTAACGAGCGAGTGCAAAGACGGGATGCTGCCGGGGGAACTTTCTGCGCATTATTCTTCGAATTATTCTTTGGTTTGGGAGAATTGTTTCCCACTACAAACTTCAAATCCTTAGGGTTAACAAGAGTAAAACAACTTGGACATTCCTTTTGGGTTTTTACTCGATTTTCAATGCAAGCTTTGTGGAACACATGATCACATTTGGTAATGGCACAAGGTTGTGTATCTTCCATACGCTCGCCACAAATAATGCATGCGTTTTGATCAGCCTCAGACTGATGCTGTTCTCTATATTCTTCCAAACTATGATTGACTGGCATAATTCATAAACGAAACTTTCCGTTGACATAATTGGGAGACATAAATTAAAATGAATACAATTTTTTTCCAAAATTCAGAGTGGAGGATAAGTGTAATTTGGGCTATTGAGACTAATGGCTTTCCTTGTGATCACTAGTGACTAATCTTCAACTGATCAATATTCTGCGGACAAAGGTACACATGCGCATAAGCTTTTGTATTCCAGCAGAAACAAAAAACCAATAAAAGAATTAACCACAATCGGTATCACGACAGAAATCCAGAGTCATGAAATTCAATGCATAATTATATCAAAAGCAATGCTAAGCAAAAATCTTAATACCAATAATTTCGGTCGATAGTATTCAAATACTCAAACACTCGAGTTCCAGAAATGTATAAAAAGTAATTACCTAAATCAAAACTAATTCTTGTTTGTAAAAACACCTTAAATTTCAATCGAAGACAAAAGAGCATTAAATTTGATATTGTGTAGAATGCGACCACTATCTTACAATGGAAAATCTACTCAACTAGGGCCACCCTAATTTATTGTAAACCTAACTTCCAGTAAATTGGTTGTTGTTAATTGGTCAAAAGTTATCCTTTTCCGAAGAATCGGTTTTCAACGTTAGGCACTTTGTTCGGTCGAATCTATTTCGCATGTGCAAAGATGATCGAAATCCAGAAGCCAAAACCTAACACTTGATCTGTACACAACACTTCTATCAAATTTGGGACAACAACTATGTATTAAAAAAAACCACAAAGTTAAAACTTTATCATAGCAGCCTGCCCCACGTTCGGGCGCCAAAAATACTTATGTAGAACGCTTATTGCAAATGCCCCGCGCCTAACAATTTTACCTCATGCGCTGGGTGCATTCAAATGGCCTGTGGACCAACAGCTAAGCCGCGAGCGGGACCCTATAATACCGTAGCTCTTGCGGGATGGGGGGGTTGTTGCTGCCGCTGTAGATCGCCACTACATGTTACTTTATAAAGAGTCCCTACAGAATCTAAAAATTCAATGAGACAATTCTCAAATTTCTCAACACCATGTCGATGTTGCTGTTGACCAGCAATTGTTGATGACAGGCCGTACCAAAATACAAACAAAAAAAGAAACAGGAGGCACTCTTAATTTGGAAAGGATGGAGCGGTGGTCTTAGATGTTGTTTGCCACGCCCCTTATTCTGTACCCGCCCAACCATGGTCTTCAAATATTGTTGTTGGCTGAAGACCCCAAAAATAATGTAGTATTACATTTCAATTATGCTCCCATGTCGTCGGAAAATAATCAAGTTTAGCAATTCATTTCTATATCTATATTTAACAAATTAAATTCATACTCCATTTTACAATCTTTCATTTTTCAATAATAATTTCCTGCATTTCGTTTCATTCTGTAGAACTAACAAAACACCCCTCGTTGGGTTTAATACTACTAGTAATCAAAAAGAACTAGGATTAGGAGCCAAAGTGCGTTCCTGATTAAATATAACGTTTACGAGGTATCATTTAGTCTAAGTCAATTCATGGAATAAAATAATTTTTCTGTTTTTATACGTCAAGGTGTATAAGTAGCATAATAATAATTCAAATTAATCTTAGATTTGTTTCCAGTTAAATTCTCTTTCGTTCTTTTCTCTTTTTATATACAGCTGATCGTTCACGCACTTTATGTTGTCCAATGGTCAGCAACCACACCTCTCCCATATTTCTAGTTACTTTAACATTTACCAAAAATCATAATCACAACAAAACACTCGTTTTTATGATCTTGTTTGTGACAATAAGCAGTTCTTGCTTATCAGCGAATGCAGCGACAAAACAAAAGCAAAACATATAAAGCTGGCCTGGCTGCCTGCTTATATTTGGTTACACATACTTATGTCCCTGTATGCATATGCATGTTTGGACCAAGGCAAAGTAGTATCAGGTAATTACATCCGAGTCCGTATGTCTGGACTTAAAATTTGGGGCTGCAAACTTTATATACTCTGCCTTCGCTTGGTCTCCACACGATCGGAAAATATATATATGAAACAATTATGCATGCAATAGTTTAAACTCACCCTCCGAAATTCCGATGAAGCGCTCCATGGTTTTCAGACGATTTTTCTGCTGCTGTCTAAAGGCTTATGTAAAGTTGGAGAATTAGTTCATATTTAATATTTCCGATTCAAAAATTTAGCAATTCGATTTTGAGATTTTGGTCACGCAAACAAAAATATGTGGGGGAGCTTTACAGTTTGAGAGCCACTGGGCTACATTGCTCAGACGATTTACACTCGCGTGGTTTCTTTATTTTTTTTGCTTTCCATACGCATGTATGTGTGTACGATCACTTGCATTTACAGCATTTGTTTTTAATTGATTTGTCAACGAATTTTTGTGTGGCAACTTGAAGACTTTTTTGACATGATCTAGGGTCTAACTACCGTGTTTTCACAACTGAACCCTTTAGCCTTCGTTGGTAGACCTTTAACACCATTTCTTAGCCAAAGCGCGGTTTACTCGAGTTTTTACACTTTTCTGCAGAGCTTCTTGCCCTCTGCCTGGGTTTTCTTTCTTGCTGGCCACTACACAGAAGGTTTGCGCGTTTTCACGATTGTGGGACTGACTCTAGTCGTCTTGGAACTTCACTGTCGCTTATTATTTGTTTGACTGCCACGGGCTGATATTGGTTAGAAAGGGCTTCTGCTCTCCCTTCTGCTCACTCTCTCCGGGCCTTGGAGAAGTGCTCTCCCCTGGGACTTTTCTTGCGGCGCGCCTTCGCTGGGTGATGTAAAGCGAGGCTTTAATTTAACCAATGCGACTTGGCGAGAAAGAAAGCAAATGATTCCCAGGGAGATGTCGAATGGAAGACCTTTGGAATATTACACATTTTATTAGGATGGAGTCCACGAGATTGAGATTCTCAAATAATTTTACTTACAGCCAGAAATATTGTGCTAGACGTGTTGCCGTTTGTAGCAAAGCAGCGTAAAGGTGGTTTTTACCCCACGATTGCTTCGGATGGCTTAGTATTGAACGGATTAAGTTCAAAGGTTAAGGCCACTTGATCAACAGAAACATTAGCTGCTTGTGGAAGGTTGGACCATCTGCTCTTGGCGACTTCCCAAAACGGAAAGACTGAGCTGAGGAAATGAAGCTTGAGGGCAGCCTCAAAATGAGCGAATCGCAAACAGACTGACATCTGTCATTTCTATCGATTACGATCTCTAATCTCCTCTCGACTAGGTTGGTGTCTTGGATAAGCCCGCAAAAAAACAGAAATTTAAATTCAAACTCGATTTAACTTTTAAGCAAAAACAAAGACCGAAAAAAAGATAGCTAAGGGAGGCAGTAAACAAATCCTGGCCTCACTTGACAATGCATTAGCTGTTTTCAGTTCTCGTTATATGTGACCATTACACGTGGCACTTCATTATCTGAGTCGGAGAAAGGAAAAATCCAAGCTTACAAGGATTCTGGCCTTTCTATTGCCAAAATAGCAAAAAAAAAGTCGACAGGAGCCGTCACGCCATAACAAATTTTTTAAATAATGAGGCTAATTATCGTAAAAACATGAAGGGCCGCACCCACAGTGTGCTTACCATCGCGGACAAGCGACTTATATTAAGAGAAGTTTCCAATTCGCACGACTCTTTGGCCAAGATAAGGGAAAAATGCAACATTAAAGTAAGTTTGACAACCATGCGTCGTGTTATTAATAATGCTACACACCTGCAGAGACTAAAAATCAAGAAGAAGCCACCTCTTAACCCGGCTCGGAAGTTACAACGCCTTGATTTCGTGCGCGCACATGTCACCTGGACTTCGGAGTGGCAACGTGTTGTCTTTTCGGACGAAAAAAAGTTTAATTTGGAGGGCCCCGATGGCTACAGCTACTATTTTCATGATCTTCGAAAAGAACCACACCATCTTGATAAGTTGCACAGCAGTGCTGGAGGTATTATGGTATGGGGGGCCATTTCCTATTATGGCATATGGTTTTGAAGAAAAAAGGAGGCTCAACACACTATTAAAAACTTTTTTTTGGTTTAAAAACATGTTAGTAATTTCTTATTTAAGTAATATTGTTATTTGAAAGGGATTGAAATATTCTTAAATGGTTTTTAGATAAAGTGTCCTATTCAAGTGGTGCAAAATGAAGACTCCAAAATTTGTTACTTATTGGTTAACAATGTTTTTTGTATACTTACAACTTTTGAATAATTTTGTAATTTTCGTCTAATTACTACATTTAAATAAACTTTATAAGAAAACAAAAATTATTTTCCTAGATGGCTTGGTTTAGCAGCAATTAACTATAGAAAATCGACTTTAGAGGTGTCCTATTCAAGTGGCGAGCAGTGTATGTTGCAGCAAGCAGTGCCAAACAGTAGATCTAGCAATTTTGAAAGTGGAAATGCTATTATCTACAAATCTGGCAATTTTTAAATAATGTTTAGCTATTTTTAGCTATTTTCTTACTTTTGAGTTGTAATGCAAAATAGTGCCTCATAATTTCGTATAACACCTAATCATTCTATTCTGAAGA